>OZ012737.1:90321063-90716063 GCA_963859935.3 Lathyrus sativus
TATTTAATCAACTGATTACAATAGCAGGCACTAAGAACAACTGTTCTTAGTCTTCTCAAGAACTACTGATCCCAACTGGATCTTCTTAAGGATCTATTACAAACAAATGTAAGAATAAAACAAGTGTTTAAATGCTTCTAGATAAGCTATATCACAACTGTGATTTTACACTTAAGATTTTAAGAACTTAGAAATAAATTCAGCTAGATAAAGATTTGTATGAGAGCTTGTAATGAATTTCTTTCAAGTATTTCTCAACTGAAGAAGAGAGATGGAGTCTTCCTTTTATTGGCACAGAGGTCCAAGTAGCTTTCACGTTGAAGGCTGTGTACTAAAAAGGTTTGAACCTTTTTGTCTTCACATCACATGACCTTTCCTAGAAATAGAATGCACAGATAAATCCTTTTTGTCTGTGTTCTTGTGTCTAGCATAAATGAGGAAAGAGTCGTTTGGCCAAACCAACGGACATAACTTTGAATTCTTCTTCAACAAGTTTCAGCAAATATCATCAGAGTCTTGAGTGGTCAGAGTCTTCTGATGATCATCAGAGTTTGCTAAATCAGAGTAATGCAGCAAGTGTGCTTTCAGCGTGTAATAATTCAGAGCAGAGTTTGGGATCAGATCCTCAGTACTTGCAGCGTAGTACTATCAGAGTCTTCTGAAATAAAGTAAGCTTGAAACTCTTCATACAAAAGTCTTCAATGCTTCAGTTGCTTCTGGCTTTTGCTTCAGATTCTTCTGTAGCTTCTGCTTCAGATCCTTCTGTAGACAGCGCTCAGAATCTTCTGTAGGCAGCGTTCAGATTCTTCTAAGAGATGCTTCTGACGCTTCAGAGCCTTGCATATTATCATGTTCAGATCTAATTTGCTTCCAGAATAATATTCACTTTAATATCTGCAACAAACATACTTGAACAAATTTTAGAGTATATAATTCTTTAATACAAAATATCATAAGAGTTATCATCAAAATATAGAGATATAATTAAGAACCAATTTGTGTTCTAACAATCTCCCCCTTTTTGATGATGACAAAAACATAAGAAATTTTGTTCAATAAAAATATAATTATAACTCCCCCTGAGATTATGAATCTCCCACTGAATTGAATACTTAGAGAGAATATAAACTTTCCTTTTTGCATGAGTATTCTTTACAGAATCAGAGCCTGATTGTTCCAAAAATTAGATTTTGACTTGGATAAATGTTTCAGAATCAGAGCCTGATTGGTTAAATATGATCTGGGAGTCTCAGAGTTACTTTTAAAGAATTTGTCAGATTTTTCAAATGATCTGAAATACTAAGAGTTTACGTTAGTTATAGTTAGATATGTCTGAGTTTCATTTAGGTAGAGTTTATTTGAACAGTCAGATCCATTTTCTCTCCCTTTTTTGTCATAATCAAAAAGTAAAACTTTTAAAGATAAATAAAAGGAAAAACAGAAAATATAGATTCATGTAGAGAAAACAGCAGAGTCATTCATTCATTCAGATAAACAAACAGACACAACATCAGATAAGAATTCAAGTACATGTGCACAAACATCAGATACGGAAAAACATAAAACTAGGTTTCCTTGGACAGAATCATGAAGATTCTTCTTGCTTTGTCATCCATTTTTCCATGTTCTCATTCTTCTGATCTTGCTTAGACATCCATTGTGCCATGTTCTCAGTCTTTTGGTCTTGCTTGGCCATCCATGACTTGATTTCAGATTGCCCACCTTCCAATACTGCAATCTTATCTTCTATATCTGGATTCTCTTTCTTGATTTCAGATGAAGAAGGTGGGATAGATTCTGAAGCAGGAACAGAGTCAATTTCCATTAGAGATGCAGAGTCAGGAGCAACAGAGCCAGAGGGATTTTCCACAATTGTCATAGCCAGTGGATTTTCTTCAGAAGCAGATTCTGCAAAATCTTCTGTAGCAGATACTCCAGAAGATGAAGGCACATCTTCAAGAAGCAAAGGTTCAAATCTTTTCATGTTCCATATCATGTTCTTCAAATTTGAGGCTACAGTATTGAATCTTGTAATGAAGTTATTCCATATAGCATTAGATTCATTTGCATCCATGGTTGACAAGCATCTCTTCTGAACAGAGCCTAAAGTCATCTTTATTTCTTTCAGAAAATTAGCAAATAAAGTATCAACATTCAGCCTAGTTTTCGGTTTGAGAAGGGTTTCCAAAGTGAATGGCTTGGGTTGAGGTGGAGGTGGTATGGTAAATTTTGGAATGATGATCAGAGGACGAGGGTAGAAAGGAAGAGATGGATGGTCAGATGGAGTGGTAGTTTTGGATCTGGATAAGGCATTAACCAGAAATGGTTTTACACGTGATGCATAGGAAACAACATCAAATGTAGTGGAAGTGTAAGGAATGAAAGCAGATTTATCAGACAATAAAGGTTCTGATGAAATCATATCTGGAAGTTCTTTAAGTAGGTTTGAAGAACAAATGGTAGAATGGTGGAAGTCTTAGGTTTAAATGGAGTGATAGAGTCAGAAGGTTCTATTCTGTCATAAAAATGTTTAAACTTGAAACCAGAAGGAAGTGGATCACAGGGGAGTGGTTTAAAGGAAGCAAATGGGACAAACTCAGATGTCCTAGGTTTAGGTTTTGGAATGGTTTTAGGAATGAGAGTTTCAGATGAAATAGGTGGTTCTGGTTGTTTAGATTCAAATTCTCTGAGAGAAGGAGGTGAAATGACATCAGGATGGGCATCAGATTCAGATGAATCAGATGAGGTGGTTGGGATACAAGATGTAGAAGAAACTTCAAATACAGTCTTGAGAGGTTTAATGTTCAGAACCTCAGAGTCAGGTATATTTGTTTCAATAGGATTGGATGGTTCTTGTTGAATCTCAGAAGGTTTGGATGTTGGTGGTTCAGATACAACTGGTTCAGATGCAACTTCTTTAGATAAAACAGTTTTAGATGTAACTGGATCAGATTGTATGGGTTCAGATGCAGCTGGTTGTTGAGTTTCAGGTTGTTGTTGTGTTGTAGGTTATTCTGTTGGTTTTGTTAGTAGTTATGATTGTGGAATATCAGATGATTTTAATGGTGTTGTGGAAACAGGATCAGATGATTTTGGTGGTTCAGAGGTTTGAGAAGAAGCAGGAATAGTTTGATTTTGAGTGGGAGGAGGTTCAGGCATAGAACTAATTGTTGATACATTTACAACAATTTTAGAAATAGAAGGTAAAGATGATTTAGTACCTTTAATCTTGATGCGCTTGGTGGGAACAGAGGGAACTTCTCCAGAAGCTTTTCGCTTAATCTGCTTTTGTGGCTTTTCAGCAACTCTCTGTTTCTTCTGAGCAGCAGCTTCTTCTGCCACTAACTGTTTTCTTTTCCTCATATTCTCATCATACACATCTGGAATAGGTTCTCTTGCTCTTAATCAGAATATCAGCAGGAATAGGTGTTCCATCTGCTTTGCACGCATCAATATACCTAAGAATAATATCCCTAGGTTCTTTAGCACCAAAGAGTGGAAAGTCTTGAACTGGAAGCCTTCTCTGACTTACTTCAGTAACATTTAGCTTCTTAGGAGCAGCTGTGAGTTCATCCACAATCTTCATCCTCTAAAGACTCTTTCCATTCAATGGTTTTCCAACAATTGATTCAAGCTCTTCTTTAACTCCAGCTTCATAAAGAGCAGATACCAGACCATTCTCTGTCAGAATGTCTGAGATCAATCTTCCAAAAGGAATCCACGTCCTGATCTTCTGTCCCTTATCCTTTATGGATTCTCTGGATGCATTGATGTGATTCCATAGATGCATAAAAAGAATGTAAGGCAAATCTAATTTGGTACTCTGACTCAAGCAGTACATAAAATAGAGTTGTTCATTATTCACATAATCTGGAGAATTTGTTGATTTTTTGTGATTGATGCATCCCATAAAAATCTTTGCCCAGATTTTGTAGTCAGGTTTCAGATCCTTAAATTTGTTGGAGGCCTGTCCAGATGCAATAACTTCCTCATACACTTCTTCCATGTCAACACGCCCAGTTGGCAGATGACAAACTCCATCAGTTTCCTCATACCCTATGAGTTGTCTGATGAGATCTTCAGTGATGATGATCTCTTTTCCCAGAACAGAAGAGAGTATGAACTTTGGGTAAACAAATGCATGTATCCAAAATTCCTTTACTAAGTGTGGATACACTGGTCCAAATAATCTGTCAAAATACTTGACCCAGCCTTGTGCATCAATAATAGAAGGTAACTCAAACCCATTGTCAGCCAGAGAGTCAAATTCCACCATGGATTCATAGAGAACTTCAAGCTTGTCCACAGGGGTTAACAATGTTCTCTTAGGTTCCTTAAAGGGAGTAACACCCATGTTTGCTGATGCAATTGCAGCCATAGATGATTGAAACTGAGCTAATGTTGAGGATGATGTTGCCATTGTTGTAGATGAAGAAGATTTGGACGAAGGTTTAGGGTTTTTATGAAGAGCAAAGAGCAGACAGAAATGCATATATTGTTGGTGAAGTGAAAAGTGTGAAATGGTGTGAAATGTGGTATTTATAGAGAAAGAAATTAGGGCATTCAAAAAGACACATTCAGCACGTTCCACTTAGCAATTAATAGCATTTAATGAAAAGAATAAAAATCATTTCAAAGCATTAATTGATTTTGACAAATTAGAGGGAAAACCAAGATTTTAACTATTCAAACAATACCTCAAATGTCTCTTCAGTAATGTGCACGCCATCTTTTCAGATTCAGAGTGACACGTGTTTGCTTGCATGTGCTTCTAAATTCTCTTGAGAAATGAAACGTTAGCCAACGTTCAGATCCTCTAAGATTGGTTAGTTCAGATACACACAAATAATAATAATAATTCAAGAAATTAAATAATTACAGATGAAATACTTCAGAGTTTTAAACATTTTGCATCTGAGAAATTTGCTTCTGACAAATATCATTCTGGACAAAAATTCATACCAATATTTTTCAGAATAAACTTGAACCTATCCTCAGCAAGGGGTTTTGTGAAAATATCAGCCCACTGATGATCTGTATCAACAAAGGCTAAATTTATAATACCCTTCTGAACATAGTCTCTGATGAAATGATGTTTAATTTCTATATGTTTTTCCTTAGAGTGTAAAATAGGGTTTTTAGACAAACATATAGCAGAAGTATTATCACAGAATATAGAAATGTTACTCTCAAAGATCTGATAGTCTTCTAGCTGACTTTTCATCCAGAGCATATGCGTGCTACATCCAGCAGCAACAATATATTCTGCTTCTGTAGTTGATAGTGCAATTATAGGTTGCTTCTTGCTGTACTAGGAGATTAAATTTCTTCCTAGAAATTGACAACTTCCAGAAGTAATTTTTCTTTCCATTCTGTCTCCAGCGTAGTCAGCATCACAAAATCCAACTAATTTGAAATCATCAGATTTTCTGTAACACAAACCCACATTAGAAGTACCTTTCAGATACCTTAGAATCCTCTTAACAGTTGTTAAGTGTGATTCTCTAGGATCTGATTGGAATCTTGTACATAAGCATACACACTGAATAAAATATCAGGTCTAGAAGCAGTTAAGTAGAGAAGAGATCCTATCATACCTTTGTAGAGTTTCTGATCTACTTTCTTACTTACCTCTTCCTTACCAAGTATACTTGTTGGATGCATGGGAGTCTTTGCCATCTTACTATCAGTCATGTTAAACTTCTTCAGAAGCTCTTTAACATATTTGGTCTGATGAATGTAAGTGCAATCTGGAGTTTGGTTGACTTGAATTCCCAGAAAGAATCTCAATTCTCCCATCATGCTCATCTCAATTTCAGCCTGCATACATTGAGCAAACTCCTTTCCCAGCATAACATTGGTAGGTCCAAATATAATATCATCCACATATATTTGGCAAATTAACAGATCTTTCTTAAATGTTTTACAAAAGAGTGTTGTGTCCACTTTGCCTCTAATAAAAATTTTCTCCAAAAGAAAATTGCTTAATCTCGCATACCAAGCTCTGGGAGCTTGTTTTAAACCATAAAGAGATTTCTTTAGTTTAAAAACATGTTCTGGAAATTTTTCAGTTTCAAAACCAGGAGGTTGGTGAACATAAACTTCTTCTTCTATAATTTCATTTAGAAAGGCACTCTTAACATCCATCTGATATAGAGTGATGTTATTTTGTGCAGCAAAAGAAATGAGTAAACGAATAGACTCTAACCTGGCTACAGGAGCATAAGTCTCTGTATAATCAATTCCTTCTTGGTGGCTATAACCTTGAGCAACAAGCTTTGCTTTATTTCTTTCAACTTCTCCTTTTTCATTCAACTTATTTCTGAAGACCCATTTAGTTCCAATTATGTTGAATCCTTTTGGTCTTGGAACCAAATCCCAAACATCATTTCTTGTGAACTGATTGAGCTCTTCTTGCATGGCCATTATCCAGTCATTGTCTTGTAGAGCTTCATCCATAGAAGTTGGTTCAATAACTGACACCAACCCAAATAATGATGCTTCAGATGATCTGAGGAAGGATCTTGTTCTTATGGGATCATCTTTCTTTCCAATGATTACATCCTCTGGGTGAGAGGCCTTGATTCTAGAAGATGATCCTCTAACAGCTAATTCTTCAAAAATGTTCAAGTTTTTCATCTGAGAAGCTAAAGGAATTGCATCTGGCGTTGCTTTTGGTTCCTTCACTTGAGCTTTGTCTGCCTCTGAGCCTTCAGAGTCCGTGAGAATTACTTCTCTATCTGCAGAACTTTCAAACTGCTTTGGCTTTTCAATCCCAAGCTTATCATCAAATCTAACATGTATAGATTCCTCCACAATTTTTGTTTCAGTATTGTATACTATGTATCCTTTAGAGTGTTCAGAATAGCCAAGCATGAAACACTTATGTGCTTTAGAATCAAACTTGTTAAGATTCTCTTTAGTGTTCAACATATAACAAATACATCCAAAGGATGAAAGTATGAAATGTTGGGCTTTATGTTCCTCCATAATTCATAGGGAGTCTTTTCTAGAAGAGGTCTTACAGACACTCTGTTCTGAATGTAACAAGTTGTGTTTATTGCTTCTGCCCAAAAATGTTTTGCCAGATTAGTCTTGTTGATCATGGTTCTGGCCATTTCTTGCAGAGTTCTATTTTTCCTCTCTACAACTCCATTCTGTTGTGGAGTTCTAGGGCAGGAGAAATCATGAGCAATGCCATTTTCATTAGAATATTTTTCAAAATATTTGTTTTCAAATTCACCACCATGATCACTTCTGACTTTAATAATTTTAAAATGTTTTTCATTCTGGACATGTTTGCAGAAGTCAGAGAACACAGAATGTGACTCATCCTTGTGTTTTGGGAACTTTACCCATGTCCATCTGCTGTAGTCATCAACAATGACTAATCCATACTTCTTGCCTCTGATGGATGCAGTTTTCACTGGTCCAAACAGATCAATGTGAAGTAATTCTAATGGTCTTGAGGTTGAAACAACATTTTTAGATTTGAAAGAAGATTTTGAAATTTTTCCTTTTTGACATGCTTCACAAAGAGCATCTGAGTCGAACTTCAACTTAGGAAGTCCTCTGACCAGATTGAGTTTATTAATCTGAGATATACGTCTCATATTAATATGCCCCAATCTTCTGTGCCAGACCCATTGCTCATCATTAACAGACAAAAGGCATTTAACATTTTGAACCTTAAGTTCTGAAAGATTGATTCTGTAAATGTTGTTCTTCCTCTTTCCATTAAATAGGATTGAGTCATCCTTCTGACTAACAGCTTTACAACATTGTTGATTAAAGATTATATCATAACCATTGTCACTTAATTGACTTATGGACAATAGGTTATGCTTTAATCCTTCTACAAGTAAAACATTAGATATAGAGGGAAGGTTACCATTGCCAATAGTGCCAAAGCCAATAATCTTGCCCTTCTGATTCCCTCCAAACTTCACTTCTCCTCCAGATTTAAGCTTCAGGCTTTGGAACATAAACCTTTCTCCCGTCATGTGACGTGAGCAGCCAGAGTCCAGGTACCATGACTGGCGTCTTGACTTTTCTGCTAAATACATCTGCAACAGGGATTATCTTATCCTTAGGTACCCAGATCTTTTTGGGTCCTTTTGGGTTAGTTGCCTTGAAAGTTGGTCTGAACTTCTGTCTTTTTACAACAGTTTTGTTCTGACTTACTTTTGGCTTAAACATAGGAACACTCTGATCAGAACGTGTGTGTTTAATATCATTCAGATGACCAAACTTGAAATGAGAGTATAAGGAAGTTTTCTTAATAACAAGTTTATCAATAGGCATTGGATTTAAATCCTTTCCAGAGGAAGATTCATATCCAATTCCTTTCCTGTTGTTTCTGCTAACTCCATAGATCATTGAAGCCATCTTGCTTCTATCTATGCTTTTAGCAAGAGACTTCTGAAAGCTGAAGTCATATTCTTCTAAAATGTTTTTGCATTTAGACTTACTTTCAGATTCAGAGTTTTGTTGAGCTTTTTCAAAATTAGCTTTCATTTTCAAATTATTTTCTTTTAGCTCAGCAACTTCTGATCTTAACAGATTATTCTCAGATCCAAGATTGCATTTAAGCTTCTTGCATTTGAGCTTAATCTGATTATAATTTTTCAGGACTTCTGATAAGACTTTAATAAGCTCTTCCCTAGTGAGATCAGAAAGTACCTCTTCTGAGTCAGATTCAGAATCAGACTCAGATCCAGATGATCCTTTATTCTGATCTTCAATGCCTGCCATCAGAGCCATGTTGGCGCATTCATCTTCAGATTCTAATGAGGATCCAGATTCATCTTAATCATCCCATGTTGCCATCAGAACCTTCTTCTTATGCTCAGGCTTTCTTCTGGGCTTTTCTTTCTGAAGCTTTGGACATTCATTTTTGTAATGACCAGGTTGTTTGCATTCAAAACAAACAACTTCCTTCTTTCCAGATATTTTTGGTCCAAAGGACTCCTTGCGCTGATCTAGCTTCTTGAAGTTCTTGAACTTCCTTTGTTTGTGCTTCCAGAGTCTGTTGATTCTTCTGGATAGCTAGGACAGTTCATCTTCTTCTTCAGAAGAAGACTCTTCAGAACTCTCTTCTAATACCTGCAAAGCTTTCACATATTTTTTAGATTTTAAGGCAATTGACTTACCTTTCTTTTGAGGTTCATCTTCCTCAAGTTCAATTTCATGGCTCCTTAGTGAGCTGATTAGCTCCTCCAAAGTGATCTTGTTCAGATCCTTAGCAAGCTTCAGAGCAGTGACCATAGGTCTCCATCTGATAGGCAAGTTTCTGATGATCTTCTTCACATGATCAACAGTTGAGTAGCCTTTGTCCAGCACTTTTAGACCAGCTGTGAGGATCTGGAATCTAGAGAACATAGTTTCTATAGACTCAGATTCTTCCATTTTGAATGCTTCATACTTCTGTATTAGCGCTAGAGCCTTGGTCTCTTTAACTTGAAGATTTCCTTCATGTGTCATCTTCAAAGACTCAAACATGTCAAATGCAGTTTCTCTATTTGTGATCTTTTCATACTCAGTATGAGATATTGCATTTAACAAGATTGTTCTAGCCTTGTGGTGATTTCTGAACTCCTTCTTTTGGGCTTCAGTCATAGATTTTCTATCTACTTTCTTGCCATCCCCATCAGTGGGATGAACATACCCATCAATGACCAAGTCCCATAAATCAGCATCATAACCAAGGAAGAAACTTTCTATCCTGTCCTTCCAATAATCAAATTTCTCCCTATCAAACATAGGGGGTTTTGTGTTGATTCTATCCCTTTCTTCATATCTGTTGTTACTGTTAGATGTTGAAGTTTCAGCCATAATAACAACCAAATATATATCAAAGTTTTCTCACTGGATCTTTTCTATCACTGTGAAGTGGTAGCACACACAGAACCGGAGCTCTGATGCCAACTGAAGGTGAGAAAATACTTAGAAGGGGGGGTTGAATAAGTATATAGAAAAACTTTTAGCAATAAAAACTCAAAGATTTTTATCCTGGTTTGTTGAACTCAGCTACTCTAGTCCATCCTATCAAGAGTGATTTGCCTTTCTCAACAAGGACTTAATCCACTATTTAATCAACTGATTACAATAGAAGGCACTAAGAACAACTGTTCTTAGTCTTCTCAAGAACTACTGATCCCAACTGGATCTTCTTAAGGATCTCTTACAAACAAATGTAAGAATAAAACAAGTGTTTAAATGCTTCTAGATAAGCTATATCACAACTTTGATTTTACATTTAAGATTTTAAGAACTTAGAAATAAATTCAGCTAGATAAAGATTTGTATGAGAGCTTGTAATGAATTTCTTTCAAGTATTTCGTCAACTGAAGAAGAGAGATGGAGTCTTCCTTTTATAGGCACAGAGGTCCAAGTAACTTTCACGTTGAAGGTTGTGTACTAAAAAGGTCTAAACCTTTTTGTCTTCACATCACATGACCTTTCCTAGAAATAGAATGCACAGATAAATCCTTTTTGTCTGTGTTCTTGTGTCTAGCATAAATGAGGAAAGAGTCATTTGGCCAAACCAACAGACATAACTTTGAATTCTTCTTCAACAAGTTTCAGCAAATATCATCAGAGTCTTGAGTGGTCAGAGTCTTCTGATGATCATCAGAGTTTGCTGAATCAGAGCAATGCAGCAAGTGTGCTTTCAGCGTGTAATAATTCAGAGCAGAGTTTGGGATCAGATCCTCAGTACTTGCAGCGTAGTACTATCAAAGTCTTCTGAAATAAACTAAGCTTGAAACTCTTCATACAAAAGTCTTCAATGCTTCAGATGCTTTTGGCTTCTGCTTCAGATTCTTCTGTGGCTTCTACTTCAGATCCTTCTGTAGACAGCGCTCAGAATCTTCTGTAGGCAACGTTCAGATTCTTCTAAGAGATGCTTCTGACGCTTCAGAGCCTTGCACATTATCATGTTCAGATCTAATTTTCTTCCAGAATAATATTCACTTTAATATCTGCAGTAAACATAGTTGAACAAATTTTAGAGTATATAATTCTTTAATACAAAATTTCATAAGAGTTATCATCAAAACATAGAGATATAATTAAGAACCAATTTGTGTTCTAACAATGTGTGCTGGAGATCAACAGGTATGACTACCAACAAATGGCTACAAAAGGTTATGAAGCTATCTAAGAGGTTTATTCAAGTATCCAAAGGTTGATATCCTCATCAAAGAAGTTAAAGATCCTCAGAGAGAGTGGTTGAAGCCAAGTGTGTACATCTCCTAGCTTAAGGGTTATGGGAAGCTACTCAGATGATTTTGAATGCATGGAGTTGGACCTGAAGCCTTGAGATAGCTCATAAGAAGTCTTGAAAGTTATTTTGAAGCCTAGACAGGTCATCATGTGAAGAATATGAAGCTACAACCAAGATTGGTGCAACTAGGGTTTTCATCTGGTCAACCCTTGGTCAACTGATGATTTGAGGAAGGTTGAGACCTAATTCCAAGGCCATGTGATCATGGATTGATGTATTAAGATGCCCAAGGGATGATTTCAAGTTCATCTCATCATGGATCAAGAGTGTAAGGAGTTCCTAAGCTAGGGTTTCTAAGCTTGACAGTGTAAAATCCCCTGGTTTACTGCCTAACTTGAAGACCACCTAACTCAAGATGTGATTTTCATCTCACCTTGACCCCAACATTATTGTTGTAGAGCATGATCATAACTTTAATTTGAGTACTAGAAGTCCTTGATAGGGTTTATAGAACTCAAGTTATGAGTCAAACAAGTTACAGGTCATCAGATGAATGTGAATTGGGAGCTTGAAAGGCAACCAACTTGCATGACACTTTTGCCTTAGAAGGAAGTTTTACATGACCTTTTGGCCAACATGAATGTTGTTCCTTATCTTCTTAGATTTCTAAAAAGTACTAGAAGTCCATGATTGGATTTGTAGAATTCAAGTTATGAGCTTTACAAGACAAGGGTATTTTGGGAATTTGAGATTATAGGCCATTTTTTATTATGGGTCAATTTCATCAACTTAAACACCTCAAATGGAATTTTGTTCAACTTGAAAGTTGTTCAAAATGGTGTTATTTGTCCAACCATGGCCCAAGAATTCATTGATATGGATTAAATTGAGAAATGAATGAAGAAATTTTCATGGAGGAATCATTAAAGGCATAAAAAAATGAGAAAATAAATCAGTTTGGTTCAAAACATTACAAGTTTGTGCATTTTTTGAAGGTAAATAACATTTGGAACACTTTGGCGTTTCTACATTTCCAAATTGAAGTTTGGTTCATGGCAAAATTCCAAGTTTCTTAAGAATGAAGTAACATGATCAATCCACACCATTGATTGGATTCAAGGAGCAAATCCTGACCCTTCATCCTCACTAACACACCAGCAATGAATTTGAGCTGGATTGAAGCTGAAACAGAGTGAAATCCGTGCTCTGCCATGAAGGAAAATTGAAGGAAATTGAAAAGTGGAAATTGGACTTAGAGAAAGTTTGGGCCCCCATTTTCAACCCAGAACAGTCCTATATAACTTCATGATTGAGTTCAGATCATTTTTTGGTGATGGAATGAGCTTGGAAAGGTAAGAAGCAGTTACAAAAGTTTGTTACAAATGAAAATCGAATTTCACCATTGGAGGGATTTCTGAGGAAATTGAGAGTTGAGGAAGCTTCTACCATCATCAAGGATTGATTCTGCACGATTTTGGATAGAGATTGGAGGCTGTATCACTCTCTTTTGAAGCTCAAACCAGGTTTCTTTCTTTTCATAATTACAATCTTTTGGTGATGAATTAGTGTAATTCTTGCATGTGGTTAGGTAGAATTTAAGACATAGATGGATTTAGGTTTGATTTGAGAGCCTTTGGTGAAGTTTCTTGATGATGGATGAAATCTTTAAGGATTCGGTTAGGCCTTAATCTTGGTTGATATCAAGTTTTGTATGTGGATTCTTGCTCAGTGTTAGATGTAGAATAGATTGGTAGAAAGAATTTGGAGTTTGGTGATGATTTGCCAAAGTGTGTATTTTCTGTTCATGATCGTATCTGGTTATTCCTTGAGAAAATGGAAAAAAAAGATTATAATGTAGATCAGGGTGAAGAGACGAGTAGATCTGGGTAGATTTTATTAAGTTTGGTGTTATCTGGTGATGTGGCCACCGTTGGCTCGCCGGAGAAGACGACTGGAGTCTTCTCCGGCCGCCCTGAGTTTCCCCCTTTCCATTTGCAGTTCAAATGAAGAAGACGATGGTTGAACCGTTGGATGAGTCTGATTTAGTGGACTTAGTAAGCAGATCCAAGGCTCGTGGTTGAGTCTTAAGAGTGTTGACCCTTGACTATTGATGTGGCAAGCTTTAAGGCGTTGGATTGTACTACTTTTAGTATGAAGGATCCTGATTAGAACGTAGGGTGAACCCTAGTCAAACCAGCCACACCTGATCAGCCATGAAACGATTTGTTTCATTAAAAGGGCTCTGAGCTACGTGGCACATGCCTTTTCCCTTGGATGAGTGGACTGGTCATCTGATCCAACGGATGTGACTTGTTTTCAGCATTTTAATTCTTTTATTCATTTTGTGAATTTCTTTTAATGTTTTAATTGTTTTTAATTCATTAAAAATGGAAATAATTGTCAGAAAAATATGAAAAAAATCATGATTGGTCTTTGGCTTGTCCCTGATTTTTGTATTCCATTTAATTGGAATTTTAGTTGATTTTCCATTTATTGTCTATTTTCCATTTTTATTAGTTGATAAAAAATGTAAAAATGAATGATTTCTTTTCTAATTTTAGTGCTATCTCATGGAGTTGAATTTAGTTCTGATTTTTTGCATGTGTTATCTAGACATCTTGATAGAGTTGATTGATTTTCCTTGCATTTTTTAGAACCTTTTAAGTATAGGTTTGAGATAGGTTTCTAGAACCTTCCCCTTGTGGATTCCTTTTAGCATACCTTGAAGTGTAGAAATTGTTTGGAACCCTTAGACTTAGGTTTTGACCCTAAATTTTCTACCATGATTCCTTAACACACTTAGGAAGCCTTAGGATTTTTCCTAACCTTTTAGGATTGATTTTCCTATTTTCCCCACATTTTACAAGTTGATTGTACTTTAGGTGATCCTAACTTAGTTTACCTCATAGTTTAACCTCTAAAGTAAACTTCAGACTAACTCTAGGATTCTAATTCTTTCTTGATAGAGTAGAGCTTAGGTAGATACCTCTTTATAACAATTGTAGGCCTTGATAGAGCTTTTAAATCTTCTTAGCTAGGTGATCCTTGTAGCTAGGCATTAGGGTTTCTTAGAAGTTTCTGTGATGGATTCTTTCCCCTGTGTGGTTTCTTCCCTGGGCTTTGCCCTATCCTCTTTTGTTCAAGCCATGATGAGGATCCTTCTTGGGAGAGCCTAATCCTTCCCTTGGTTTGATTATGTGCATTCCTCAAGAGGTTGAGCTTTGGATTGACATTCATCAGCATAGTACATTCCCTTGGTTTGCACTATCTTCCTCCTTCAAGTCATGATGGGGATCCCTCTTGGGAGAGCCTAATCCTTCCCTTGGTTAGATTCTGTGCATTCCTCAAGAGGTTGATCTTTGGATTGACATTCATTAGCATAATACATTCCTTTGGTTTGCATTGTCTTCCTCCTTCAAGTCTTGATAAAGACCCCTCTTGGGAGAGCCTAATCCTTCCCTTGGTTGGATTATGTGCATTCCTCAAGAGGTTGAGCTTTGCATTGACATTCATTGGTATGGTATATTCCCTTGGTTTATACTATCTTCTTTCTCAGTCCCCTTTCTTAGGATCCCTCTTAGGAGAGCATAATCCTTCCTTTGGTTGGATTCTGTGCATTCCTCAAGAGGTTGAACCTTAGATGGACATTCTGTGTTGATACACCTTAACTGGATACCTTAGATTGACATCTAGGACCAACACCCAGTTTTTCTGTCTTATTGACATAGGATCCCTCTTGGGAGAGCCTAATCCTTCCCTTGGTTGGATTCTTTGCATTCCTCAAGAGGTTGAGCTTTGGATTGACATTCATAAGCATAGTACATTCCCTTGGTTTGCACTATCTTCCTCCTTCAAGTCATGATAGGGATCCCTCTTGGGAGAGCCTAATCCTTCCCTTGGTTGGATTCTGTGCATTCCTCAAGAGGTTGAGCTTTGGATTGACATTCATTAGCATAGTACATTCCTTTGGTTTGCACTATCTTCCTCCTTCAAGTCTTGATAAAGATCCCTCTTGGGAGAGCCTAATCCTTCCCTTGGTTGGATTCTGCACATTCCTCAAGAGGTTGAACTTTGGATTGACATTCATTGGTATGGTATATTCCCTTGGTTTATACTATCTTCTTTCTCAGTCCCTTTTCTTAGGATCCCTCTTGGGAGAGCCTAATCCTTCCTTTGGTTGGATTCTGTGCATTCCTCAAGAGGTTGAACCTTAGATGGACATTCAGTGTTGATACACCTTAACCGGATACCTTAGATTGACATCTAGAACCAACACCCAGTTTCTCTGTCCTATTGACATAGGATCCCTTTTGGGAGAGCCTAATCCTTCCTTTGGTTGGATTCTGTGCATTCCTCAAGAGGTTGAGCCCATGATGGACTCTTGTGTTGACACACATCCAACCTGATGTAGCCTGGGGTGACTTCCCTGTTGCTCATTTTGGTTACATTTCTCTTCCCTATTTGATTGATTTGCTTGTTGCATTAGGACAGTCTCATGTTTAGAGTATTATAGGCTAGGAGCATGACTGCATTGAAAGGTTGAGCTGGGCTTCCTTTGCTTGTTTGCTTTAGAGGTTGAGTATATCCCTCTGCTTGTATGTTATTTTCCATTTTTTAACTGATTTGTTTACATTGAAAGGTTGAGGTGACCCTCCCTTTGCTTGTCTGTTCTTGTTTTGTTATCTTTGCTTGATTGCTTAGAGGTTGAGTCTCTCCCTCTGCTTGTATTGCTGCATTCCATTTGCATCTTTACTGTTTACTTTTCTGTTTTATCTGCTTTAATGATTTCTTCAGTTTGTTTTCTATTTCCCATTGACATGATCCCTTAGGACTCTCACTTCCTTTGACAAGGAAGTGATGATAGACTTTTAGGTTGAAACCTATGCATGATAACATCTAGGAGTTCCCTGTTTCAAACACAACCATAGGATGAATCCATGGCATGACAACAGTAGGATGCTTGACAGTTTCCCCTGTAGAGTTCGTTCTCTTCTCATCTCCAGAACAATAGTAAAAAACGTAATAAAGGCAAATTCATACAGTACGTTACGAGCCTTAAGCCACTTGGGAAATGATAATTGAGCGGTCTCCTCTCAATCGTCTAGAGTGTTTAGTATACGTCCTTTGGACGATATGCGATGCATTCGTTCCTAAGTCATAGTCTCTAGTGCAGTACGAATTACAAACATTCATAAAAAACACTTCTTTCGTAAAAGACACAAAAACAAACGTTCAAACCTTCTTTTGCCCCGTGGACCCTTAATTCAAGGAAAACATTTTCAGAAAAAGAGTTTCGTTAACTCTCAGTTCTACCGCAAACGGTAACGCACGAGTCTCCAGCGAGCGAGCTGCATACACCAAACTGCTGGAACTGTTCGTTAACCCTACTCGGGTAAAAACAGATGAATCAAAACCCGTGTTTCGTTATCTCGAACTATGTAAGCTCTGATCTCTCACACCTGTTGAGAGTACGTAGGCACAATACTGACGTATTGGCGAGCAACCTTCCCCCATCACCCGTAGTTAGCCGAACTACATTGACTCTGACTTTCCCATTGCACGAGGGAATACATAGGCACGAAGCGCGATGCTTTGCCGAGTCATTTTTTCTTTTCTTTTGAGCCAGCCTTGATAGGTAGATAGTTAAAACAACCTGTCAGATAAAAACAACAAGCATGGATCCCATCGAGTACGATGGACATGAGGGGTGCTAATACCTTCCCCTTGCGTAACCGACTCCTGAACCCAGACTTGGTTGCGATGACCTTGTCTTATACCTTTTCGTCAGGTTTTTCCGATTGTTTCCTTTCCCTTTCTGTGGGATAAATAACGAAAGGTGGCGAGTCTTCTGTTTTGCCGGCACCTTATTTTCGCAGTAGCGACAATACCCGTCGAGTACAACATCTCCTCGTCGGGCGTAGCCCGACGGCTGTCGGGCAGGTCCCTCACTTCCAACTAGCCAGCCTCATTCTTCCTCATTGTCGGGCAGGACCCTCGAATCCGACCAGCCATATCTAGCTGCCCGGGGAACTCCTCGGGCCTTCCCCCACGTTCTCCATGTGTCCCTCACGCAGGGACACGTCATAAAGTAACTACCCACGTCCTGGAGATTCGGTCTTTCTCCTCCCTGATAGTACAGAACAGTTACCCTAGGGTGAAGACCACGTCTCGGCCTTCACGACGCCACGTCAGCCCTAATAGTTACTAACATTGGGCCTGACAACCCAACCCAGTGCTAGGTAACCGTTGGCCCTACGCTGGGGGATCACTATAAATACCCTCTTCACTAGAGGGTCATGTAACTTAACTTCTTACTCTCTCTCTCTATGCTTGCTTCCACTCTGCCTGTCACTTACTTTGGCATCGGAGTGTGTTTCAGGTACACCCCCCTCCTCTTCCATACCTTCAGCGAGTAGCTAGCAGATCAACGACGCGTGGCAGTTCATAGCTCCCCTTTTGGTCAGGTACGACCAGTGGCGCCGTCTGTGGGAACCTAAGCTTCCACGTTCCCCCGAGCAGAGAACCAAAGTTTCCTCCTTTCAAATTTTGAGAGCATGACTAGCCCACACCACGACGATGATGTTCTCGGTTCCACCTTCACCCCGATCACCAACGGAGACAACCCGCCGGGGACATCTCAACCCCATGAGACCGACCACAGGGACGGCCAGACTGTCTCCCCCTCTTTCGAGGATGCGGCACATCACGTCGTTCCTCAGGCGAGAAGCCCGACAGTTTTCCAGCCCATTCATACGCCGGCCGGGGCTGATTCGACGATGGTTGCCCTCTTCGCAACCATCAATCAGACAAACCAGATGTTCTTTCAGCAAAATGAGCGCATCGGCGCGTTGGAACACGACACCTCATCCCGCTCCCCGATGCGGGGAGATCAACGCGGGAACTCTCGGAGCCTTTCTCCCCAATCACGGGGGCATCGACCACAGCTGGAGAGGCCCCAAACAATGGTCTCCAAGAAGCGAGCAAGGTCACCGCCTCTGAAGGAGAGGCGCTCCCTGGATCCGAAGGCGAACAGGCCCGAGGCCTCGGCCAGAAGACCGAGGGTGTGTAATCAGCCTCCTCGACACGGGCCATCACCGCCTCGGTCCCCCATCTGCAGCGACGAGGACGGCTATAGAATCCCCCTATCGCGGGAAATCATGGCGAGCCTCATTCCCCACGGGATGGAGTAGCCACCGGTCCTCTCGACGTATGACGGCACCTCGGACCCAAACGACCACTTGGAAGACATCGAGGCTATGCTCGGCTACAGGAATGTCCGGAGAGCCATCAAGTGCAGACTCTTTCCGACAACACTGAGAAAAGGCGCCATAGCATGGTACAAAAGCTTGGAGCCCAAGTCGATCACGTCACGGAGGGTCTTGAAGGACCTATTTTCGCGACATTTCACGGCCTCGAGACGACATCCGAAGACGGAGGCCGCTCTGGGCGCGATCCTCTATGCTCCTGATGAGCCTCTCAAGAACTACATCTAGAGCTTCACAAGGGAGGCGGTCCAGGTAACGACTTCGGACGAGATGAAGCGTTACCTTATGGAGTAGGGCCTGCACCGAGACTCCAAGTTCTACGAGGCTGTGGCCATCCACCGGCCAGACTCCCTCTAGGATTTCCTCGAGAGAGCCCGTCATTACATCTAGTTCGAGGAGACGGAGGCCGCCAACACCTCCTGTGACACACGGAACAGAGAAACCCCCCGCGGATCCCGAGAAGAAGGGGCCTAGGCTCACCGACACGGAGGAGATCGGCGACGGGAGGACCGACCCCGAGAACCCTGCGAGCAGCGGGGTCCCGCTAGCCGTTTCACAGAATACACGGCATTGGTCGCTTCCTGCGAGCGCATACTGATTGAGTGCACTAATTCAGAATTTGTCCGGGGAGGTGTCCGCTTCCCAAAACCGACGCCCAACAAAGCCAACGAGGACAAATCAAATTTTTTTCGCTTCCACCGGAGCCACGGGCACGTCACGGAAGATTGCAGCCACTTGAAGGATGCGATCGAGATTCTGATAAAGGACGGGCACCTGAAGAGGTACACCCGGGGAGGAGACCTGTAACAGCCTAATTTTTATTAATTAATCATTTATATTAATTAAATGATTTAAGGGGATTGTTTGATTAATGTATAATTAATTAAATGAATTAATAGATGTTGGAAAGAATTAGAAGGGAAAGACTTATAAAGGAAAAATGGAGAGAAAGGAGAAAGATAGAAACATAAGAGAAAGAAGAGAAAGAAGGAGAAAGAGGAGAAAAGAGAAGAAGAAGAAGAAGGAAAAGTTGGAAAAGCTCAAGAACAACTCTCAAGCATCGATTAATCGAGGTAAGGGTGTGAAATATCATTATCTTGTCAATGTATATTATTGTGTATGCTTGGGTTGGATTGTTGGATGTTTTTCTACAACTTCCATTTTAGGGAAAATTGGATTTAATCGATAAAAACCGAGTTTTAATGGTAGAAAATGAGAATAAGTGGGAGAGTTTAGTTGAGGAATGCTAAGATTAAGCTGCGGGAACGAGTCGGGGCTGAATCGGGTGGATTTGGTGAGTTTCGGAGTTTTGGGACAGTAGGAATTATGAGTTCGCAGACGTTCACTAGCACGTTCGCTAGGCGAACAAGTCGCGAACATTCTCTAGCAACTCGCTGGGCGAATAAGTTAGCAAGAGGTCCCAGACTTGGGCAGAATGCATTTGATCTGGTTCGCTGGTAGCGAGTGAGGTGGAGAAGGATTCGCTAGGGCCTCGTTGCAGCGATGTAGGTGGCGAGCAAAGTCAGTAGCTTCTGTTTGCCTTTGTGAGCTTGTTCGCTACGCGAACAGATAGCGAGCATTCGCTAGAGACTCGCTAGGCGAGCAAGCCAGCAAGCGTGACAACATTTGGTTTTCTCGTGATTCCATTCCATGTTGATTTCTTTGTTCGATTGTGTTTGATCCTTGTTGGAATGAGTAATTGTATACTGTGAAATATATGATGTGGGTAGGCGTATGGTGTGAATCCTAGATTGTGGTATTGATTATGAATACATATTGTTTGTATGTGATTGTGTTTGAGAATGCATGAGAATATATTGTGAAATATGTGCATTGCTTGATAAATGCATTGATGATATATGAATATTTTGTGTGTGCAATCATGTTATAATTCTTGAGTGATGAATTGTTTGAATGCATGGGATTAAGATGCGAGACGGTCTTAAGTGCATTTGGTGGTTGATTGCATATGCATCATTTAGTCAAGAGGAAATGTTTGCTAGTTTCGTGGAGACTAGTGACTTGTCCCAAACCTAGAAGGATGGGTTTGAAAGCTTAGGGAACGGGCTTTTGTTGTTATCGATCTAGAAGGGTGGACCCAGTTTAAGTGTAAAAACCAAAAAAATGATAACAAGTGTTGGTACCACATGGCATGAGTTGCATTGAGTCACGTGATTAATGTGTATTGTTGAATGAAAGTTTACCTTTATGTGAAGTATTGAATTGAGAATTATGGATGTATGCATGATGAAATGTGCTTGATGATTATCCATGTTTGTTTACACGTATGTTGTGATGTATATGATGACTGGAATGAATTGTGGTGAGAAATGTGAAATGTATGTGTTCTATACTTGTGTATGTATATATAATTATATGCCTTAATTATTATGATAATATTTCTCACCCTTATGCTGTTTTTATAATGCTCTATGAGGCATTGCAGATTAGGTTGCTGGAGGTCTTTTGTGAAGTTTAGCTTCATCCTTTTGGTCGGTTATACTCTGATATGTAGCACCGGGTAGTTAGGCTTGTATAGTATTCTTTTGGGATACTTTTTGTGTATGTATCTGATGGTGATGTTTTGTAAACATGAATGATATTGTGACCAAACTGAATCATATATTTATATGATAACATGTTTTAAGTAATTCAATGTTTTAAATCTTCCACTTTAATTTCTAATTATTGAGAGGTGGGTGTAGGACTAAGTTCCTCTGTTGAAGTACCCCACTGTTGCATGTCTTTTATAGAGCAGGTGTTGTATGTTATTTTGGTGAATGATGTGACATACTTCTTTTATACCATATTTTAATTTAGTCTGATGAAATTTATTATGTGTTTATGTGATTTAATTGTTTATTTGGGGGTATAGAAGGGGGTGTTACAAGACCCCCTGCGGCAAGAGGCGCCCGAGGCTAAGAAAGTTGAGGACCTTCCTCCTCCCATTTCACTTCGGTCGAGTATCCACAAACGAACGACCAAGCTGATGCCGCAAACAGAGTAATCCTCTAGGGACTGAAGCGAAGACTCGGTGACGCCAAGAAAGGATGGGTCGAGGAACTCCACAACATGCTCTGGGCATACCGAACAACACCTTATTCGACCACCGGGGAAACTCCATTATGTCTTACATACGGAACCGAGGCGGTGATCCTAGTGGAGATAAGAGTGTTGTCTAGAAGGACCGAAGCTCCCCTCGAGGAGGAGACCAACGATGAGGCTCTTTGGGAGGAGCTCGACCTAGTCGATGAGATCCGATCAGGAGCACCTCTCTGCGAGGCTACACTAAAGCAAAAGGTCGCCCTTTGCTATGACAACAAAGTCCTAAAGCGCGAGTTCCAGGTCGGCGACCTGGTCCTACAAAGAAACCAAAAGGACTCACACGAGGGAAAACTCGCCGTAAATTGGGAAGGCCCATATCGTGTTCGGGACAAGACGGAACACGGGGCCTACTACCTCGAAAAACCACACGAGGATCAAACAGCTCGACCATGTAACGCTGAAAAGCTAAAAAAATGCTACAGTTAAACACTGCCCGCGAGAACCTTCCTCGCGAACACGGGATCGCGGCGTGGTACGACCGTGTCTCCCCGAAATCAACGAAATAGCAAGCACCTACCCTTTTTGTGTGCGGGCAGGAAGCTCTGCTTGACGACGACCACTCGACCGAGAGTCACCGCTGCAGTACCAAGTTCGGCAGAACACCCAGCTCGCGATTGGACGTTCATGTCGCGGGGACTGGTCAACGATCGTGGTCCACCCCCGTAACCGACCAGGTAATCACCCCGGTCAACCGGTCAGTTCCCCACACTATCGGGCGCAACGAATGTCGAGCTATGACTCCCAACTTAGCAAAAACATACATTAAGCATAACAAATGTACGAGCAAGCATAACAATGAAAATAGAAATATAAACCATGCAAAAATAGTCGAGCACACACACATACTTAGAAAGTAAAACAAGAAATTCCATAAACAGGCCTAGCCCAGAAGTCAAATCGTTACAATATACAGACACAAGCTCCGAATCAAATAAAACATAGCGCGTAGGCCGAAAACTACCGGGCACGCATGCTGAATGAAAAACAAAGGGGCACGCATGCTACCATCCCTACTCTACAGTTTCCTCCTCCTCACTGACAGCTTGGTTGTCTTCCTCATCATCCGAGCCCTCGGACGCCACTATTCCACCATCTTGGATCCAATGAAAGGGATCAATCCCGTCGGTCACCAGGTCAGGATTGACGAGCTTGAGTTGGTCGACAGCATGCTTAAAGCCAACTTCGACGACCCCTAGACAGTCCTCCTCGAGCTGACGAACCTTGGCCATGAACCCTTTCCTAGACGAGACCAACCGCTCCTCTTTGGATTCATCCTAGGCAGGGGTGACCAGGTCCTCGAGCTCAGCGATACGACCGTTGGCCCCCTTCAGCTCTTCATCCCTTTCCTTCAGGGCCTTTTCCAGCTCCCCAATGCGTCCTCGGTGGAACATGTTCTGCCTATGATACTCCTTCTGGTCGGCCGCCAGCTTGACCCTAACCTCCTCGGACACCGCAAGGTCGCTCTTGACAGCATCTAGGTCCTCCGAGGAGCACCCAGCCTCATTCAGCACATGGGCCGTCTCAAAGACCCTCACCATCGCCGCCAGATCTGCGGACATCATCTTCCTCCGAGCCTCCTTGCCCGCAGCCAGTATGCTCTTGGCTTCCTCGAGCGCCACCGCAGAATCGTTCCTCCCTGAAAAGAAATTCGGCCGGAGACAACAAGGGGGCATGACGAACCCACTCTCCGGGGACCCGTCCGTCAGATTAATCCGAGGCACCTCGTCCTCCCGTCGCTGTTTGTGAACCGGGGGCTACGCCGGGGACCCAGTTCCCCACGGAGATGAGGTCGTTCCCGAAGAACCGCCGGCCAGCTCCCTCCGCGCAGCAGGGGCCCGACCTTGAGCAGGACGGGTACCCCTATTCATCTGCTTCGTCACCCTTTCCTCCACGGAACCCATTGAGCCTGCAAAACGAACACAAGAAAAACGGTTAGAAGAAAAATCTAGACAAGTAACAAAAGCAGCCTGGAGGCACTCAAACTACCTAGGAACTTATGAACCTCAGCCTCCATCATGCATTAGAGCAGAGCCTTTACATTAATATACCGGACCTCTGTCAGTATTTTCCCGTCTTCACCGCGAATATACTCCCTGTCGGGGGACACACACTTCTGAGGAGGAAGACGACCGACGAAATCCACCAACCTCCAGAAGGCCAGGCTGTCCTCCTCGCCCAGCCGGCCAGGCCTAAAGATGAAGCTGCCGGTGGCCAAATAGAAATGTTGATCCCCCTAGTCCAAGGGGAAATAGGACTCATAGTTGTCCTCAAAATGCCCCTCCATGACTACCACTTCCTTTCGAAAAATCGTCTCGTACGCGTCATCCGTGTCCGGCATGACCACGAACCAGCAATCTTTAAAGCCTCGAACAGAGTCAGTAGACGGGCGGAAGAGCCTGGTCGCCTGCTTCAGCAAAACCCAGCTGTGTCGACCAGCGGTCGTCTGATGTTGCAAATGGAAGACGCAGAAGAATAGGGGAATGGTGGCTCCGAGCTCCAAATAGTTGCACACAATCTAGAACACTCGAATAAAAGCCAGTGAGTTCGGGTGAAGCTGGGAAGGCGCCAGCATTAGGTGGTCGAAAACACCTTGCTGAAAGTCGGTAAAGGGCAGTCGCATGCCCACCTCCTCGAAGGCGAACTCATACATGGGGAACCAACCACCCTCATAACGCGAGCAGATACGATCGACCTCCCGAGGCCAGCAAGCGCGGAATTGACGGGGGCTCCCGGCCACCCTATCCTCTATCACAGTGAACACAACTGAATCGTCGAGGACGAACCTCGACATATAATTTAAGGGTTCCTCCCCGACCCATTCTTCCAAAGGCCTCTCCGGAGGATCTAGGTCGACCTTCCTCGTCCGCCGACAAGTACAACTCCACTTCTTCCTCATCACGACCATCCATTTATACCTGAAAAGCATAGGAACTCGGTGAACTCGACAGCCAAATCAAATCCACCCTTCCACCGCAGTTCAAGTGAAAGGGCGTGGTCGCCTAACCGCCCATGTGACGAGCGGAGGGCAACTTTATCCCACGAGGAGGACCATTCAGTACACTCTTTGTCCTCGGCGCACACATCCACTCGTGCTCGGAGCATTCATCCCATTATCCTCGGGGCATTGAAAGTTCTTTCAATCCTCCCTAGGGCACTCATCGCAAGAGCCGAGGATGGTCGTTTTCTACCCTAATTTTCAAGGATCCTCCGGCGTATTCGCCGGAAAAACCCACGGTATTCCCAGTGCCCCCAGCGGAGCCGCCGAAAACACCACCATAAGCAGCAAAAAACACCGAAAAGGATGCGGGAACTTACTTAGTATGGATGCAGAAAGACTGTCGTCGAGTAGAAAAATCCCAGACGTCGAGCAAAATAATCCCAGATGTCAAGCAGAAAAACTTTGGATGTTGAGCAGCTGTAAACAAGCGATGAGCGAAAAGTCGAGCCAGGTCAACACATATATACCTCTAGCACGGGAAACGAAGTGTCGCTAGGCACTCAAGTGCCTAGCCTATAACCGTCACAAGCAGACACATGGCGACCCTCCATCTTCCCTGCGTCTCTTTAACTTCTTCCCTTGACTGCGGGCACCTCTTCAACGTAAGTTCACCTGGCCGACATGATCACAACCTGCCCGACAGGTCAACGGGCCCGACACCATTCTCTATTCAAGTCATAGATCGTACAACCACGAACAACAATTTGGGGGGCTACTGTTCTAGACTGGGCCGACGCTTAGCTCACAACCAAGCAAGCCCAAGCCCAATAGGGTTGGGCCCAAGAGTACCACGCTAACGGGTAGGATACCCGTCAAGCACAACATCTCCCCGTCAGGCAGGTCCCTCGCTTCCGACCAGCCAGCCTCCTTCTTACCCATCGTCGGGCAGGACCCTCGAATCTGACCAGCCACATCTGAATGTCCGGGGAACTCCTCGGGTCTTCCCCCACGTTCTCCACGTGTCCCTCACGCAGGGACACGTCATAATGTAACTACCCATGTAACACCCTTCTAAACCCCGCAAATAATATATGCATAATCAGAGTAAAAGTTAACATGCATCCATAAAAGGGCATCACACAAAACTTGCACCACATTAAAACAATCTGTCATGCTCATAAACACCTTTCCATTTAGCAGCGGATTCATTAATGAAAATCCTTTAAAAGAAACATTTACTTTCATCATATAAAATCAACATCTCTAGTCACTAAGGCCAACATCTCATTATCTCAATTACTTCAAATATGAAAACATAACTTAGGTTACATAATGTAATCCTAAAACATAAGCACTCGATCCCCGTGTTACACGACCAGAGCATGACTCGACCCATAAATAATTACTAAACCGCTACACACGTAGCAACCTCGAACTACAAGCAGAACTTCATAAAGGCCTCCAGCAACTTAATCTGCAATGCCTCATAGAGCATTATAAAACAGCAGAAGGGTGAGAAATATTACCATAATAATCAAAGCATAAAATCATGTATACATAGGTATCATATAATTAACTCCCTATTTCTCACCACAATTCAAATCATAGTCATTTACATCGTCACTTATATATATATACAACATGAATATTCACCAAGCATTTTACATCATGCATACATCCACAATTCCACAATCTTAACATTCACACGTAAGCATCTCTTCATGCACGCTTCATAAGTATTCAACAAACATCTCATTCACATGCATACTTCATATATCAATGACATTATACAATGTGACTCAACAACTCAATGCAACTCAATGCAATGCGGTACCGACTTCCGTTATCATTTTTCGGTTTTTACATTAAACCGGGTCCACTCTTCTAGACCGATAACTCGTTATCATTTTTCGGTTTTTACATTAAACCGGGTCCACTCTTCTAGACCGATAACAACAAAGGCCCGTCCTCTAAGCCTTCAAACCCACTCTTCTAGGTTTGGGACAAGCCACTAGTTTCCACGAAACTAACAGACATTGCCTCTTGACTAAATGATGCATGTACAATCAGCCACAACAAATGCACTTAAGACCGACATCTTAATCTCATGCATTCAAATAATTCATCTCTTCAAGAATTACATTATGATTGCACACACAACATATTCACATAACATTCATTGATGTATTCATAATTCAACACTATCACCATATTATCACTCACAATGCACACATATCCACGATATGTTCTCATGCATTCTTCACAGTTATCAAACAATGCACACATATCCACGATATGTTCTCATGCATTATTCCCATTTAATCACATACATACAATATGCATTTACAACATCTATCAAGCAATGCACACATATCCATGACATGTTCTCATGCATTCTATTCATACCACCATATACCAACAATATACATTCACAATTCAATATCATCACCGCATTATCAACAATGCACACATATCCACAATATGTTCTCATGCATTCTCAAGTAATTCATCATACAAGAATTACATCATGCTTACACGCATAACACATTTACCACGCAATGTACATATATTCACGATATATTCTCACGCATTTTTCATACATAATCGCATCCAATCAATACAAACATCATATTTATCAAACGATGCACGCATATCCATCAATATGCTCTCATGCATTCTTCATGTATCTTAACATACAACCGCATATAAACAATATACATCCACAATACATTTTTGTATTATGTTTATTATTCATCTCATGCCATTTCACACAAGGTATACATGTCACAGTACCAATAATACAATTATAAGCTATGCACACATATATCCACAATGTTCTCATGCATACTTATTACCTAATTGTACACTACATCAAACCTTCACAAACTCATCAAATAATACGCGCATTACCATTATTAAATAATACACACATAATCATTATCATGTTCTCATGTATTTATAATCGATCTGATTAATACTCATACCACAAATCTAGGATTCACGCCCAAAGGCTACCCACAGCACATATCATCACAATAGATCATATCTATATCATATCATAGAGGTATTAACCTATGTGAATCAATCAAACAATCACCACATGAGCAACACATCAAAAGAAAAATGCTGTCACATTCGCCTTCATTCGCCTGGCGAACCCTCGCAACGAACCTTCGCCTGGCCTTCGCCTGGCGAGCTCTCTCAGCGAACACTCGCTAGGCTTCGCCTGGCGAGACTTCCCAGCGAGCCCAAGTCAATAGCTACTGACTTCATTCGCCACCATTCGCCAGCACCTTCGCTGGGTGAACCTTCGCTATCCAACTTCGCCTGGCGAACTCGCCAGCGAAGTCCACTGGAACTTAATCATATTTATTCGCCAGCATTCGCTGGGCTTCGCCCGGCGAAGCTTCGCCTTCACTCGCCTGGCGAGAGCCAGCGAACCTGCGCAGAACAGAACCCCATTTTGTCTTCTCCCTTTATCCCACCATCAACCAACCACTTAATCATCAAAATCAGCTCAAACAACATACCCTCATGTTACCCGACTGTTCTACGGCATTATTTCCAAGTTTCAACCGATTAAATCATCATTCTACCGATTAATCCAACTTTCTCTAAAATGGAAAGTGATGAAAAACATCCACAAACCCAAACCCAACATACATAATAGCATACAATGATTAAATAGCAATGTTTCTCACCCTCACCTCGATTAATCGGAGCTTCGAAATTGGTTCTTGAAGATTCTCCAAGCTTTTTCCCTTTTTCCTCTTCATTTCTCCTCTTCTTCTTTCTTTCTCTTTTCTTTCTTTCTTTCTATCTTTCTCTTTCTCTCCAATCCCCTTTTTATATCCTTTTATTTCTTTTCTTTTTTTCCTTCCTCTCTATTATTTTCTTTCCATTCCATTTCTCTCTTCACAATTATCTCATTTTATCATTAATTGGAAAATATCTACTAAGCCCACCTTATTCCACCAAATAGAATAAATTAGTTAAATCCATTAACTCATATTAAATAAATCTCATAACTTATTTAAATCAGATAAACCACCTAAACCAATCCATTAGTACAATCAATCAGTTATCGAAAATTGGGCTGTTACAACCCACGTCCTGGAGATTCGGTCTTTCTCCTCCCGGATAGTGCGGAACAATTACCCTAGGGTGAAGACCACGTCCTGAACTTCACGACGCCACATCAGCCCTAGCAATTACTAACATTGGGCCTGGCAGCCCAGCCTAGTGCTAGGTAACCGTTGGCCCTGCGCTGGGGGCTCACTATAAATACCCTTTTCACTAGAGGGGTCAGGTAACTTAACTTCTTACTCTCTCTCTCTCTCTCTCTCTCTCTCTCTCTCTCTCTCTCTCTCTCTCTCTCTCTCTCTCTCTCTCTCTCTCTCTCTCTCTGTGCTTGCTTCCACTCTGCCTGTCACTTACTTTGGCATCGGAGTGTGTTTCAGGTACACCCCCTCCTCTTCCATACCTTCGGCGAGTAGCTAGCAGATCAACGACGCGTGGCAGTTCATAGCTCCCCTTCTGGTCAAGTACGATCAATTATTATTATTATTATTATTATTATTATTATTATTATTATTATTATTATTATTATTATTATTATTATTATTATTATTATTATTATTATTATTATTATTATTATTATTATTATTATTATTATTATTATTATTATTATTATTATTATTATTATTTAGTTTAAATTTGACAACATAGTTTTTATGTCTTAATAATAAATTGGTAATTCTATCTATTTTTGGTTAATTAATTTTTATAAATTGATATTGTGTTAATATTTTTAATATTAATATCATTAATTTCTTATTATTTTTAATATTTTATATAATAAGAGAATATTTTTTTTATCAAATAATTTTTCAAACATACTTTATTATATTGTTATTTTATATATCATTATTCTAAATCCAATCCTAGGTAGAAATCATCGCGCTTTTCTATGTGCATGGAAATTAATAAAAAAATTTAATTCTCTCTTTAAAAGATTGAATTTATAAGGAATGATTTATTACGATCCACATTCAAGAGATTTAAAATGATTGTTTAACATAAAGAATCCCATGGTAAAAAAATATTTTTCTGAAATCTAAATGAATATTTTGCTATTCAATTGAGACAAATAGGATTTTTTTTTAGGACAACAAAATTCCAAGATATTCAATTCAGATTTTTTTCCAATTTTTAAAATATCTCTTGGTATTCAAATATCCATAAATTTTAAAATATCTCTTGGTATTCAAATATCCATAAATTTTAAAATATCTCTTGGTATTCAAATATCCATAAATTTTAATTGATTCTGTCATGAAGTGTATTTAGCGAGACTTTTTAGTTGAAAATATAAATACAAAATCTCACTGAAATTCTTTAGACTTTTTAAGATTCTCCAAACTTTTTCTATTGCCTTTCTAGTCCAATGTTATGTTCATTCTTTGTTAAATTTTTATTTAAAAAGTTACGAATATGATAAATTATTATATATGATAACAATATAATTCTCTGCCTTTCATTGAAACGATTTGTGAGTTATATACAATGCTTGTCAAATTCTATATGAATACTAATTGTAGTTAATAAATATGATATCAATTAATATAGAGATATTATAATATTTTCTAGTAGTTAAAGGACGAGGTTGACGGACACTGGATTGTCTTTGAAAGCGGGAAAAGATATAAATGAATACTTTTTTTTTATTTTTAGAATATTTGCAATTTGATATTGTGATGGGACGTGAAGAACACGAACATGACCTCGAGCTATCTTTTCGCGAACAAGATGAATATCCATCTTGTTGTGTTTTGTTCATTGATATTGAATTGGGTTACCGAAGAAATAGATTGCACTGACATTGTTACAGTAGACCATGATGACCTAGTGAATGGGACAATGTAACTCAAAAAGAAGGTTGCGCAACCAACATGATTCATAAATCACATTGGCAACACCATAATATTCAGCTTCAGTACAAGAGCGAGATAACTTGGGTTGCCATTTTGATGACTAAGAAAGCATGTTATCACTAAGAAAAACACAATAACTAGAGGTAGATCTTCAAGTATTCAAGACCCTCCCCAATCAGCATTTGTATATGAAATTAACGAGGTAGTATATGAGGGATAAAGATGTAAACCATAATTTTGTGTTCCCTAAATGTAGCGCAAGATACGTCGATGAGCTTGCATGTGGTCTTCCATCAATTTGTGTATGAATAGACATATATGTGGTATTGCATATGGAATGTTTGGTCGGGATAAGTTAGGTACTGAAGGGCACCAACAAGGCTACGATAGAGAAATGGATCCTTATATGGAGTGTTACGTGTGGTACTCATCTTCGGGTTTTAATCTACCTGAGTTGGACATGATTTGCAAGAAAACATTCTAGCGCGTGTAAGAATTTCTTCAACATACTTTTTCTATGAGATAAATAAACCGTTTTGGTGGTGAGTGAGTGTAATACTCAAGAAATAGCTCGGGTGTCCCAAATTTTTCATAGAAAATTCGAAACTGAAAAGTAAAATGATAGATTATCGTAAAGCATCAAAAGATGTGGTAAGGATAATACCTTAAACATAAAGTGTGATGTAGGCCATATGAGTATATCTTTCTTATAGGTGAAAAAGAAATGACCACACTTGCTTTCTGAAAAACCAATAGATGAAACATAGTCGGTAAAATGCTTGTATCAGGCTCGAGGAGCTTGTTTGAGCCAAAATAGTGATTTGCGCAAACGACAAACATGATTAGGATTTGTCGAATTCTTAAAGCCTAATGGTTGCTACATGTAGACAGTTTCTTTAAGCTTGTCATGTAAAAATTATTCTTGACATCCAAGTGACAATTGACAAGACTTTAGAGAGAGCAATACTAAGAACTGTTGGAATAATAGATACTTCGGCAACTCAGTTAAAGTTTTCTCCACAATCAATGTCGACCTATTGATCTGCATGATCACCAACAAGTTGGGCTTTTTACCTCTCAATAGAACTGTCAGATTTTTGTTTATGTCTAAAAATCCACAACCCAAATAAAGTTAACATTAGGTGGTCGGGGCACTAAATTCCACGTCCTATTTTTAATGATAGCATTATATTCATCATCCATTTCCATTTTCCAATTCAGGTCTTTGATTGTAAACACAGGGTTTCTACGTAGATGGGATTAAGGAACATGGGTGTATAGGCCATAATATTTTTTTTGGGGTTTAAAAATACCATTTTGACTCTTAGTAACCAATTTCTTGTCTGTTGGTAAAGAGGGTTGGAAAATGATGTCATACCCTAAATTTTACCCCGTAATTTTTCGCTTGCATCAACATAGAGTAATCATTTTATTTTATCATGCATTACATCAGCAAAAAACACTCAACAGGGTTTTGATAAACAGTTAGGAGTTCTGGCATTTTATCTGATCTTTATAACATTTATCCATCCATCTTTTGGTTAAGAAGTCAAAAGGCTTTTCTTCTCAATCTCGATGCATTGTCCATTCAGTTGGATCGTGTTTCAGATATCCAGAGGGTGACAGTTAAGTGTATTGTTTTCATCTGAATCTTCATAAGGTTTTGATTGTCATTACGATTGAGATTAAAAACAAAGGATCCAAGAGTTGATTCCTTAGCATCTGATTATCTGTTCATGATTCTTCAATCAGTAATTCAATGCTTTAACAAGACATCTGCATCATCTACCCATAATAGCATGTATTTCATTACGTATAATTCTTAAAATGTCAACCAGAACAAATTTTCGAATGTACAGACAGATTGATTGAATCAATCTTCAAATGTACGTAATATTAGCAAGTAAAAAAGTTCAAAATCAAGCTTGCAAACGTCATTATTATTAATCTATGGCGTACATAGTTTAACCTGGCATGCTCGTTTTATTTTTCGACTACTTTTTTGGTCGAATTTTGATCAGTATGAGCCTTTTAACCGGTTATTTTTTATTTCAAAATTTGATCAAAATATGTCTGTTTTCTAAAATTTTATTTCACGTTGATTATTTTGATGAATTCAGTTTAATTTTTCGGGCATTTTTGCACCCCATTTTTGTTCATTTTTCATCCTTTTAATTTTTTAAAGTCAAATTAGTCGTTGGAAATAATTAGAATTGATTAAGTAGTTTATTTGATTTGATTTTGTTTTATTAGAATTGTTTGAATTTTTTTCTTTATTTAATTTATAAGCTTTTATTAATCACTAAATATATATAAAAGAAATTTTTTGTCATTAAGTAATTTTTTAAAAACCTACTAAACTCATATACTAAGTATGTTGTTGATAAGGGAGTTTTTGGAGCCAACCACTAAACCAAAACATGGTACCTTTCTTGTGGTTTGTTTATGAAAGTTTGGAAAATTGAAACACCAATAAACATTCTCCATAAACTCCTCTTCTTCTTCTACACACCATCACAACAAATCACATAATTTTTCTCATTCTTCTTCCTCATGAACCTCATTCTTTCTTCCTCACATCTCAAGAAAACACAACAAACACTCCTACACGAAACTAATTAAATGGGTCTCATTGAGTATAATGGATGTGAGGGGTGCTAATATCTTCTCATTGCATAACTAGAACCCGATATGGTTGCGACGACCATTTCATTTTTTTTTTGTTTTTCGTGGGTTTTATTGATATTTTCTATTTCCCTCTTTGGGAATAAATAAAGTTCGATGGTGACTCCGTTTTGTTTATATTTCAAGCGTTTCTTACACTCGGGTATTTTTCGCGCCGCAAAAACTCGCGAATCTATTGGGGAATTATGCTCCAAGCAAGAGAGAGTCAAGCCTAACTTAGTTAACTTTGCGATTAAATTTTTAAATTTGCTAATTGTTTTATTCTACTTGAATTATTTTGTCTTGTGCTATAACTTTGGTCCATTGATAGTATTGGAGATCTTTAATTATTTCCACTTTTGAGATATCTACGTGAGTCTGAGAAAAATCATAGGATTAACATGGTGGTTGTGTAGTATTGGATGGCAAGGAGCATTCCTCGTTGGTTCGATACGAAGACCCTTCCTAGAGTAGATTCTCTTGGAGATATTATTGAATGATATGAATCATGCATTTCATTTCTCAAACAAAAACTCATTTCATCTCTCATCGTCACCAGTAAATCAAGTTGATTCCAGTGTCAATACGCTACACGCGTCAATACATGGAGAGTAATGGATGAGATTCAACAAGAACAAGCTGCTATGCAAGGAGAAATTGACTCCATTAAAGGCAAAGTCGTTCATATCCTCAAGAAAATGTTGAATCTGGCTAGAAGGGAAGAAGAGATTCATAATGTCGTTGCTACAAGAAATAATGTTCTTGTCCAAGGGTCTGCTTTGCATTCAAGACCTATGATTCTAGTTCCCAATCTTATGATCTATGGTCTTCTTTGAGACTTTACTCTTTAGTTTGATGGTGTTACTACTCAACAGGTACATATCTCTGGAGTCACCAAGGGAGTTACTACACAAGGGCCACCTATTTTTTTTTTATCAAATCCCTATTTATCACACTAATGAGGAGCTCTAAGATGAGTATGAAATGCAAAATTATCATAGGGAAGCTCCAATGGCCAATCCTGCTATTGCTCAGGATTTCGAAGATATCCAAATGTGTCGTGCCTTGGAAAAAAAACTAAGGGTCATGGAGGGGCATAACTCAACTATCTTGAGTGCTTTAGAAATGTGTCTAGTGCCAGATGTGGTGATTCCACCTTAGTTCAAAGCTCATGAATTTGAGATATACAAGGGCCTCATCTGCCCCAATATCCATCTGAAGTTGTACTTCCGAAAGATGGATGCATATGATAGAGACGACAAGCTCATGATTTTATTTTCAACACAATCTGACTGAAGTGTCTCCGGAATTTTATATGCAATTGGAGCACAACAAAATATGTACATAGGTTGAGCTGGTTAAAGCGTTCGTGAAACAATACAAATACAACACTGACATGGCTCTTAATCATACTCAACTCTATAATATGGCTTAGAAATACAATTAATCCTTTAAAGAATGTGCGCAATTTTGGATAGAATTGGCTACAAGAGTGGATCCACCGCTAGTGGACCGTGAATTAATTCATATTTTCATGGGTACTTTGTAGGGTCAATACTATGAAATATTAATCAGTAGTGTGTCATTGGTCTTCTCATACATGGTAATTGTTGGTGAAAGAATAAAAGAAGGTTTAAAAAATGGAAAGATTCAGAGAGGCTCTAGTAGCCAGGCTGGGGTGAAGAAACTTTTCAACGGGTATAAAAAGAAGGAGGACGAGACAAATGCCATCTCCTCTCAAAGACAAAAAGCACAATAGAGGGAAATGGCCCCAATGCCTTACTTCCAATATTTGTATGTAGTAGCTGCACAATATCCTACTATACCATATCCACAAGTTGTTTCGTTTCCAGTTCTAGCTCAAGTTCCTCAGCGTCAAGCTCCATAACCATATCAGTACGAGCTCCTCAACCATATCAGTCACAGGCTCCTCTACAATATCAACAACAAGCACCTCAACAGTACCAACAGGGTCAGAATTAGAATTATAATCGCAATCAGACCACTGGGGACTGCAAAGCCTTCAAGTACATGGTACAAGGGCTTATTGATAAAAAGATATTGTCATTTGCAGATCTTTTGAATGTGGTAGGCAATCCTTTGCCTGGATAAATGTGAAGACTTCGAGAAGCATCTCTTAAAATCCAATGGATCAGACATGATAACTCATCCTTAAAGCAAATCATTAGGTTGTTTTATCATTTTCATTTATAGTTTTTTGTGTTTGCTAAATGTTTATTTTCTTTTAAACATTATTGATTTTAATGGTAGTAGTAATGAAATAAGCATGCATTATTTTCAATAAATCCTTTCGTTTTCACTCGTTTTTCCATTTTTCTGCAAAAAACAAAAAAAATATAAATTTCTCCCGTTCATTTTCTTTATCAAACCGTTGTTTAGTAAGAATTAGAGGGAGAATGATGAAAATAAAATACCTAAAATTTCTAAAAAGTATGCTTTCGAATAAGACTTTGTTGATGATGTAAGGCATTGTTTCAATTCCTAAATATTGGAGAAATAAGGAGCTTAATCCCTCGTCAATCCCTTTGAGCCTAGCAGTTGGTGTTTCTTTTTGTACGAAAAAACCTTTAATCTTAACCAGGGTAGGGTAGTTGTTCGGTTAATTTGGCTATGCATTCAAATTCCAAAAATAAAACATTCCATCTGAGGTTCAACCACATCCTCTTTTGCGCACATCACACAGTGTCGAAGAAGTGGTGAACATTCAAAAACATACATCAATTGTTTCTATTGAACTATCAGAACATGGCAGTCATAACCCCATTAAAAAAATCAAATTAACAAATTTCATACAAGTTGCTCCCGGAAATGCTAAAAATGAGAAATAAAATAAAAGAAAAAGAAAGCCCACGAAGTCAAAATATGAAAGATGACTTAGGCGAAAATTAAGGAATCCCGCTGGTCTAACAACTTAAAAGAAATGGTCTAGGCAAAAACTAAGGATAAGAAGAAAATCGAGAAGAAGGATCTCCATAAATCCTTAACCAAAAGAAAGAACAAGAAAAAACGTGTATGACTGCCAAACTAAAAAAATTGGTGACTGCCACCTCAAGCAAAAAGGCATTATTTGTTCCTGCACCATAACATCTTCATCTTCAAATTCTCTTGGAAGTTGAACACTATGACGAATTAGCTGAACATGGGTTTGGAGATCATCACGAAGAAGGGGTGGGTTAAAATCAAGACTTTGAGCCTATATCCTATTTTTTAGAAACCGTGAACCATTCCACGTTACAACATGCAAAAGACCTAATTGAAGTAATGTTTCTTTTTAAAGCATACTACAACAAGGTTGTGTTAACCTGACTTCTAGATAGTTGTTAAACATATGTGTTGATATCAAGTTCCCACATTTTCTTTCACACTTTGAATAAATGAGTGATCCATTTGTTTTACATCATATCATTTCAATAAATGACATTGATTTCAAAACTTGCATAAACATTGCATTAAAATTACCATTTTTTAAATAAACAATTTTATCTGGAACTCAACACTTAGCATCAAAGAATTTCTAACAATGAACAAACAGCGGTGAATTCGATCATTTGTAAAGAACACAAACTAGGCATCTAAGGACCCTATTGACCAGGGGCAAGTAGTCAAAAGACATTGTGGTATAGGCGAATCCTTTAAAAAGTCAGTCTGGGGCAAATCATTTTAAGATTCAATCAATATGGGGAAATCACTTCAAATCTTGGGAAATCCCTCAAAGAGTCAGATAGTCAAGAGAAAATTGTTTCAAGACTTAGGCTAAGGAAAGCTACCACAAAGAGCACAGTGAAGCCTACTCTACAAAGGTTGGTCGGTCAAAGTAAATCATTCCTAGTATTGGTTAATCTGGGGCAGACCACTTCATGGGTTCAAAAACTGAGGCAAGCAACCTCAAGGTCATGAAAAGATGCTTCCAAGCGCCTTTTGAGGTAGGTATCATCAGAGACATAGTAGAATGGGGCAAATATAACTATAAAAGGACAAGTCCTCTCTAGACCTTGAAGTTACTCAAGCAAGAGTCATGCAATGCATCAACAACCGTTGAGATTAAAATGAGTGTCGAGAAATCATGTTTGAAGTAGAATCCCATCAAATAACCTTTTACCTTGACAAAGAAACATTGTTTCAAAGGAATCCTTCCAACTCACCTCAAGGGCATTGTTGGAAACCTTCAAGTCATTTCATAAATCATCTTCATGCATTAATCATGTTGCTTCACTCCAGCATCATGTCATGCATATCATATCATTCATATGATATATTCCCATAACATAGAACCTTGAAAATTGAACATATAAAACAAAAGTCCAACCGGGCTTAGCACCTTTCAAAGTCCAATTCTTATTAGATTGCATATATGAATTAATCAATCATGCATCACTGCATGTTGAGTATACCCACGAGTTTGGAACATTTCACTAGTTAACCATAGAATTTCATGCATCGAAATGCATAGTAGATCATATCTAATCATAAGCATAGCATGGACCATGTTTCATCCACTTATGAAGACAATCATTATCACTACAGTCAACTATTCTACGTTTTCAACAGAATCTTGGCAGTAGATTCTTTGGTTGATCTCGATAGTAGATTTCCCAATAGACATTGGCAGTGGGTATTTCTATCTATGAGTGAATCTCATCAGTAGATTCGCTTTTTAATCTTGACAAAATATTTTCTAGTACACCTTGGCAGTAGGTATTTCCATCTCAGAGTGAGTCTCAACAGCAGATTCCCTGATTAATCTCGTCAGTAGATTTCCCATTCAAACCTCAGCAGTAGGTATCTGTTTAGCATGATTCTCAACAATATGTTCCCTGGTAAATATTGACCTTAGATTTCCCGGTAAACCTCATAAGTAGGTATTTTTCAATGTGAATTGCGATAGTAGATTCACTAGTAAATCTCAGAAGTAGATTTCCTAATAAACCTTGGTAGAAGGTATATGACCCTCAATGAATCTCGACAACAAACTCCATGTTTAATCTCGACAGTATATTTCCTAGTCAAACCTCGGGAGTAGGTATCTTTTCATCATGAATATCAATAGTATATTCCCTGGTAAATCTCGGCAGTAGATTTCCTATCAAACCTCGATAATAGGTATTTCTCAAAGTGAATCACTGCCATAGATTTCCTGGTAAATCTCGGCAGTATATTACCCAATAAACCTTAATAGAAGGTATATGACCCTTAGAAAATCTTAACAGTAGATTCCCTGGTATATCTTGACAGTAGATTTCCTAGTAAATCTTGGGAGAAAATATGTGTAGCACCCCAAAATTTGCTCATCTTCTCTTGTGTTCTTGGATTATGTTTCTTTGCATTAGAATCTTCATGTTTGCATAGCATTTGTTCTTGGAAGGGGATCAAGGTATCATGGTTTGTTTCTTAAAGGAGAAGGTTGTGTTTCTTCAAGTTCAAGCAAGATGTTCTCTGACTTTGTGGTATTCTCAACCCTAGAAGTTCCTCATCATCAATTTTTATTCAAGGAAACATCATTCCAGCATCATATGTCTTTCATCATGGCTTATTATGCAATAAATCATCAAGGGATTCAAGTTTGGTGCAAGATGTTTGACCTAATTTGGCAATTTGTGGATGCTATGATCAAAAGAGCATATTTCCTTCAATTTTCAACATTTTGAGGTGGTTCTTTTTCTAATGAACTCTTCTCATCATCCCTAAAAAGTTATCTTTGCAAGGAAAGATCAAACTATGCTTGGAAGGTCATCAAAAGTTTCAAGACATTATAGGTCATTTTAGGTTTTGGAAGGTTTTCTTAGTCAACTTCAAAAGGTCATAACTTGGTCAATTTTTATCATTTGGAGCCCATTATTTTTCTAGAGTAAACTTGAAGATGTCCTCTATAACTTTCTTTCAACACGGAAGAGCTAAAAACCCATGGAAGGTCTTGGTTTTCATCAAAAAGTTATAGGTCTCTTTTTGGTCCCTAAAAGACTTGAAATTTTTCTAAGTGTTTTGTGATTTTCACTTATCCCATGGAGGCTACTTTGAAGGATCATATCTCTTAACTCAAGCTGCCAAATCAATACTTTCTTTTCATGTTGCAAAGATTGCATATCCCTCTATCCAATGCAAGAAGAATCATCTCAAAAAGCCTCATACATTGTGACCACCATAGCTGCAAATTTTGAATTTGGAAGTTGGATTTTCACTTGAGATCATAGTTTAATTTATTTGAATTGGCCTCTAATCACCAAATTAAGGCACAAATTCAAGCTAAACATGTTTAACCAACTTGCCTGGGTTGATTAGAGCCCTGAAACGCAAGGTTTGAGTGTGTTTTGACAGATTTCAAGTCATACTTTGGGCATGCTGCAGGTGTGCATGATTTCCACCCATTTCACCTTATTCACTCCTCATTTTGATTCAGATAGCTTCCTCTATAAATAGGGAGTGATTTCCATTCATTTTGGAAAGCTTTTCATAGCCAAAACTACTCTGCCAAGATCCCATTTGAACTCTTGAGCTTGAACTTAGAATTTCCATTTCCACCCCGTAAACACTCAAATTCTCCACTCAGTTGGCTTCACCAACATTCAGTGAAGCTAACTAGATCAAAAGCTTGAAGAATAGTGGCCTGAATCAAGCTAGGGAACTCCATTTTCAGAGCTTCAAGGTTGAGCTTCAACAAGTATAATTCTCAACCATTTTGACTCAAATTTGTTGCTAAAATGTAGTCCTTGGTGTGCTGATGCTGTCTGGATAGTTTAATTTCATCTGTAGTTGAGTTTTGTTGGTGAATTTTTAAAATCGTATTTGGATCTTGTTCTGTTTTTTTTCAAATTACTTGAGTTATGGTTTAAAGAAATTTGGCGCGATGATATGGATGAGATCGTCTGGGAAAGACGAATCAAATGATACCACTATGAGCACCAATGGATACAGTTTAAGGGATCCATGAAATTTGACCTCCCTCTGCAAATTTCAGAGAGCTGGAGGTTGAAGATGATGACCCAACCGTCCACTTTGCCACGCGTTTTAATCTTAGTGTGTTTGACTTTGCTTGGATCTGTGTGGGTGAGCTGACTTGTGTTTATTGTGGATGTGCGCTTTCTGATCCTTGGATCAGCCACGTCATTTAATGAAATAAGATCCAACGTGTCTTGTTTTTTCTGTTTTATTTTCTTTTTCTAAATTGTTTTTAAATTCATTTTATTTTCAGAAATTCATATTAAATTCATTTTTAATCAAAAAAATACCAAATTTTTTTTTCTAAAATTCTATTTTATTTTTCTCTTTCTGTTTCTTATTTTTATGTTTTTTTTTTTATTTTGCATTTTGGTATTTTTCATGATTTTTATTTGTTTTGTATGATTTTAATTGATTTAAAAATACTTTTGAGCCATTTAAACTTATGAAATTATTTTCATATGATCCTATGATGGTTTTGAACCTATGGTGATTTTCTTGGATTTTTATTTTCTGTTTTAGTTTATTTCATGTATTTTTGATTTATTTACTTGATTTTAATTAGTTTAAAATTGCTTTTGAGCATTTTAAAATGTTGAGGAAATTTTCACATGATACTATGATGGTCCTAGACCTATGGCGATGCCTTTGAGTCTTCACTCATGCCTTGATCTTCTCTTTTCCTTTTTTAGGGTTTTTGTTTCTTTTTATTTTGATTTTTAATTACCAATAAATGAATAAATGATTTTTGATCTATGTTGGGGTGATATTTTGACTTTGCCTCAAGAAATTGGGATCTTTGATATTCATTTGGTTTGGTATTTCATTTATGGATGTATATGATGGTGGATTCACTTTGAAGTTTGACTTTGTTCAAACTTAAGTGATCTCTCTTATGGATCCATGATTGAATGCCCATTTGTTGATCATTTTGTGGTTGCCCTTCCTTGCCTCCTAGGTCATCTGTTCTCATTGTTTGCCTTTCCTTACCTTTGTGTTTGGTTTGCACATCTTGAGTGTGGCTTGGACATATAATGCACCTATGATATGACTTGAGGTGTATTGTATGCATTGCATGAGTTGGATATGATTTTGATTGAGACCTTGGTCTTGATTGTTTGATCTCTTATTTGCATATACATCTTATCCCTTGTGTACCTTTCTTCTTTTTCATCTAATCTCTCTTTTGATATTTCTCATAGTTTTGTTTTTTCCATCTGTGATTAAACTGGTTATTGTTTACTTGTGTTTGCTCACATGATCCCTTAGGATTCCTAGTCCCTCTGTTTATGATGGGAGTATGAGAGACATTAGGCTTTCAATCCTTTGCATGATAACATTAGGTAGACTTTCCTTTCATCCTAACCTTATGACCATTTTGTATGATAACATTAGGTAGACTTCCCTTTCATCCTAACCTTAGGACCATTTTGTATGATAACATTAGGGTTTTCAGTTTCCCTTTAGTGTTCTTGTGTCTTCTCTTCTCATCTCAAATTTCTCTAAGACACTTAATAAAGAATGACAAACATTGTACGCTACGAGCCTTAAGTACATAAGAAATGATGAGTGGAGGGTTTCTCCTCACTTGTCTAGAGTGTTTAGTTATGCCCTTTGGGTGATATACGATGCATTCGCTCTTGTGTCATAGTCTTTAGTGTAACGTGAGTCTCAAGCTAACTCAATCCACTTCACTAAAACCAATAAACCAAATTCAAACCTTTTTATCCTTCGGGATTGTTCTTCAAATCATTTTCAGAAAAGAGTACGTTACTTTTCCGTTCTACCGTAAACAGGCATCGACCCTAACTGCTAGAATGGGAACTTAACGTCACTCATAAAAAAACACTTAACCAACCTGTGGTTTTGTTAGGCCGAACTATGTTTTCTCTGATTTCTCATACCAGATGAGGATACATAGGCACAAAACGACAATGTCTTGGCGAGCAACCTTCACCCCATCACCCGTAGTTTCCCGAACTATGTTGACTCTGACTTTCCCATTGCATGAGGGAATACGTAGGCATAGGGTATTGATGTCTTATTGAGTCTCTTATTTTCTTTTTCCCCGGGTTTAGCAGTAGTTTTTAGATAACTTAACCCTTTTATAGACAACAAGCGTGGATCCCGTTGAGTACAATGGACGTGAGGGGTGCTCATACCTTCCCCTTGCGTAACCAACTCTCGAACCCAAGATTTGGTTGCAACGACCTTGTCTTCTCCCGTTCTTTTAGGTTTTCTTTGATCATTTCCTTTCCCTCTCTTTGGGGATAAATAACGTTCGGTGGCGACTCTTCTGTTTGTTTATGCCAGCTCTTTTTCGCAGTTGCGACAATATGTTTCCCCAACATATTTGATTTTAGATAAAAGTAACTGAATGCAATGTTTTTAGCCAAGAATAGCTGGATACAAGGCCTTCAACAAAGAGTAGTCGGATATGATAGTTTCATCCTAGAGCAGCTGAATGCGAGATTCTCAACCAAGAGTAGTTGAATATGACATCTTCAGCCAATAGAAACTGAATATGACCATTTCTTCCCCAAGAGAGTTTACCTTCTAAAAAAACGTTTGAAGAACAGTTGAACAAGATACTTTGTAATAAACACATCCCTAGAGGAGTCTACTGTCAGCCAAGAGTAGCCGTACACAGTTCTCTAATTCCTAGAAAATTTGCATATCATCAAATGATTAAGAAATCAAGAGTATTTCTTAACTTAATTTGCATAGCATCTAAGAAGTTAAGAGTATTTGTTAATTCATTTGCTTTTAATTTTAAGGAATCAAGAGTATTTCTTAACTCAGTTTGCATAACATCTAAGAAATCAAGAGTATTTCTTAATTCATTTGTAAGGAGTCAATGGTACTTCTTAAACTTCATATCATTATCATATGATGATTAATAAATCAAGATTATTTCTTAATTTATTTGCACTAATTTTTTAAGAAGTCAAGAGATCTTCTTACAACTTCATATCATTACCATTTGATGATTAAGAATCAATAGTATTTCTTAATCTCATCGCATATTTTTCACATCATCTGATGATTAAGAGATCAAGAGTATTTTTTAATCTCTTTGTGTTCATTCATAACCACAAGCATATTATTCTATTGCAAAAGAGGGAAAAATTTGGATCTGTTTGGTATTTAAACTATCTTTCACCATGAAGATTTGAAGACAAGAGTTCTTCATATCCTCTAGTTAAAGAAGTTTAAATATGGGCAGTTGTGATACTCTAAATTTTACCCTGAGTTTTTCACTTGCATCAATATAGCGTAACAATTTCATTTTATCGTGCAATACATCGGTCAAAAGCATTCATCAAGGTTTAGATAAGAAGTCAGGAGTTCGAGCATTTTATCTGATCTTGATGACATTCATTCAGTCATCTGTTGGTTTAGAATTCAAAAGGTTTTTCATCTCAATCTCGGTGCATCGTCCATTTCAATGCATCATGTTTTAGAGATCCAGAGGGCGACAGTCAAAAGTATTATTGTCATCTGAATCTTTGTAAGACTTTGATTGTTATTATGAATGAGAATTATAAGCAAAGCATGTAAAAGTTAATTCCTTTGCATCTGATTATTTGTTCACGATTCTTCAATCATTAATTCAATGCATTCACAAGATATTGACATCATCTACCCATTAAAGCACGCATTTTATTTCTCATTATGCTTAAAATGTCAACCTGAATAAATTTTCGGATCTACAGACAAACCAGTTGAATCAATTTTCAAATTTAAGTAGAATTTGCGGGTAAAAAATTTCAAAATTGAACTTGTAGGCATCAGTATTATTAATCTACGATTCACATAGTTTAACCTGGTGTGTTCATTTTATTTTTTTGACTACTTTTTCGGTCGCATTTTGATCAGTCTGAGCCTTTTAACGGATCATTTTTCATTTTAAAATTTGATCAAAACTTATCTCTTTTCTAAAAGTTTATTTCACGCTAATTATTTTTGCGCATTGAGTTTAATTTTTTGAGCATTTTTGCGTTTGATTTTTGTTCATTTTTCATCTGTTTATTTTTGGTTTTTTAGCTAAAGTAATTGTTGGAAATAATTAGAATTAATTACGTAGTTAATTTGATTTGATTTTTTTATTAAAACTGTTTGATTATTTTTATTTATTTAATTTCTAAGCTATTATTAATCACTAAAAATATATAAAAGAGCTTTTTTGTCATTAAGTAATTTTTTTTAAAACCTACTAGTCTGATATACTAAGTATGTTGTTGATGAGGGAGGTTTTGGAGCCAATTATCGAACTAAAACATGACACCCTTCTTATGGTTTATTTCTGAAAGTTTGGAAAATTGAAGCACCAATAAACAAAATCCATCAACTCCTTTTTTTCTTCTACACACCATCACAACAACTTACATAATTTTTCTCATTCTTCTTCCTCATGAACCTCATTCTCTCTTCCTCTCTTCTCAATAAAACACAACAAACATTCTTACACAAAACTAACTAGTTGGGTCATGTTCAGCACAACATATGTGAGGGATGCTAATATCTTTCCCTTGCATAACCGACTCCCGAACCCGATATGGTTGCGACGAACATTTCTTTTTTTTTTTTTGTTTTTCATGGGTTTTATCGATATTTCCCCTTTCCCTCTTAGGGAATAAATAAAGTTCAGTGGCGACTCTGTTTTATTTATATTTTGAGTGTTCCTTACGCTTGGGAATTTTTATGCCGTGACAAATGGGAGGAAAATATTGTTGGTTGGTTTGTAGAGGGTGTTATGGTGTATTGGCCAACAGTGTGGCATCTAGGGTTGGGTTGGCCGAAGATGGATGAGAAGTTTTGGTGGGTAGTCGTCCGACTTAGACGTTGGTCCGAGTTTAGTAGGGGGATCAGTGGCCTAGATGATTCAGTCTCCTTGGATTTGGGTTGGGTTGAGTTTGAGTTAAGAAGTGGTTTGTCATGTAGGGGATACGTAATTGTCTAGGAAGGTATATGTAGTGGGTTGGGGGTATGCATATTTGCAAATAGGAAGGGGTTTCTTCAAATATAACATGGAAACAAATGATAATTGTATTCGAAGATAAATTTAGACATTTATACCTCTGTGATTTTACAGGTATGAAAGGAAGACACATGGTGTAGAGCGAAATTGGAGTTTATGTATTGTAGTGGATGAAAAAAAGAGATGACATAAACACCTAAATACACATAAGAGGGAATAAGAGGGTATTTTTTATACAACATTTTAAGAAGTGACTAAAAATTGATGGTTTTTCCAAGTAAAATATTTAAAAGATGTGTTGTCATTTCTATAGCATGATGCAAAAAAGATGAGGGTAATGATGCATGGACTAATAATGTTCGAATAATATTTTTAATTGAATGTTTTTTGTTCAGATTTACCGTTTTGAGAATATGTATAAGGCAAACTAGACAAAAATGGATTCCATTATTTTTTCATATTTTTTGAAAATTACTATTGACATATTCACGACCATTGTCACATTGGGTGGTTTTATTTCACATTGAAATCGTGTGTTTATGTAAGCTTAGAGTATTTGAAAACATGAATAACGAGGTTAAAACGAGAGATGTATATACATCGTTATGTAAAATATCAAATATTAACAAACTATAATTTTGAGAATTCAAAAATGAATATTTAACATGTTTACCAAGAGGAAAATAATGAAAAAACCAACAATGTAGCTTCCTAGGGTTATTACATTCGATTAATTTATTTTGTTTAAGATAATTTAAAACTAGTTCTCTTGGGTGACCTAAACGATCATGCTAAAGAGAAGATGACAAAGACACAAAGGATGATGTAGGATCGACTTTATTTGTTGGCGGTGTTGGTGGTGATGATGTAGGATCAACTTGCAATTTGTTGGTCTTCTTGGTGATGATGACCTCAGTCATGATGCCTAATCATCATCCTTTTGGTGATAATAGTCGTTAAATTTTAATAACTGTCATCCTTTTGATGTTGACAATTTTTAATGTCATTGTGAACCTACTATCATCCTTTTGGTGATAGCCAGCTTGGTTGATCTTACTAATATCCTTTTGTTGTCAGCTGTCTTTTTAGTTTTGAGTATATCCTCATCCTTTTGGTGTCGTGAACTTCTGTCATTGTAAATTCTTTAGTGTCCATTTGAGGGCCGACATTCATCTAGTTTCTTTAAAAACTCATCACACTTTCTTTCTTAGAAAAAATTTGGGGTATTTTTGTATTTAATTATCTTCCACCACGAATGTATGAAGATTGTTATCATTCATATCTTCTGGTTCAAGATTAATTAAATAGGGGCTTCTGTCATACCCCAATTTTGTCCGGGCATTTAAAAATTTTCATTTATCTGACTTTATTTTCACTTTGCATCATATGCATACATTTCATCCCGTGTAGTGCTTAAAATGTCATCCGAAATAATTTTTTGGATTTATAAACAAACTGGTCAAACTGAATCTCAACTGCACGTAAAATCAATAGACGAAAATATTCAAAATCGAGCTTGCAGACCTCAATTATATTAATCTACGGTTCACGTAGTTTAACCTGGCGTGCTCATTTAATTTTTTTTGACTATTTTTCGATCACATATTGATCAGTTTGAGCATTTTAACGGGTATAAATTTATTTTCAAATATGACCAAATGTTGTATTTTCCGAGTCATTTATTTTGGTGCACTCAATTTATTTTTTCGAGCACTTTCGCGTCTGACTTTTATTTATTTTAAGTATGTTTATTTTTACATTTTTGTTCAAATATTTAGAATAAATAAATAAGATTATTGCTATTTTTATTTTAATTATTTTTATTGTTTAATTTTTATTTAGTATTATTTAATTTGAGCCTAAAATTATCCATTAAATACTTTTTTGGATTTTAGAAAGTTATTAAAACCCCTAATTGACATGTATATATATACACATATATGCCGAGAGGGAAAATGGGGACATTGATAAAACAAATATGCAGCCGATCATTGAGAGGAGATATATAAAATATTGTTTCATTCAAGTTTCACTATATTAATATGATCTTACCAAATGATCAGAACCTGAGATGGGCCAAAGACAAGCGTCTGTGATGCTGGGTGTGAAAGAGGGGGAGGGGGTGTACCTGCAAGACACTCCGATGCTATAGTATGAAAACGAGCAAGAGAGTGAGCAAATACATAATATGTGTGTTTCAGGGTGAATCTTGAATACCTGACCCTCTCAAATGAGAGGGTTTTTATAGTTCCCTCAGTGTTTGGCCATTGGTCCCTATTTTCGAGATAACCGTTTCCAGAAGAATAAGTAACTTCTAGAACTAGCCGTTGGGACGGGAAAACGTGCCCATAACTAGCCGTTGGCGCTGGCAGAGGCGTAGTTACGGACACAAGCATCTTGGCTGTTTCTGGATGGTGGAACCATGCGTAACAGGCAGAGACTGATGGGGAGAAATGTTGTGACCAAGGGTAAATTGGTTAGCCTCCCCTATTGGAGGGGTAGAAAGGTAAACTTTCCACCAAACAGGTTGGACTTAGGCAATTGGGCCATTCTGGGAGCAGAAGTAGATTGGGCCATTCCTAGCCATTAAGCCAGTCCGGAACAGTAGCCCCCCAAGTCATTGCTACCAGGCACGATAGTGATGACTTAAGGATGGTCTGCTTCCCGGGCATAGTTGCCGTGAGCTTCCTTGTGTTCGGATGAATACATGCCCGAGCACCAAGAATGTTGGTGTCAGAAAGATTGGGATTTGGGGAGCCCAACGGTTGATGGGATCTGAAGAGTGAGGATGCCACGTGTGCCTTGACTCGTGTGCTGCATTAAATGCGTGATGATGGCTAGGCTAGGGTCATGATGATGCCCTACCCGCGCGTGCTTGTGCATGTGCCTTTAATTTTCCTATAAAAAGCGAGAGACTTCGTTCATTCAGAACTTTCGCTTCTCTTTCTTCTTGCCCGTTTTCTTCGCCTGCCGCTCGTTACCTTCAAGTTTGCTCTGACCACCATACGACATTCGACCAGAGTTGTTTTAGGTCCATAACTTCTTCCTCGACCATGTAAGTACATCGATTCTTTGTTTATTCCTTGTTTTTTTGATTTGATGTCTTAGAATACATGTGGTTAGGACTGAAATGGCGTGGTTATAGGGTGTATTTGCGGTGGCTGTTGGTGGCAGACGGTGACGGGGCCATCTGTCTACTGTCGGCGCTATAGTTTCTGTTTTTAGAAAGGGTAAGTTAGCAACCCATAGGTTTTAGTTGATCCCGGGGTAGGGAAGATGCGGCGGTGCCATTTCAGGAGGGGCCATGGACTCTGGTGGTTTCCCCGTGGGAGTTCTGGATTTCATGTACGGGGACTGTCCCTGGATGCGATAGGGAGAACTACTGGGCATTCCCCATTTGTTTAGCTGTGCCATTTGAGTAGGGCTTAGGTCGAGGACCCTGTCCTTGGCCCTTTGCGCGCTCTTTCACTTGACTAGAAGTTAAAGGGTGGATTTGATTTTGTCATCAAATTCACTTTTTCCCTCTACTTTTCAGGTAAAAGAGATGTTGCGCAGAGTTGACGAGGACGAACATCCCAGGGACTTGTCCGAGGATAGCTCTCTGGAGGACACCGAGACAGACGATGATTCCTCGTCTCTTGAGGTTGTGGGGACGTCTATCGCGAGGTCTTCGGTGGATGAGTGGATGGTGGCTGAGTCAATGGAGCATGCCTCTCTTTTTGCTTTGTACACCGGGGATGCATTTACCACGGTGGGACCGAAGGAAGAATGGAGGGTCCATTTTTCTTCAGAAGACAAACGTATTTGCTCGGCGTACGGGAAAAGATTTCCCATGTACAAGTACGGTTTTAAAGAGATAGGGTTGAGGTTGCCCTTCACAGAGTTTCAACGGGTCGTCATTGTGCACCTCGATCTGATGCCCTCTCAACTGCACCCAAACTCCATTGCCTTCATGTGGGCGTATGAACTGGTGTGCAAGTATTTACAGATCGGGGCCACCCTCCCACTTTTCTTCACCATCTTTCATCTTCAATGGCAGGTGTCGGGGAGAAAGTTTGGTTGAGTTTCCTTGAAGTAGGGGATGAAGCTGTTCAAGCCCTTCTACGAATCTATTCGTACTTTTAAAGAGAGATCCTATGTGATTGAGCCAGTGCCGGAGAAGGCTACTAACTTGACTTTTATATGGGAGGTCTCCACGGACAAAAACAGGGAGGACCTAATAGATGAGGAAGGTAAAATAGTTGCCCGGAGGCTGTTTACTTTCCCCTTCTGCTGGAGCAGGGCTCACTTTACCCGTTCGACTGATGAGTACATTGTTGCTTCTCATCAATTGGTGGCCTTCTTGAACGGTTTCCTTCCTGCTCAGTGCGTGACTCGCGCCGGGAAGGTTCTTTACAAGGAAGATGAGGGGCTGCAGGTGGAGGCCCGATACATTAACACCAAAGAGATCCTCGAGTGTAGCACTCGCGAGGAGGCTCTTGAACTTTTGGGTAGCTTCTCTCTTTCTTTTATTTTGCTCGCGATGTTTTTCTTTCCCCATGCTTATGTGCTCATAATTTTTGTAGGTAAAATGTCTTCAGCGTAGGAGAGAATGATAAAACATGCCCAAGGAAAGATTTAGGGCGGCGCTGCTCTAGGGAGGAGTCGCCTTGGTCAGCGAACGGTTCCCCCTCAGACAGAGTCGGGGACTTCATCCTCAACTCCTCCGGCCACTCAGACGTTGCCTTTACCCGTGAGCTTGAGGCCCAAGCGCGCCCGCACGAATGAAATTGTGGACCTTAGCCGGCAGTTCGATAAAAGCAAGTTTGAGCTGGCTCCCTGCCTTCAAAATAAGAAATTCTTCGAGGGGTCCTCCCTGTCCATTCCTTGAACAGAATCTCTAAATCTTGAGGAAATGAACTGTCCCAACAAACGTGCCATGCTTTCCCAGGATGCCTCTGCCTTAATGAGGGTCCTGGAGATGGCTGTGGTATACATCGAGGACGACTCTCTGTTTGAACTTGAGCTGAAGAAGTCCTAAACTGAGTTGGCGGCCCTGGAAGAGAAGGTTAAGAAGCTTTAAGAGGAGAGAGAAAAGGAACTCGAAGATGCTACTCGCAAGGGTCGTGAGGAGATGGCTTTGGAGAGAGACGTCGTGGCTTCCAAGTTGAAGGCTACTGAAGATTTGGTGGAGAAGTTGCAGACCGCAGCTTCCCCTGCTGAGGATATGCCCGAGGAGACGAAGACGTTGGTGACTCGATCAGAGCTAGTCACTCAGTTTGCTCAGGCCGCCGACGACCTTGTGGCCATCGGTGATGAGGCTTTTTAGAACATAGTGGATAAACTAAAGCTAGTGAATCCTGGGGTTGAGCTGACCACGGAGGGCACAGGGTTCCACTATACGGTCAAAGAAAGCCAGATAGTCGTCCCAAATTTCGTTCAGTTCAGCCAGGGTGGTGATGAGCAGGGGCAGGCGTCGCAAGAGGAGGCTCAAGAAGAGGAGTAGTGAGCTTAATTCGTGCTTTGGCCTGCGTGCCATTTGATCACTTGTATTTTATTGTAATTTTATTTTGTGCGGCTTGGTCCCCTTGTTATTGTATCATGCATATTTTCGGCCCTTCATGGTCGTGTTATATAATGTGTATTAGTATGTTGTATGTTTGTATGTCTGTATTTCGTTGAATATTTTCTAAGTGTCTTGCATCGTCCAACGCGGTCGCAAGAGGCACTTAGTATTTTGTTATGTTCCTGGTATGCTCGAAGGACAGTGTTCGATAGTGCGGAGAGCTAATCAAAAGACCTGGGTTGTTTCCAGGAAGGGCGGAGCTCAGGTCACGATCGTGGCCTGAGTTTGCGGTGTAAACTTCCCATAGTGAACTAGGGGTTCTTCCATTCATGGTACTGTGACGACGGTGGGCTCGGTCGAGGAACCACCGTCGTGCATGGGTGGGTATCTTCGCTGGAGCCTTGCTTAGATCCTTTTGATGGTGCATCTCTTGTACCTGGGTGTGCACCCTTAATCGATCACCGTGCCCGCCGCCTGGGCGAGACACGTCGATAGTGGGGGCCTTAGCTGTAATATTATTTCAGCTTTTTGGTGTTCCATGGTCGAGCTAATTCTTCCCTGGTTAGGTATTTTAAGTAGTAGGCCCTGTTCCCCATTTTCTCTCTGACGCGGTAGGGTCGTTCCCAGTTTGTGGCGAGCTTGCCCTCTCGGGAATCTTTGTGATTCCTTCTATCACATCGTTGTGAAGAAGGGCCGGCAAGGACAGAAGAGTCGCCACCGTTCGTTATCTATCCCAAAGAGAGGGAAAGGAAGCAATCAGAGAAAACCTACGAAAAAGGGAAAAGACAGGTCATCACAACCAAATGTTGGGTTCAGGAGTCGGTTATGCAAGGGGAAGTTATGAGCACCCCTCACGTCCTTTGTACTCAATAGGATCCACACTTGTTGTCTATCTAAAAGGGTGTTAATCTATAAGGCTGGCTCACAGGGACAAAAGAAAAGAAAAGAGACTCGATAGAGCATCGTCGCTCTATGCCTACGTACTCCCTCGTGCAATGGGAAAGTCAGAGTCAACGTAGTTCGGAAAACTACGAGTGAAGGTGGGGAAGGTTGCTCGCCAAGACATCACTGTCTTGTGCCTACGTATCCTCGTCTGGTATGAGAAATCAGAGCAAACGTAGTTCGGGCTGACACGACCACAAATTGGTTCAATTATTTTAACTGAGTAGGGTTAAATCTTCGTTCTAGCAGTTAAGAGTATTGTTGCTCGACCATTGGAGACTTAGGCGTTACCTGTTTATGGTAGAACCAAGAGTTAACACACTCTTTTTGAAAATGGTTTTCCATTAATCCCGAACGATAAAAATATTTGATGTTTTCTTTTATGTTTTTTATGAAGAAGTGACTTGAATTAGATTTGTAATTCATGTTGCACTAAATACTATGACTTGAGAGCAAATGCGTTGCATATCGCCCAAAGGGCATACACTAAACACTCTAGACAGTTGAGAGGAAGCCCCTCAACTATCATTCCTCAAGTACTTAAGGCTCGTAGCGTACAACACTTATTATCCTTTATTAGATGTCTTGAAGAAGTTTTGATATGAGAAGAGAAGACACAAACTCTAAGGGGAAACTAATTAGCCCTAATGTTATCATGCAATGTGCTCCTAAGATTGAGATTAAAAGGGGAGAAGACTATCCTAATGTTATCATGCTTGGATTGAACACTTAATGTCTCTCCTACTCCCATCCTAAACGGAGGGACTAGGAATCTTAAGGGATCATGGCAAAAGACCAATAACACACAAGATAAATCAATCACAAATGAAATACAAGAAAAAGATGAAATGGACTTAAACAAGTCAAGGAATAAGGTAAGCATGGTATGCAATGCTCAAATGATGCAACACAAACAAAAGATGAAGCAAAAAGACTTAAACAAGTCAAAGAACAAGTGAGGTGAAATGGGAGAAGTCACAACTCCTACACTCATTCAAACATCAATCACTTACACCAAAAGGTAAACAACAATGCACAAACAAAGATTGTAATCAAACTGTAGATGGGAGAAAGTAGCTTGGGCAGTAAGCACATGAAATATATCTCAACCAAACTCAACACATTGATAATGCAAAAGAGAGGAGAAAACAAGTGCTAGAAGATGATCCATCATTCAAGACAAACTCAAAGTATGCACATGGACACCAAATTGTCTTGAATGATGATCCAAACTCAAGGGACAAAAGTGAAACCACAAGAGAAAGATGCCAAAACCAAATGGAAATCAAGGCACAAACAAAGCTACAAGTTAGGGCAAGAGAAAGAACCAAAGTTCAAACCATATTCAACACTTAAAAACAAGTTGAATGCATTAACTTTAAAGTGACTTGCAACACAAAATACACAAGTGTGTGACCTAAGAAATCAAAACCAACACCTTAACCATGCCAAGAATGAGTATCAAGACTCATAGGGTGCATATGGGATCAATCAAAGTAATTTCCCAAAGGAACTAGGTCAACTAGTTTTTATGAACTTCATCTAAGGTGACTTGCCTTGCAAGGTTCACAAAAAATAGAAGAAATATTCAATAAATCTCAAATAAAATGCTCAAATCAACCAAGCACATTGGCAAATAGAAGCCAAAGTTTCAAAACCAAATTCAACTCAAGGCATCACCAAATGATTTGATCAACTAGGGTGCTCCACCTTATTGAGTTACAATCGAGGGTCAAACAAAATCAAAGCAAAGTCAAACAAAAAATGATCAAATATTGACCAAAATCAGCCTCAAAGGTTCCTCAATCCATCCTCTAGATGGAGAGGAAACCTCATTCATTGGTGATATCAAATGGTAGCATGGATGATCAAATAAAGACAACATTAAAAACCTCTCCAATTGCAAAATTTAAATAAAATTGCAAAATAAAATAAAATCAGAATTAAAAATTATGGAAAATTAATTAAGGTTTTAAAATGATGGAAAATATTTTTATGGGATTTTTGGACAATTGGAGCTATTTTTAATAATTGCAAATCAAAGCAGAAAGTAAAATAAAATAAAATAAATGGAAACGAAATGGGGGTGAAATAGCAAAAATAACAACAACTACACGCAGGCGAAACACCAATGGGCTCAAAATGAGGGGGCGTGCAAACCAAGACAAGCCCAATTGACCCAGACCTGACTCAACACATGAAATGCACCATTTCATTAAACGGACGTGGAGTCAAAGTGCCAAATGGATCCAGTCAAGCCAATCACATACAAACACGCGCGCAGGTCAACATTTCAAACCAAGCCACATCAGATCTGCTTGGAAATGAACTAGACGTCGGAGCTAGGGCTCCAATTGTCTTCTCGGTGAGCTCATCGGAGCTCAGGTGAAAAACCACCACCAATAGGCACAAAAATGGTACCAAACGAAAGGTCTTGCTACAAGGATTCCAAGTCCATAGACCAATCATCACAAAAGCTCAAGATCAAGGAGAATCGAAGACTTAAAGTTTGAGTGCACCAACTGGAAACCTCATCAAACATGAACAACAATGGATCAAACATGGCCTACTCAACGTAGGGCTTCAGATGCAACCAGTATGAGCCTAAATCATGGTCTAGAATGAGAGAATTAAGAGATGGAAACTTACTGAACGGAGCAACTCCGTTGGTTCTTCCGATGCGTGTAAGCTCCACTCTCTTGCTTCAGTTTCACTCCAAATTCTCCCAGGAAGAAGAATCAGGCTTCAATTTCAATTGATTTGCAGAGAAAAATGGAATTCGAAGTTGGAAAATCCTTGAGAAATTTGAACTTGATTCTGCTCTCTCTAGCTCCAATTGCACATTCTGAGCATTAGGGCAACCCTAAACGCTTATATATGACAGATTTATGACCCTCATGCAGGCCCATGTTGGCAGTTTGGTGAATTTGAGAAAAAATGCCTAAAAAAGAAACCTCACTTAAGTACACACATTTTGGCTTGTTTAACACATTAGGAAATCATGAATCTGCAGCATGTGAGGTGTATTTTGCATTTGAATTGAGTTGGGCTTTGAATTTGATCCATATTGTAAGTTTGGAATGGAAACTTTCTCATGAAGAAACTTGAAAATACCATATTTACATGCACTTTGGTTCCAAGCCAATGGTGGCAAACTTCTCATGATCATATCTTGGTGTGAATTGATCCAAAATGAGTGACAAAGGTGACCTATAATGAACCAATCTTATGACATGCTTAAAAATTCAAATTTCACTTGAAAATCTTCCCACATGGCCATATAAATCCCTAATTCAAGTGATCCTTGAGTTCAAAGATATAAATGAGGTCTTTATGAACAACTTTCATGTTGGTTGGAAGTGCATTTGAGATACATAAGTTCATGTAAATGACCTATAATGAAATCTTCCCAAAATACCCTTGCCTTGCCAAGACCATAACTTGAGTTCGATACATGAGAAAAAGGACTTCTAGGACTTTTTGGAAAGCTAAGATCAAGAGGAACAACTTTCATGTTCACTTAAAGTTGAGGAGAAACTTGGTTCTAGGTCAAAAATGCCTTGGAAGTGAGTTGACTTTTAGTTGACCAAAAATAAGTTCATCTGAGACCTCTAACTTGTGGCATCATAACTTGAGTTCTACACACTTAATGGATTAGTTCTAGTACTCAAAAGAAATATTAGAACATACCCTACAAGTTTCATGTTTGCATGAAAGTGAGATTGAACTTGTATCATATGGTAAATTATCCTTGAAGTTAGGCACTAAAGAAGGGGATTTTACAATGAGATCCTCTGAAACCCTAATTTAGTAACTCCTTGAACTCTTGATTCTTCTTGATTTGAACTTGACATGACATACTTCAAGATAACTTCCCATGGATTTAATGACTTAAAACCAAGTCTTGAACTCCCTCAAGTCCACAGTTGACCTTGAGTTGACCAGATGAACCCTAGCTTCATATCCTTTGCCTGTGACCTCTTGCAGATGAAATGAATGTCTAGATAAGCTCCACAATGACCTCCAAGGTACTCAATTATCTTCTTAATCATATTCTATCCATAAAAATGTCCTTATGAACCCCTGATGATACTCTGTTGACCCCCAAGATAGGAGACAACTAACACACATCACTCCTTCCTTTCAAGGATTTTTGACAACTTCATGATGATTATAATCACTTGATGAATTGACTAGGCACTCTTGCTTGAGCTTGAAACCATTGAGACTCTTCTCTTGAATGGCACACCACTCTTGATCCCCTAATAAGAACAATTCTATGCAAATGCTAAAATGAAATGAAGCATAAGCCAAGAAAAGGTTGGGCAAATTTTAGGGTACAACACCTTCTTAGGACGAGGCTTCCTACTTGGAATTCTCGTCGGATGACCTTGGCATTATTCCTAATTGTTATTTTCTGCTTGAGTGAGGCTTCACGGAGGGCTGCCCCTGTCTGAACCTCTTCGACGAGGTCGAGTTCTTCCCTCAGGGCCTCACTGTTTGTTTCTTTGTCCAAAGGTGCTTCAGTTCGTCTGGTCGGCACATAGGTTTCAATGGGGATTAATGCCTCTGTTTCGTATGCTAGGCGAAAAGGGGATTCCCCGGTTGATGAATGAGGTGTAGTGCGATAGGTCCAGCGCACGCTGTGCAGCTCCTCGACCCACTGCCTCTTTGTTTTGTCCAGTCTTCGTTTGAGACCTCGTAAGAATACTCTGTTTTCCACTTCAGCTTTCCCGTTAGTCTGAGGGTGCTCGACGAATCCAAATTTTTGTTTAGTGCCTAGTTAAACGATGAACTCCTGGAACTTTTTGTCCGTGAACTGTGTCCGGTTGTATGTGACGATCACTCGAGGAATTCCAAAATGGGAAAGGATGTTTCTCTTATAGAAACGAAGTATGTTATGGGATGTTATCTTGGCTAGGGCTTCAGCTTCTATCCACTTTGTGAAGTAGTTCACACCCACTATTAAGTATTTATTTTGGTTAAAGCCTACGACAAAGGGTCCCAGGATGTCCAGGCCCCACCAGGCGAAGGGCCACAGGGACGACATCGCCTTGAGCTCATTGGGTGGCGCTAAGAGCATGTTCTTGTGCTGTTGGCATTTGTCACAATTCTTCACATGTTATTTCGCGTCATTTTGCATATTCGGCCAGTAGTAACCTGCTCGCAGATCTTTCCTCACGAGGGACCTCCAACCTAGGTGCTATTGATTCCTCGTGGATCTCGCATAGGACGTGGGTGACCATCTCCTCTTCGACGCATTTGAGGAGAGGTATGGAGAATCCTCGTCTGTACATTTTATTCTCATCCAGAACGTAGGAGCATGATATATGCCTTACTTTGCTGGCCTCCTTTGGGTCGGATGGTAGTTCGTTTTTAGTGAGGTAGTTGTATACTGGGGTCATCCAGTAGTGGTCGTCGACGACGACGTGCATGTCGAAGGTCGTGGATGTTCTTTCAAAGCTAGGTTGTGGGAGTATCTTCTGGATGACAAATTTGTTCCCCTCTTTCTTCTTCGTGCTGGCTAGTTTTGATAGGATGTCTACTCGAACGTTGTGTTCGCGGGGGACGTGTTTTACTTCCACGGAGATGAACCTTGCTATTTTCTCCTTAACTAGGGCCAGATATTTGGACAAGTTATCTTTTTTGACCTGGTACTCCCCTTGGACATGGAAGGCCAGTAGCTGAGAGTCGGTGCATATGACGATTTCTTCTGCTCTCAAGTCTTCGGCGAGGCGTAGACCGGCTAAGAAGGCTTCGTATTCAGCTTGGTTGTTGGAGTTAGGGAAGGACAGTGTGAGTGAGACTTAGATAAGGATTCCCTCCTTGTTTTCTAGGATGACACCCGCTCCACTACCCGCCGAGCTGGATGCTCCGTCAACAAATATGACCAACCTGCGGGCACCCTCGTTCGGGTGGCCGGGCAAGGTCATTTCTACTATGAAGTCAGCTAGCGCTTGTGCCTTGAGGGCCTTTTTGCTCTCGTACCGGATGTCAAACTTGGATAGTTCCAGCGACCATTTGAGCATCCTTTCGACCATGTCTAGATGACCCAGTAGTTGCTTTATGGGTTGGTCCGTGCGTACCACAATAGTGTGGGCCAGAAAATAGTGCCTCAGTCTCCTTGCAACGTTGATAAGGGAGAGGGCCATCTTCTCTATCTGTTGATACAACAATTCTGGCCCTCGCAGCGCCTTACTTGTGAAATAGATGGGCTTCTACCGATCAGGGGTTTCACGGATGAGGGCGACGCTCACAGCCTCAGTTGCGACGGCGAGGTAGATGTAATACCCCAAATTTTGCCCTAAGATTAGTCGTTTCATCTTGCATCCCATTTCATTCTTTCATCGCATATTAACTAACCACTAACGAATTACAGAGTCTGTTTGTTTTGCAGGAATCACATCTGGTACACTTTAACTGTTGAGGGGCGAAATGGTCATTTATCCGTTGTTTGTTGACAGTTTAGGAAGCAGAACTATTGTCAGGAATCCCTTGAGTAATTAGGACCTCAATTTCCAAGTTCCTTATGTCATTTGAGGATGAACCAAATTTTACAGTAATTTTGGCGTCGGAATTTTCGAGACCAGTAATTTATTCGAGGGCCGAGACTTTGTCGTCAGTGGACTTCAGGACCGTTGTCTAAATATATAGGGATGATTATGTTGAGATGTCAGTTTGTTTGGTTTAAATCGGTGCAGGAATTCACTCTGTGGAATTTATTTTAACGGACGCTTATTTTTCTGTTCTTCTGCTATCTGTCGGTCAAATTCTAAGGGAATATAGTGGAACTTTCGGCTCGTGTCTGGATTTATTATATCTGTTTAAATTTGGTTTTTTGGACGAGTCAGTTTAGGACATTGGATTTAGTTAGCAGAGACACAAATTGAATTTTTAGTGCGGAGTATAGTTCTGTTTTTGCTGTTAATCGGATTTCTCTATTTCTTTTCTGTTTTACGTTATTCAAAGCCATTACCGATTCTATCATCAGGCACGATTTAATTGTGGAAAATATTTGACCAGAATTGAATGTTATGTCAGTGTTGGGTGAAGCAGCACATGCTGGAATGACATAGTTGATTCGGATATTCGTTTTGGGATTTATTCATGTTGAATTTACATGGTGAATTTAGTCCGCTTGTTTAAAGCTTAATCGGTAAATTTTATTCGGTTGAGTTTATTTAGAGGTAATCAATCATGTGGATTTAATCAGATGCTTTGGTTTAAAGAATTTTACTCGATTTGCGATATAATAATGGAAGAATGATCAGACAAGTATTTTGAAGAAAAATAATGAGAATTTTATTCATATTTATTTTTTACAAAGGAATTAAATTACATTTTATCCTAAAGTCCTATTTTTGGTCTTCATGCTCATTTCTCACACCGTTCATTCAAGACCCGACTTTTCTTCGTACCTGCAAAACCAGCAAAAACAGAGAAAGTTGTAATGTTGAAGTTAGAGAAAAGTGGTTTTTATTGATCTGATACCCTCAGTTATCCATCATCGGGCACGTCGGGAGGGCAACGAAAAAGTCAAATCCGGCTCCCGACTCATTGTTAGATCCCAAATATTGTATATATTTGGCCTCTTTTTAGTAGTATTTTTACTTGTTTTTTTTATCTATTAGTGTTTGAATTAGTAGTTGAATTTGTTTAGTTTCATTTTGTTGTGATTCAAGTGAATGGTGCTTGTAATATTGCTGTTAGTGTGAAGGATTGATACTAATAGGAGCACCTTGGAAGGGATGAGTCATAGCTGCCAGAAGAAGTTGAAAATCAAAGCATTCTCCTGGCGAAGCTCAGCAAGTCCTAGAAAATGTTCGCCTGGCGAGTGATGGCGAACCAAAGCGAATAATTTAAATTAAACTCCCAGACCAAAAGGGAAGGAAGTTTTCCAGGTGAAGGTTCCAGCGAAGCTTCGCTACCGTTCGCCTGGCGAAGGTACTAGCGAAGAAGTCTTGGCTTTTCTCTTGGCTATTCCAGTAGCAAACCAATATGAAGTTCGCCTGGCAAGTGGAGCCAGCGAAGGTTCGCCTGGCGAAGGCGCGATATCACAGAGGGCGGTTTGCTTACTGAGGCACTTTGAAGTGCCTTGTTACTTTATGTTCGCCTGGCGAAGGACCCTGTTCGCCTGGCGAATATGCGGAAACAGAGCTACTTTTTGTACTTTATTATTGCTTTATAAGTACCATACCTTGTACTATGTGGGGCAAGAGTCTTGGAACATAAAAACTCAGACCTAGAACTCAAAATAGAGTAGTTTTTCTCTCTTTACTCATTTTTGTAATCAAGAGAAGTGGAATCACATCCTTCATCAATTCTTCGAAGTGGATGTTCTTCATCTTATCCCTTTTCTTCTTGTTCAAGCTACCCATGAGAATGAGTAGCTAAGTTCTTCTTTTTGTCAAGGTTAGATGTAGGTGATCATCAAGCTCTGTATGTAAATGTATTGATCATCATTTGTAAACTCTTGGTTGATGAATGTATGGTGAAAACTTTGCTTTCATGTTAACTCTTTGTGGTGGTTTATGATTGAAAAATGTTTTCCAACTCTTAACCTAGGTTTTCATCCATCTTTGTTCTTAAGCTAGAGATAGTTAAGAATGAAGTTGTTCACTAAAATGTTAAACTTTAATGTTGTCATTTTGATAGATTGTGTGAAAAATCAACAATGGATCAAAATGGTAAAACCCATAATGTGAGTTAGAAATAATCACATCGAGAGGATGTTGTGAATGTATTTATCATCTAATGGAGTTTATGAATCTTGTTTGATCGAACATGTGCATGCAAAACGATCATCGAACCCTAACTTTGACAATCTTTCTTTAAACTGTAAAACTCTAACTTTTACCGCATTACATTACTTTTTATGCAAGAAACAATTACCAAAACCAAAACCCCCCTTTGTTACTAATAGTTAAGAATTTTACAACTGTCGAACTGTGGCAATATCTTAGATTCCCTGTGGATACGATAACAAAAACTCGATACTCTACTATTGTTCTAACAAAATGGCACCGTTGCCGGGGAATATAAATTGATATTACGAGCATCGCAATAGTTGCTAAATTTTTAGCTTTTGAATACTTGACTTGTGCTTTTTAATTTGTTTGGTTTAGTGTGTAGCTTTCGTTTTATGCGAGGGTAGATTCCTGAGGACCAAATTCTTTTTGATCCCGAGATCGAAAGAACTGCAAGGAGACTGAATAGCAGAACAAGACGGAGGAGGCAACAAGCTAGACAAAGACAAGAGCAAGGAGAAAGTTCCTCTACACCACCATTATCACTATATTTCACACCAACTATGGCAGCACCTCCACCACCACCTCCAGTTTCCACTCCATGCACGAACAGCCCAAGACATACAGCTCAGTTCGCAAGGAATCTTCAAAACGGAAGACAAACTGAGATGAAAACGGGAATCCTAGCTCTAGTCTATCAAAATCCTTTCACGGGACTAGACCATGAGGATTCGTTCACCCATTCTACAAAATTCTATGAGATTGCTGGCGCAACGGGAGCAACAGAAGCAACAGAAGCTGACGAAGAGTCATTGTTTAGGAGACTATTTCCTCATTCCTTGATTGGGAAAACGAAGGAGTGGTACCTTGATCAATCAACAACAATCATGACGGATTGGAATCTTCTAGAAGAGAAGTTTCTTGAACGTTTCTTTCCACATAACCAATTCATGGAGGCTAAAATTGCGATTTCGGTATTTTCTCAAGGAGCTAGTGAATCACAAAACGAAGCTTGGGAGCGATACAAATCTATGTTAAGAAAGTGCAAGGGACACGGTTTCGACGAGCTCACTTAAGTTCATATTTTCCGCAATGGACTCCTTTCGGTTCACAAGACCTTATTGGATGCTACGGCGGGAGGTTCTTTGATGTCAAAAAGTGCAGATGATGCAATTGCAATTATTGATAAGTTGGCACTTAATGATCATCAAAGGAATCATAACCGAGGGGTGAATCAAAGAAAACCGGGTGTGCTCGAGTTAGGGACAAATGATGCTATTCTCGCCCAAAACAAACTCATTTCGCAACAAGTGGAACTCTTAACTCAACAAATAAAAGATTTGAAAGAGCCTTCAAAAGCTAAACAAATAGCTTGTTGTGAAATTTGCAAAGGTGAACGCGATACCGGATTTTGTCCACCTCCCGGATTTAAAGATGTGAATTACATGGCAAATCAAAGAGATTACCAACCAAGGCAACAACAACCACCGTATCAACAACAATCTCACAATCAACAACAACAAAACTATCAAGGAAATCAAGGATACCAACCAAGAGGTAACTATCAACATAACCAAGGTTATGGGGGTGGTTCTTCTAACCGTCAAAATCCTTATCAACCTCAACAACCGCCAGTCGTAACTTCAAAGTTGGAAGAGACATTGACGCAATTTATGCAAATGTCAGTGGCTAATCAAAAAAGCAACGACGCGGCAATCAAAAATCTTGAAACTCAAGTTGGTCAACTTGCTAAGCAATTAGCGGAACAACAATCCGGACCATCTTTCTCGACAAACACGCAAACAAATCCTAAGGAGCATTGTAAGGCAATAAAGACGAGAAGTGGAAAAGAGTTGGTTGACGAGAGTGAAAAAAGAGAGGTAGAGAAAAAGGATGAGAAGAAAAAAATTGATGATGAACTTGATGGTAGAGTTGGGGAGTGGAATGAGGATGAGGTTGAAAAGAATGAGAAAAATGGTGAAGTTGAAAATAAAAAAAATGGTGAAGTTGAAAATAAAACAAGTGAAAAATTCATGGTGGAAGAAGTGAAGAAGAAAAAAGAGCAAAATTCTAGAGCGTCTAGAGAAAAGGAGGTAGTGAGCACTACTCCGGTCCAAAACCTACCATATCCACATGCTCCTTCTAGGAGAGAAAATGAACGGCACTACGCCCGGTTCATGGATATTTTTAAACAACTTCAAGTAAACATTCTGTTTGCCGAAGCTTTGGAGCAAATGCCAAACTATGCCAAATTCATGAAAGACATACTTACAAAAAAGAGAAGGTATACAGAACCAGAGACCATTGTCCTAGATGCAAGTTGGAGCGCAATAATTCAACGAACTATTCCAAGGAAAGAGGTTGACCCGGGAAGAGTTACTTTGCCGGTTACAATTGGTGATGTTTATGTTGGGAAGGGCTTAATTGGTTTGGGATCAAGAATTAACCTTATACCTTTATCTATTCTAAAGAGGCTTGGCAACATTGAAATTAAAGCCATCCGGGTGACGTTGCAATTAGCTGACAAGTCAACTACTCATCCTCATAGGTTAGCTCAAGATGTTTTGGTCAAAGTTGATAAATTCTTCTTTCCGGTTGACTTCGTTGTTATTGATATGGAGGAGGACGATGATGCGCCACTCATTCTAGGCCGACCTTTCATGAAAGCCGCATGTATGATGATTGATGTTGACGACGGTTTGATGAAAGTGAGGTTCTTAATGAAGAAGTCACTTTTGATCTTTTCGAAGCAATGAAGCATTCTAAGGATAAAAGAGATAGCTTTTGAATTGACGTAATTGAAGAAGCAAGTTTTGAAGTATCTAAGCATATTCATGAGATATCTCCTATGGAGTTAGCTCTTGATGACTCTTTTGAAGTTTTTACCGTTGAAGAAGAACAAGCCCTTGAAGAATGCCTCAAGGAACTTGATAGTTTGAAGGAGTTACAACCATGGGAAATCGAGGAAGAAATATTGAAGGAGGATAAAGTAGTGATAAAGGATGTGAATGAAGAAAAATCATCAATTAACTTGAAAATGCTACCTTCTAATCTGAAGTATGCATTCCTCGACAACACCGAAGAAAAACCGGTAATTATAAGCAACCTCTTGTCTCAAGATGAAGAATAATGTTTGGTTGATGTATTGAAGAAAAATCAAGGAGCTATGGGGTGGACTCTTTCTGATCTCAAAGGGATTAGTCCTTCCTATTGCATGCATAAAATCTTAATGGAAGAGGATTTTAAGCCGGTAGCTCAACCTCAACGCCGCTTAAATCCTACCATGAAGGAAGTCGTGAGGAAGGAGGTTGTTAAATTGTTAGATGCGGGGATGATTTACCCTATTTCAGATAGTCCATGGGTCAGCCCTGTGCATGTGGTTCCAAAGAAAGGCGGCATGACCGTAATCCGGAACAAAAAAAATGAATTGATACCTATGAAGGAGAAAACGGGGTGGCGAATGTGTATAGACTATAGGCGGTTGAATACCGCTACGCGAAAAGACCATTTTCCACTTCCGTTTATGGACCAAATGTTGGAAAGACTCTCGGGAAAACAATTTTATTGCTTTTTGGATGGCTATTCCGGGTACAACCAAATTGCGGTTATCCCGACCGATCATGAGAAAACGGCTTTCACATGTCCGTTTGGAATTTTCGCCTATCGAAAGATGTTGTTTGGGTTGTGCAATGCACCGGAAACTTTCCAACAATGCGTTCAAGCCATTTTTGTCGATCTCATAGAGAAAACAATGGAGGTGTTCATGGACGATTTCTCCGTCTTTGGAGGTTCTTTTAGTCTATACTTAGAAAACTTGGAAACAGTGCTTGAAATGTGTGTAGAGACAAATCTCGTGTTGAATTGGGAAAAATGCCACTTTATGGTGACCGAGGGGATAGTACTTGGCCACAAAATCTCTTCAAAAGGGCTCGAGGTTGATCGTGCTAAGGTTGAAGTGATTGCAAAGTTGCCTCCTCCGGTAAACTTGAAAGGGATCCGAAGCTTCTTAGGGCACGCCGGTTTCTATCGGCGCTTAATTAAAGATTTCTCAAAGGTGGCTAGGCCTTTGAGTAATTTGCTCGCCAAGGACCAGGTATTTCTCTTAACCAATGAGTGTTTACATGCTTTTGAAGTTTTAAAAGAAAAGTTGGTTACCGCTCCAATTATAGTAGCTCCCAATTGGAATTCAAATTTTGAACAAATGTGTGACGCGAGCGACTATGCTATTGGAGCGGTATTGGGCCAAAGAAAGGAAATTTTTTTTCATATTATACACTACGCAAGTAAAGTACTTAATGAGGCTCAAATTAATTATGCCACAACTGAAAAGGAACTACTTGCGATAGTGTATGAACTTGAAAAGTTTCGGTCCTATCTCATTGGTTCCAAAGTGATTGTGTACACCGACCATTCGGATATAAAATATCTGCTCACCAAACCGGATTCAAAGCAAAGGCTCATCCGTTGAATTCTCTTATTGCAAGAATTTGATGTTGAAATAAGAGATAAAAAGGGATCGGAAAATTTGGTGGCGGATCATTTATCTCGCCTTGTGAATGTGGAGGTTACTGCTTTGGAAAAGGAAATCCGAGAAGAGTTTCCTGATGAAAAACTTTTTAAAGTTCAAGTTAGGACATGGTTTGCGGACTTTGCAAACCATAAGGCGAGTGGATTTGTGCCTCCCGACCTAACTCCGAACCAAAAAAGGAAATTCCTCTCGGATAGTAAGTATTATGTGTGGGATGACCCCTACTTGTTTAAGTTAGGTGGTGATAATATTTTGAGAAGATGTGTTACCGGCGATGAAGCGCAAAGTATTCTATGGCACTGTCACAACTCGCCTTATGGCGGACATTTCAATGGGGCTAGAACGGCAAATAAAGCCCTTCAATCAGGATTTTTTTGGCCTTCTATTTTTAAAGACGCAAATGCCCATGCGCAAAGTTGTGACAGTTGCCAACGAAGTGGTGGAATAGGTAAGAGAGATGAGATGCCTCTTCAAAACATTCAAGAGGTTGAATTATTTGATTGTTGGGGTATCGATTTTGTCGGACCATTTCCACCCTCTTTTAGAAATGAATACTTGATGGTTGCAGTTGACTACATGTCAAAGTGGGTTGAGGAGATTGCTTCACCTCGGGATGATTATAAAATGGTCATAAACTTTTTAAAGAAAAATATTTTTTCCCGTTTTGGAACTCCCCGGGTGTTGATTAGTGACGGAGGGTCACACTTTTGTAATGCACCATTGGAAAAAGTTTTGCAACATTACGGTGTAACACATAGAGTGGCAACTCTGTATCACCCACAAGCGAATGGTCAAGCTGAGGTTTCTAATCGTGAGATCAAGCGAATACTTGAAAAAACCGTGTCTAACTCTAGAAAAGATTGGTCACAAAAACTGGATGAAGCTCTATGGGCATACCGCACTGCCTATAAAGCTCCAATAGGGCTGACTCCTTTTCAATTGGTTTTTCGTAAAGCTTGCCACTTGCCGGTTGAAATGGAGCATAAAGCCTTATGGGCTTTAAAATTTTTAAACTTTGATCAAGAGTTAGCAGGTGAAAAGAGAAAGGTTCAACTTCTTGATTGGAGAAGATGCGCAATGCCGCATACCACTCAAGCTGGTTGTACAAAGAAAAAGTAAAGGAATATCACGACAAGAAGATCAGAAAAAAAGAATTTGTGCCCGGACAGCTGGTACTATTATTCAATTCTAGGTTGAGGTTATTCCCGGGAAAATTGAAATCAAAATGGTCGGGGACATTTCGCGTGATCGAAGTAAAGGAGTATGGAGCTGTCGTGATAGAGGATTTGCAAAAGAAAGATAGTTGGACGGTAAATGGCCAATGTTTAAAGGTATATCTTGGTGGCCATGTGAATCGTGATAGCTGTGTCTTCCGTCTAGATGTTCTGGAGTGAGCATCTTGGACCGTCGAGCTTATCCGATGTTAAACAAGCGCTTATTGAGAGGCACCTCAACATTGTAGGTATTTACATGTTTTTATGTTCATTTTTTTGCTTATTGTGAAAGGTTGGTTGTGGATGTGTGAAAAGGAACAATGCAACATGCCCTGTTTTTGCTGTCATGTTCGCTAACATTCGCCTGGCGAATGAAGGTGGGTATTCGCCCGACGAGCCAAAGCGAAGGATCGCTAGCTTTCGCCTGGCGAAGGAGGCGAAACAGGGTGTGCCACATCAGTTAAATTTGGGAAATTAAATGAGTCACTTGGGCCCATGAAACTTTACACTTTTGTTTTCTGAAACCCTAAACTTCCTTTGCCTCATTTGCATTGTCTCACTTTCACACTTCCTCCTTCCAACTTTCTCTCTGGTTTTTCCTTTCTTTGAATTACTACATTTCAATCCAAAGGTATGTTTTCTAATTTTTTTCTGTCAATTAGTACATTGTTATTGTTGCTTTCTTTTGCTGTTGTTCTTCTATGTACATCTTGTAATTTGGAATCCATGAATTTGCTTCTGAAATTGTGTTAGGTTTGGAAACCCCTTTCTCTTTTTCTGTTTAAATTTAGTGTGTGCATGTTTCAATTGCATCTGGTAATGAGAATAGGGAATAGAACACATTTGGTTTGAACTTAGCACTATTGCAGAAGCACTGTTTTTCTGCATTATTCGCACCTTCGCTGGCATTCCCTGGCGAGTGGTAGCGAACATTCACCAAGATTCGCCCAGCGAACCAAGGCGAATGCGGCATAATTTTTTCTTTCTTTGTTGTTTAGTACTGGTTGTTTCTCTCTAACATCTTGGTTCTGTTTCGTTTGTTTTTAACGTTGTTTTCAGATGGGACCTAATATGATCAACCCCAATAAGAGAAAGGCCTCCACTTCTCGTACCGTACCGATCCACTTCGATTTAGACAGGTTCCGCAATGCTACTCAGGCCGCCCGCTACGAAACTCTCGAACGGAGGAATATCGTGGCAGAAAAGAGGTTCCAATTGAGTGACACTAAATCATACCGTGCTATTGACGCGCTTTTTGTGGCGAAAAAGTGGGAGCGTCGGATGACTCCTCTGGATGGTTACAATGCTGAGATAGTTCGGGAATTCTATGCAAATGCCCTCTCGGATGATGGTGAAGTGTTTAATTGGGCCTCGACAGTCCTTGGTGTCACGGTAAGTGTTGCACCCCAAATTTTGACCCCTTAGATTCTCATTATCATTTTAGGAGCATACTCATAAATTATCTAACCCTAACCTAGTGCAGGTCTATCTTTGTCAAGTTACAGATGAATCAGGGTTTTGTACAGTCAAATCGAAGCTTCAGGATTTGTGATAAATCAAAGTTTTAGGCTAATTCAATCATGAAACAAGATCAAGGGTATCATATGATATCAATTGAGTACCCAATTTGAGGTTGTTACCCCAGAATCAAGGACAGTGCATTTCAGGGCACCCGATTAGGGTTTTTGACCGGTAAAAGTCAAAATGTAGTTTGACTTTGGTGTTGGAAGGTGTTTTAATGGTGGGATTATGATCCATGAAGTTCATATAGCTTAATAAAGTTCATTCAAGAAGTTTCAAAGTCTCAGGAGGTCCAAAGTGTCAACAGACGACTCGGTAGTCACCGATCGATCGTACAGTTGACCGAAAAGTCAACTCTTCAAATTTAAGGAATTGGACTTCAAAGTGTGAATAAAAAATTATCCTTATGTCATATTGCACTTGCCTATCCATTTTCATGACCATTGGATCAAGGAGGAAGGAGTAATCGAAAAATCAGGAAATTAGGGTTTTGAAAGGGGCTAAACCATAACTCCTTAACCACACATCCAATTGAGTTGGTTCAAAGCTCATTTTAAATCTCTTGACAAATCCAACAAAAGTCCCTAAGTGGTCCATGATCAGAAAATGCATAGATTTGGAGTTATGATCAAATTCATCTCAAGAAGGGAAAAGGACTTAGAAAAATTTCACTTTTAAGCTCATTTTTTAGCAACTTTGAGAAGCTTTTTGACCAAGTTCCCTTGAGAATTTGAAACTCATGAAAACATGAATGTTTTAGAGCTATTTCAGGGATTTCGAAAAAGTACTAGAACATCTCAAAAGGATTTGTGAGCTGAGAGTTATGGTTATGGCAAGTTGGTGTTTTCACACTTGAGTCCCACATTGACAAACTTTCAAAAATCATTCCTTTGATCAATTGGGCCAATCTCAGCTTTTGAAACATGTTTTATCTTATATGTAGAGAGTTTGTATCATGGAAGTACAAAGTAAATGCAGAAGGTGTGGAATTAGCCAAGCTTGCAAGTGGGCTTGCAAGTGGCTTTACAACTTGCACTTAAAGTGAAAATGGCAAGCATGAGGTGGAAAGACAAATCTGAACCAGCCATCAACCTATGCACTCTAGCCTGCATTTAGCCACTTCAAACTCATCATGAAGCTTGACTTTAGAGCTCACCTATCATCCAAGGAAATCTCTTTGTGGAGGTTTGATCAAAAAGGCAAATCTTTCCTTCATATGAAGGAAATCTCCAAATCTGCCCCCTCCATTCATTTGCCTATAAATAGAGGTCCTCACCACTTCATTAAAAACACAAGATCCACTCTAAAAAACCAGAGAAATCTCAAGCCTTTGCTCTTGCACACTTTGCTTCAAAATCACAAAACCATATTTTCACCAAAAACCACCAAAATCTGTCTTGGTACAATTGCTGCCAAAATCATTTCTCTACACTCAAACTCCCCAACAATCATCCACACAATCTATAAATATGATATAGAAGGTGTACAAGACCTTAGACCACTCAAAAACCTCACCATTCAAAAAGTCAACTTCCATACCAAGTTACTTTGACCAAAAGCCACAAAATCAGTCAAAACTTGTTCTAGGCATTTGCTTGATGTTCTAATCACTTAAACACCTCACATATATAATTTCTCAAATTTCCAAAGCATTTAGGACCATTGTTGGAGTGTATTTCTCCAACTGTCTTGAAGTTTGCATTCTTGCTTCAAGAAGAAGAAATCTCCAAAGCTAGGTGCATTTGAAGTTCCTCTGGGTTTCTTGGTGTTTCAATTTACTCAATACAGTATGCTAGAGGTATGTAGATAGTCCACTTCATCCTTTATCTCATAATATCATGTTTGTCATTTTTGAGCTTGTGGTAGTATTGAAAAATGTCATTCTCATGTCATATGTCAAATCTTGTGACAACTGAGATGCAGTTGTTTGTTGAGTTAGAGCACCTTTGAAATCATGTTTATGTTGGATATGTAAGATTATTTAGAGCTGTTTCCATCTGGTTTGCTTATTCATTCACAAAAGGCCATATTTTGCATATTAATACCATAGACATGCTAGTTTTGGTTACATGCTAGAGTTGGTTTAAGTTTGAGTTTAGAATCATTCATTTATGCATTTATGACTTGTGTGTGCAACTGATTTGGGTTAAGCATGGCCAGAAACTGATTTGAATGTTTTCATGAATGTACAAAGCACAATATCACAACTTGCATATCATTTTCTCACAATAGACCTGCTTTGAACCATTCCCTTTGTTTGAACTCACTTGTTTACATCTATGCAAGATGTGTGAGTGATTTATTTGGTGTAGATGTGCATAGAACTAATTTTGAAAATCCTACTGCATTGCAAATTCTCAAAGTGGCAGCCTACTCTTCATTTTCTGCCTCAGTGTGTTTTGAAACCAAATCCATGCCTAAACATGTTTGTTATCATATTTAAGAAGTGTGTGCATAGTCTAACTGATCCAAAAGTGCCTGAAACTTAATTTGAATGTCTTCATGCTTTGAACATGCCATAATTACAACTTGTTGGTAACCTTCCATGACAGTCTATTTTGGACTTCAATTCTTGCTTGATCTCACTCAAAATCATATATGTAAGGTGTATGTGTGTTTTAAAGGGTTTGAAAGTACTTGGAATTGAAATTGGATAGTGCCCTGCACCTCACAAACACAAACTGACAGCTTGAACACCACTTTTTACACCAGTTTGTTTTGCATCAAAATTGTGGTTTAAACTCACTTATTAGCATGACTATAGTGTGTATGAATGATGTGTTTGACTTGACAATGCTTGCAATTAAAATTTAACATCTTCATAAGCACCTCAATACCATTTTTGCATATTGGTTACTACTTTTCACCAGGGCCAGTTTTGAACTTATCATTGTGCCTACTGTCGCTGCTGCAAAAATCGGCGCCGACTGAACAGAAGAGTCGTCACCGTGCGTTATTTATCCCAATAGAAGGAAAGGAAACGCTCGAAGTAAACCTACCGCAAAGACGGGAAAGGAATGGTCATCGCAGCCAAATCCTGGCTTCGGGAGTCGGTTACGTAAGGGGAAGGTATTAGCACCCCTCACGTCTGTCGTACTCGACGGGATCCACGCTTGTTTTCTTGTACGGATTGGTACTATCTATTCTACAGGTCTGAGGTTAAAAGAAAATAAAATGACTCGGCAAAGTATCGCACTTTATGCCTACGTATTCCCGTCTGGAACGAGAAATCAGAGTCAACGTAGTTCGTCTACCTACGGGAAAGGAGGGGAAGGTTGCTCGCTAGGATATCGCATCCTATGCCTACGTACTTTCATACATCATGAAAGATCAGAGCAAACGTAGTTCGGGCTACGGAAGACACAGATTTGTCTGTTTATCTTTTATCCTTTTGAAAAAGGTTTTCTCCTGATTACGGGTCCAAGCGGACAAAAATGACACTTTGATTGGTTTTCAGTCTTTTACGCAAGAACTGTCTTTTATTGATGTTTAACCTCTTATTGTATTTTTTGATTGTTTTGAGATAGAAGAGAAAGACGGTCTAAAAACCTACGGTTGAAAACAGGAAGCAAAACTATCCTATTGTTATCATACATGGATTCAAACCTAATGTCTGTCATATTTCTCTCTTGCACAGAGAGGAACAGAGATCCTAGGGGATAAACGGAAAAGAAACAACAAATATACAGTAAAGCAGTAAAATGCATGGATGCAGCAGTACAAGCGAGGCAAGGGAGTCCCACTCAACCTCGAACCTGAAAAACAATGGGCAAAGTGAAACGGCTTCACTTCAAACCTAAGGGGAAAATTAACAAACAATACAGCAAAGAAAAGAAACCCCAAAACCAGCTCTGACAGCACACCAGCTCCTACAGCAGCAGCTCTAAAAAAAAAATCCAACTCTGACAGTTGATTAACAGCAAAACAGTAACATCTTCAATTGAACTCCAAGATCAAACTTCAATGGCCTCCAAGCTTTAGGTAAGCTCCATCTTCAAGGCAAGCACTCCAGAAGAGAATCTCTTAACAGAATAAGTTGGAATGATAAAACAGCTTACTGACAACCAAAGGAAGCCTATAAGTGTTCATCATCATGAAAGACTGGTTCCCTCAAAGTTCTACCTCTAAGATAAGCCACTTATCCTTCCAAAGGAGGGAGGTTAATACCCTAGAGGGACTTTATGTCATAGAGAGGAATGGAAGCACAAGAAGCTATCCATGCGTGTACAAAGAATTTAGTCTATTCTAAGGCTCTGCTTATTCCTATTTCCTATGTCTTCAAAACATCTTCAAGCACAAAAACATCCATTCATCCCACTTTGATCTCCATATTCAATCTTCTATTTTGATGTCTTCATGCTCCACAAACCCAATCCAAGCCCCCATACCCCAAATAAAAGCCCAAACCCCAAGCAAACAATGCAAAAACCCATAATGGCCACACCAAACAATCACACTATTTACAAAAATCAAGTAAAATAGTAGTATATTATTAAAAATCCTAAAATTAATTCTAAGGGGATTTATACATCTACCCTACATACCCTATATATCCCAGCTCCTAATTCAAGCTAAAAACCCAAAATCTAAATGTTATGATGCACCTATGTACATTTTAACCCTAATACTATCACCCTAATGTTCCTTATTTAAAACTAATCAAGATTAAATCACAAAAATGTGAGATAAATCTCTAATGGAACCTATACTTCTAATATAATCAACCCAACAAAAATCAACTCAAAACTATTCACCAATTGGTCACAAGCAAATTTACAAAAAACATGTATCAAATGTACAAAATTAAAGAAATTAATAAAATGGGAAAAATCAAATTAAATTGAAAAATGGGTGAATATGAAATTTATTATTTTCATAAAATCACAAATAAATCCAAGATCATGGAGGTATTTTTGAAATATTTTTCTGATTAATTTTGGATTTATTATGATTTTTTTAGTAAACTATATGCAAATATGAAATAATATGAAAATTCAAACAAAATTAAAACAGGGGTGGCAAAAGCAATTTTCCTACACTGCAGGAATACATTGGGCCCAGGAGGGGGTGTAGATATCACTGCGCTGGGCCCATTACCAATCGAGAAAAACAACTAAAAACACTAAGGAAAAAAAACAAACAGGGGGGTGCGAATAGCGAGGATTCGCTTTGTGATTCACGTTTGGGCCCCAAACAGGGGGTGTAATCAGCAAACGGGCCTAAGGCCCCAAAACGTAAACACAAGGGGAGAGGGGGTTCCATGGGAAACAGGAGTATGATCAGTAATCCGTCCACCACAATGGGCCTAAGGCCCAGATCCCATTCACAACTCAGCATTAGCAACAACTAACCCTAATCCTACTACCATTCCCTCACACTGTTCATCCCTAACCGAGAAGCCCTAAACGGCGCTCTAACTCTCCCACCTCAACTCACCTCTCTGACTCTCTCAGCCAAAATCTCTATCACAAAGAAATCCCACCAGATTCTTCATCTCTAACCACAAGCTAACAACAAAATACTATAGTTAAAATAGATTGATGCAAAACCTGGAGATGCGATGCCGAAGACGACTTGATGTTCGATGGTTTGGAGATTTGCTGAAAAAAAGCGCTATGAAGATCTACGGATCTTGGAGCTTGACAAAAATCTGGAAAAGTTCGTTGAAGAACACGTGATGAAGTTCTTGAATATAAGGCAGGATCCTGAAGGTCCTTGCACAAGTCTGGAGAATATGAAGGTTGAGGAAATCTGATGAACTTGATGATTACTGATGGATTTTCTGGGAATTTGAAGAACGTTGATGATCTGTGAAGCTTCTCAAAATCTTGAAGTGTCGGATGAACATGAAGAAATTGATGGAGGCGTCGCTTGCGTATTGGTGAATCTGAAGGACATGTAAAGAAGTTCTTGAAGTTGTTGGACAAAGATCTTGAAGGTTCACGCGATCTGCGAAACTTCGGGGAATATGATGATATGGATGAAGATCTTCAAAGATCCTTGAAGATCTTGAGGATAACTGATGGAGTTCTTGGACGTTCTTGGGAATCGTTGATGGAGATCTTGACGTTGATGAACGTTACCTGAGTATTCTGGAAAGATGTTGATGTAGATCGTTGAAGATCGGTGAAAATTGCAGTTTCCGGTGAAGTTTTCAGTTACTGGCGAGATTTGTAGTTACCGGCGAGAAATACGGTGGCGAATGATTTCTCCGGCGAAGCCTCAGGCCGTTTGCATGGCCGGCGGTGAGACGTGGGCGGCGGGATCCAGAGACGGACGCGTGGCAGCGGGAGAAAGGAGAGGGAGACGCGTGGGATTGGGGAGAAAGGAGAAGAAGACGCGTGGCTCAGAGAGAGAGTGTGGAGTGATGCGTTGGCAATGAGTGTGTCAAGTGGCTGAAAAGTGAGGTGGCTGAAAATTGGGATACACGCGTGGCAACGTTCTTATAGTGACAAGTGTCACCAATTGGACTCCGACTGGACTCAATTAATGGATAAAAAGCCCACTAAGACTTAAACTCTGATTAATGACCCAATTAAATGCTAATGATACCTAATTAACTAAACGAAAAAATTAATAACAAAACCCTAATTAAACTAAAACGAAAATTAATAAAAACCTAATTAAAATCTCTAATTAATCCTAATTAATCCTAAAACAAAAATTAATAATAAAATCCTAATTAATCTATAAAAAAAGAAAAAATTATTTAATATCTAAAAAACTATTTAAAATATCTAATTAAATCTGAAAAATCTAATAATATCTAATAAAATCTAAAACATTTAATATCTATTTTAAAATCTATTCTTATTAAATTTGAAAAAACAATTAAAATCTAATAAAATCTAAAAACATTAATATCTATTTTAAAATCTATTCTTATTTAAGAAAAGTAATATCTAGTTATATCTATAAAAAAATTCTATTAAAAGGAAAGTAATATCTAAAAAATTTAAAATCTATTAAATCTCTAAAGAAAAAAGAATATTTGTTTAAAACTATAAAAAACTATAAAAAAAAATCTATTAAATTCTATAAACAAAATACTAACCTATTTACTATCTAAAAAACAAATAACCCTATTAAAATCTATTAAATGCATTAAAAAATCTAGAAAATAAAAGAAAAATCCTAAAAAAATGCCAAGAGGCCGATTAAATCGATTATAAAACGATTGCGCAACCATAACGAAACCCGGACACCGAGATGGCCTGAAAACACAGGGAACGAGCGCAAATTCTCAAAATACGCTTATTCAAACCGGCCTGAACTGCCTGAAACGCCAGAGGCTGTAATCCCGATAAAAATCAATCTGACTGAGAAAAATGCAATGCATGCAGTATGCGAATGCGAATGCAAAATGCGTCGAAACATAAACCAGATATGGGAACCGGTTGGTCAAATTTCGGGGTGCAACAGCTGCCCCTATTCAAGCGGCTTGGACCCGACTGGGTGAAGAGCGAACGACCTTCAAACATTCGAGGTACGAGACGGTTGAATACCAACGGAACCCTGAAATTTGCCAACCGTAGAAATAAACTGCACCACTGCTTGGGGAACGACATTCGTCGAGTGAACCTGATTGTTACGGTAACAACCGATCATTCGTCAGAGAATAACTCTGATTTTGACTCCCACCACCCATGTAACACCACAGGTACTGAACTATCTTTGCAAAAACACCTCTGTCCACAACTGGAATAACCTTGTCAACACCAGAAGAGAAACAAATTCGTCAACACGAGCAAAGATCCCATCATCACAGGAAAAATCTTATCCACAATTGCCCTTAAATTTCGTCAACACGAAAAGCCATAAATTCGTCATCACGAAGAAATCCTATCATCATAGGAATAAAACTTGCCCTCATCAGGACTCCTCATTCCGTCAACATGGAGAAATCAAACTTGTCCTCATCAGGACTCCATATTCCATTTACATGGAGAAATAACACTTGTCCTCATCAGAAATCCTCATTCCATCAACACGGAGAAATCCCGGCGACTTCGTTGGGGATGAGTTGTCAGCATCTCGTTGACACAAGGAGATCCTATCAGCATAGGCAATGACCTCTTATTTGCGTCTTATCAACACGAGGGACTCCTATCAACATAGGAATAAATTGTCCATGTCAGGACTCACGTCTCGTCAACACGAGGAAAAAATAGATTCATCAACACGAATAAATCCTATCATCATAGGAATACCATTCTTGTACATATCTGAACTCCCATTTCGTCAACACGAAGAAATCCTATCCACATAAGCATAAATTGTCCTCATCAGGACGCACATTCCGTCAACACGGAGAGAGTAATTCGTCAACATGAATAAATCCTATCAACATAGGCATAAATTGTCCTCATCAGGACGCACATTCCGTCAACACGGAGGAATAAAACTTGTCCTCATCAGGACTCCACATTCCGTCAGCGCGGGGAAATCAATTCGTTAACACGAAGAAATCCTATCAACATAGGCATAAATTGTCCTCCTCAAGACGCACATTCCGTCAACACGGAGAAAGCAGTTCGTTAACACGAACACATTCTGTCAACATAGCTGGGGATATTCTGAAAAGCAATGACCGACACCTGTTCTGACAACAAGCGACCGCTTCTGAAATTTTGATTCATGGAACCCTGAGATGCTACTGCAGCAAAAAACTTGACAAAACCTTCCGCTGATCGGACACGAGAAAACCTCAACCAGTAATTCTGTGGGGATTATAATAAACTGAATCATATCATCCTGCGTCTCACGGCAAGACCTTGATTGTCTGAAAAGACATCTGGGCTTTAGAACTCCATACTCTTGTTGATAAACACACCTGAAAGCAAAAGGTTAACCAACCGGACTTATGTTTCACAATGCGCATGTTGGACAATGGCGTAATGTTCCATACAGCATGGAAATGCTACACGTTTTCTGGGTAGATGCAAACATGATAATGCATGCAAATGCAAATGCAGGTTTCGACTGCTGGGAAAAGCTCTGATAAACTTGCTTCATCAACAACGGCTGCTGAGGGCAAATACCACCCTGCTGGGGGAAGTAACGGGTATCTCAAAATATGCTGGGACATACAACCAACTCTGCCGAGGAGAGCTTTAAACCTTCAATTTCCACGGGGAGGAAAGGAAACACCTGCTGGGGAGAGAATACTCCGCTGGGGAAGAAACGACTCTCTCTGGGAATCTTAACTAACTCCGCTGGAAACAGGGAATGACTCCGTTGGGGAGAATAAACAACCCTGCTGGGGATAATGAACTGTCTGGGCACAGTTTACAATCCACTGAAAACTAAACGACTCCGCTGAGGATAAGGAAACCTTTTGGAGAACCACCGCTGTCTGAGTACAACTTACAATCTTTTAACGTTATCAAACTCTGCTAAGGGTAAACGACCCTGCTGGGGAAAGTAAACCATCTGGCCACAATTTACAAACTCGGGACTGAGGATAGGCATCCCGTGGCGAGCATTAATCTTGACCTGCTGGAGAATATCCTTTGGGGATAAGCTGCGACTAGATGGGGAAATTGATCCTTCTTCAGTAAGGAAACAATGTCATCTCGGCTTCGGGAAATGAAGCGCGATCTGCGTGGGGATTCACTTCACATAATGATCAAGTCCTTTCGTCAAGAGCCTCTGGTTAGGACTGCAATTTTCTGATCGTCCACTTCACCTGTGCAAGAACCCTGCGACACCATAAACGAGACAAAACAAGTCTATACAATCAAATCTATTCAAGTTAGCGTCAGTGACATCATTTTCAGTCAATTCGAAGTTTTAACAATCATTGGCAAGGGCCAGCAACGTTATGCAACTGCTAGTTTTATCAAAACATTGACGTTTTTCCACATACAAAACAGTAAGGAACAAGTATCAAATACTGAATAACATGTTTTATTGATTAGGCCTCTAAATAGGCAGAGTTTTGTACACTGGATGTAACTCCTGAAAAGAGGAAGTTACGCACAACAAATATACAAGTATGCACGGGAAGCATAATGACAAGTCAAATTTGCGCATATGTCGGCAACGTGATGCAGACAAACATCATGAGCTGATACTCCTATGACTCGCCTGACTCTGGCGCTTTTCCGGTATTCATCTTTCGGAAGAGATTGTATCTGATAATCGAACCCCCAAAGTATTCTCCCAACCACCAATCAATGCAGCATCAAATTCGGCCCGCAGTCATTTGCTTTTCAAATCCCTAACTTTTGCGTGAATCGCCCTTTGCGGGTTTTCAATTCACCGGGATACCCTTTTTTGCCGAAGCCGCCCAGTGTAGGTTTTCGACTTCGCGGGTGTACCTCTTTTCAATTTTATCCCTAACTTTTGCCCGAACCTTTTATTCTGTTTTTGGTTCGCAAGGATGCCCCATTTTTGCCTGGACTCTCTTTTTTCTATCCAGCGGGTCAATTTTAAGCAAAGTATTTTTTAACTGCGTCCGAATTCACAGGCGACGTAAAATCTTCACCGTCCATGGTGGACAATAACAAAGCTCCTCCTGAAAAGACTTTTCTGACAACGTATGGCCCTTCGTAGTTAGGGGTCCACTTGCCCCTGTGATCCGTTTGTGGCGGGAGAATCCTCTTCAGCACAAGGTCGCCCGTCTGAAAGCTTCGAGGGTGTATCTTCTTATCATACGCTTTCTTCATCCGGCTCTGGTACAACCGACCGTATGCTAGAGAGGCTAGCCTCTTCTCATCCATTAAACTCAGCTGGTTCAGCCTGTCTTTCACCCATTCTGCCTCGTCAAGTTGGACATCTAGTAATACCCTCAGGGAAGGAATCTCAACTTCCAGTGGTAACACCGCTTCCATTCTGTATACCAACGAGAACGGGGTTGCCCCGGTTGATGTGCGTACCGTTGTACGATAACCGTGCAAAGCGAAATGTAGCATCTCGTGCCAGTCCCTATAGGTCACCACCATCTTCTGAACAATCTTCTTGATGTTCTTATTGGCCGCTTCGACAGCGCCATTCATCTTGGGTCGGTAAGGAGAAGAGTTGTGATGTTCAATCTTAAAATTCTGACACAACTCCTTCATCATCTTGTTATTTAAGTTCGTACCGTTGTCGGTAATAATCCGCTCAGGGATTTCATATCTGCAAATGATATCTCGTTTGATAAACCTGGCTACCACCTGCTTGGTCACATTAACATATGATGCCGCTTCCACCCATTTGGTAAAATAATCAATTGCTACCAAAATGAACTGGTGTCCGTTAGATGCCGTCGGCTCAATCTTTCCAATCATATCAATTCCCCACATCGAGAATGGCCACGGTGATGACATCACGTTCAGAGGACTCGGAGGCACATGGATCTTATCCGCATAAATCTGGCACTTATGACACCTCTTCGCAAACTTGAAACAGTCAGTTTCCATAGTTAGCCAGTAATAACTTGCCCGCAACAGCTTTCTCGTCATAGCATGCCCACCAGCATGTGTACCAAACGTACCCTCATGTATTTCCTCCATGAGCAACTTCGCCTCTTTCTCGTCTACACAACGTAGCAACACCAAGTCATGATTTCTTTTGTACAGGACACCGTCCGGATTTAGATAGAAATTACCAGCCAATCTCCTGAGAGTCTTCTGATCGCGACTGGATGCCCCAGCCGGATACTCCTTGTTCTTCAGGAAATTCTGGATGTCAAAGTACCAGGGCTTATCATCAGATGCTTCGTCAATGGCAAATATGAATGCGGGCCTATCAAGCCGAGAGATAACAATCCTGGGAGCCTCGTTCCAGAAGTTAACTTTATACATGGAAGACAATGTAGCCAGGGCGTCAGCCACCTGACTTTCTGCTCGCGGCACATGATGCAGTTCAACCTTATCAAGGAAAGGCAACAATCTCCTTGCATAATTCATGTACAGTATCAAATTGGGCTGACGTGTCTCCCATTCTCCTTTTATTTGATTCACCACTAGAGCTGAGTCTCCGTATACATCCAGATGTTTGATTCGCAAATCAATGGCTTCTTCAAGCCCCATAATACAAGCTTCGTATTCGGCTTCATTATTGGTAACCGGAAAGGTCAATCGGGCAGTAAATGGGATGTGCGACCCATGTGGAGTAGTGATGATTGCCCCTATTCCGCTACCATAGGAGTTTACAGCTCCGTCAAAGATCAACTGCCACTTGGAATCTGTCCTTGGTCCTTCATCCGGCAACGGTTCTTCCCAATCTTTCATCTTCAGGTACATGATATCCTCGTCAGGAAAATCAAACCTCATCGATTGGTAGTCCTCAACAGGCTGCTCAGCTAGATACTCCGATAACACGCTCCCCTTTATAGCCTTCTGTGAAACATACTGAATGTCATATTCGGTCAAAACCATCTGCCAACGGGCAATTCTCCCAGATAGTACCTGCTTTTCAAATACGTATTTGATAGGATCCATCTTCGAAATGAGCATGGTTGTATGATTTAGCATGTACTGTCTTAAACGCTTGGCGGCCCAGGCTAGCGCACAACAAGTTTTTTCGAGCATTGAGTATCGAGACTCACAGTCAGTAAACTTCTTACTCAGGTAGTATATCGCATGCTCCTTACGCCCTGTCTTGTCATGTTGACCGAGAACACAACCCATACTCCCCTCAAGAACCGTCAAATACATAATCAAGGGTCTCCCTGCCACTGGAGGTATCAAAATAGGAGGCTCCTGCAAATACTGTTTTATTTTATCGAACGCCTTTTGACAATTTTCATTCCATGTTACAGCCTGGTCTTTTTTCAACAGCTTGAATAACGGCTCACACGTAGCTGTTAGGTGAGATATGAACCGAGCGATGTAGTTCAACCTCCCTAAAAACCCGCGCACTTCTTTTTCTATTTTAGGCGTCGGCATTTCTTGTATTGCTTTTATTTTCGCAGGATCAACCTCTATTCCTTTTTCGCTCACGATAAACCCCAGCAGTTTACCCGATCTCACCTCGAAGGTGCATTTTTTAGGGTTCAGTCTCAGCCTGAACTTCCTAAGCCTCTTGAACAGTTTCAGCAGATTGACCAAATGCTCCTCCTCCGTCTGGGATTTGGCAATCATATCATCAACATAAACCTCGATCTCTTTATGCATCATGTCATGAAAGAGAGTCGTCATTGCACGCTGATACGTTGCCCCAACATTCTTCAATTCGAAGGGCATCACTTTGTAACAAAATGTTCCCCAGGGCGTAATGAAGGTAGTCTTCTCCATGTCTTCTGGCGCCATTTTAATCTGATTATAGCCCGGGAATCCATCCATGAAGGAGAATACGGAGAATTGAGCGGTGTTATCAACCAGCACATCGATGTGAGGCAGTGGAAAATCATCTTTCGGGCTCGCTTTGTTCAAATCACGGTAATCTACGCACATTCTCACTTTACCGGCTTTCTTTGGTACTGGCACAATATTAGCGACCCATGAGGGATATTTCGTAACAGCTAGGAAACCAGCATCCCACTGCTTTTGAACATCCTCCTTAATCTTCACAACCATGTCTGGTCTGGTTCTTCTGAGTTTCTGTTTAACCGGCAGGCATTCTTCTTTTAGCGGAAGACGGTGCACAACCATATCCGTATCCAGCCCAGGCATATCCTCATACGACCAAGCAAAAATATCACTGTACTCTTTGAGCATTTCAACCAATCTTCGCTTGACGTCGCTCTGCAGCGCGGCCCCTATACGGATGTTCCTTTCGACCCCTTCAGACCCCAGATTGACGATCTCAATGACTTCCTCGTGAGGCAAAATGATTCTTTCTTCTTGTTTTATCAACCAAGACAACTCTTCTGGAACATCGCCATCTTCAACAATCCCTTCTTCGGCCTGAAATACCGGGTGCTCCAAGTCGAAGTGAGTCATAGGCGGTTCATAGATGTCATCTGAAATAGTAACCCTGCAAGGAAATGGTTAAATGCTTCAAAACACATACAAAGCGAATAACCACGTTGCCATTTTATTGTAAAAATAAAAACAGGAAAAACAGATATCACAATATTTGTACATAAAAACGCCTTTTATTTAACAATTAAACAGTGCAATGTACATAACAGAATGGCCCTAAGCAAAATCACGATTCCCCGGGTAGGACACCAGATTGTTCAACAATTAAGAAAACAAAGCATTACTGTTTAGCTGTCACAGGAACAGTCTCCTGAATAGACCAATTGCAAAGCCCTTGTCCTGGCACGCTCGGCTGAATCCAGGCATCCATGTCGCAGTCGCTGTCTCCCTCTTCAGAATCTGAAACAGCGTTGATGGTCTCGTGATATACCCCACCGGCCGTAATTGTTATTGGTCCTTTGAAACGGGGTGCCCCTGCAGTAGGCGTTGATGATGAAGGTTGATATCCAAGTCCAAATCTGTCCATTTTCACGGGGATATCCAAAACCTTGCCCCAGCCCTTGGTCTCGCTGGTCTTCACCATAGCCTGAGCCTCTTTGTATGACGACACTGCCACCTCTGATGCTTTACTTGGCCCTGGAACTTTATCCTTAATGCGCAACCCCTCAAAGGCTTGACAGGGTGTTTCATGGATTTCGCCGTCGACTTCCACGTACTTGAATGACGACAAATGGCTGACCAGTATATTCTCCTCTCCACAAACTGTTGAAGGTGAGAAAATACTTAGAAGGGGGGTTGAATAAGTATGACAGAAAATAATCAAAGATAAAAACTCAAGTATTTTTATCCTGGTTCGTTGAACTCAACTACTCCAGTCCACCCTTTTCAAGAGTGATTTGCCTTTCTCAACAAGGACTTAATCCACTATTCAAATCAACTGATTACAAATAGCAACACCTAAGAACAACTGTTCTTAGTCTTCTCAAGAGCTACTGATCTAACCTAGATCCTCTTAAGGAAAACTTCCTTTACAAATTAATGTAATACAATGTAAGAGTAATAAATTGCTTCTATGAAAGCTATAAACACAACTGTGTTATTTCTCTAAGTTTAGAACAATGTATGAACAGCAAAGAATATGAGAGCTTGAGAGTTTTTCGCGTGAGAGTGTTCTTGCAATGATTTCGTCACATGAAGAATGAGCTATGATTTCCTTTATATAGCCACTTGAATATTGGAGAGAATATAATACCGTTGGAGAAGATATTTCCAATATCAAATAGTACTGTCCTTTGTACTATTGCAGCAGAGAGACGGCGCACAAAATGTGGGTGTAGCAATTGTCTGCTGAGCTGTGAATTTACCATATATGGAATGTATCAGAGGAATAATCTTCTTGCAGAGATTTATGTCTATCCCAATTAAGGAAAGATTTGCTGGCATATTCCAACGGATATATTAAAATAATCTTCTTCAAATAATTCTTCAGATAGTTCAGATCAACAATCAATATCAGAGTCTTCAGTCTTCAGAATCTTCTGGAAACTTCAGAGCCTAAGATGTTCTTCAGATGTTGCTGAATCAGAGTCTGGTGCAGCTGTGTGCTTGAAGCGTAACATGCTCTTAGATCAGAGTCTTCACTCAGATCAGAGTCTTCTCTCATTCAGAGTCTCTTCACTCAGAGTCTTCTTTCATTCAGAGTCTCGATAATATATGCAGCGTGTTGTATCTTCAGAATCTTGATGACTAAGCTCTTATACTTCAGATTCTTCTAATCTTCAGATGCTCTTGAGCCATTCAGAATTTATAGTTCACATCAAATTTGCTCTTTAAGATTAAAATCTTTTGTGCCTGTAGAAAACAGTTTAGAACAAATTTAGAGAGTATAATTCTTGTATACAAATTATCATTAATGTTATCATCAAAACATAGAGATATTACTAAGACACAATCTGTGCTCTTACAATCTCCCCCTTTTTGATGATGACAAAACATGAGAAATTTGTTCAATAAAAAATATGAATTAAAATTACTCCCCCTGAGATTAACAATCTCCCCCTGAAATGAATACTCTAATGGAATTAGATACTTCCCTTTCTGGTTGAGTACATTTCAGATTCAGAGCCTGATTGAAGCCTGGTTGACATATGTTTGACTTCTAGAGTCAAAGCTTGATGCCATATTAAAGCTTGATGCCAGATGAACAACTTCAGAACACCTGGTTGTTTATCTTGCCATTTCCTGTCTTGAGTTATCTTTTAGATCATAGTACTCAAGGTTAGATATCAGAGTCTGGTCTACTCAGATTTAGCTATTTTTGATCAGGTTCTGAAAAGATAGATCTCAGGAAAAACTTCAATGAAATTTGTCAGATTTTTTAATAATATCTGGGACACTTAAATTCAAAGAATGTTAGTAACATGTCTGACTTAGTTCAGATAATTGCTTATAGATTTGAACAATCAGATTCTATTTTGTTTCTCCCCCTTTTTGTCATAATCAAAAAGAATTTTAAAAGACAGTAAAGATGCAGAAGAAACACATATCCAGATAAGCAAAAAGATCATTGTCATTAAGTCAAGAGAACATCCAGATTCAGATAAAAGCATATAAAACATATCAGAAGAAAATCAAAACAAAGCAAAACATGAAAAACTTGTGCAAAACATCAAGTAGGTTTAGCAGATGAGGCTTGTTGAGAAGCAATGAGTTGCAGCAGTGCTGTAATCCTTTCTGAATTTTCATCTTGCTTAGCCATCCAAGTTTTCATTTCTTCATTTGTTTTCTTTTGATCAACCATAAAATCCTTAAGTTCTTTGACATCCTTCTGAAGATCTGTAGATTCTGAAACAGTAGATTCTGAAACAGTCTGAGTAACATCAGGTGCAGGAATTTCTGGAGGTGGAGGAGCTTCTAGAAGAAGAATAGGAGGAGTGTTTCTCTTAATCCGTTTTTGATAAGCAGCAAACCTTACTTTTGACAATCTAAGACATTGAGTCCTGATTTTCAAAGCCTCCCTATTCAGTCTGTAAAGATATTTCTTCCAAACAGCGTTAGCAGCCTCTTTGTCCATAGTAGTCATGCAAACATCCATAATGTCAGCAAAGTCTGAGACATTATCCTTATCAAAATCTCTTAACAGAGTATAAACACGTGATCCCAATTCTGCTTCATCAGGGATTCTGGGTTTTCTTGGTTGGGTTAGTTGTGTTTGTGGTGTTTGTTCAGAAGGTTGAGGTTGTGAAGATGGATGTTCAGATGTTTGTGGTTCAGAAGGTTGAGGATTGATTTGTGGTTCAGATGTTGGTTGGTTGGTTTGTGGTTCAGATGTTTGTTGGTCAGAATGTTGTGGTTGAGGTATTGAGGGAATTGGTTGGGTTTCTGTTGGTTGTGGAGTGTTTTGGATTTCAAGAGGTTGTGGAGTGAGAGTTTGAGTTGGGGAATTTTGTGGAGAAGGTGGATGTTCAGAAGTTGGAGATTTAAACAGCTGTTTCCAAACACTCTCAGAACGAGGTTGTTTGAGATCATTCAAGCATTCATTAATGTAACCAGATGATTCATCATCAGATGATGCATCAGAGTGGTTAGATTTTTCAGAAGTTGAAGATAAATTGACAGACTGGTTTAAAGGTGTGACATCTAATATCTCATCAGGATCAATGAGATATTCAGGTTGGTCAGAGTGTTCAGGGTGAACATCCTCTGGAATGGTATATTCTGGGATAGTGTTTTGTGGTTGTGGTGTTGTTTGTTGAGTTTGTTGTGGAATTTCTGTTTGTATGTTTGTTGGTTGCTTGGATTGTGGTGTATGAGGGGGGACAGAAGATGGTTTAGAGATAAAAGTTTTAGAAGGTCTGGATCTTCTAAATCTAAGTGGGGAGTCAGAGGGTGTGGGGGTATCAGAATGATGAACAGGATTAGAATCAGTGTTAAATACCTGTTTCAGAGTATCTCTAATTTCTTCAAAAGTTGCTGCAGGAGGATTTGGTTGAACCTTCTTCAGCTTCTTCCTTTTCTTCTTCTTTTCAGCATTTGAATGCTTCCTTTTCTTCTGATGACCTTCACTATCAATTTTTCTCTTACGTCTTCTTTCCCTTGTCAAATCAGGAAGAACTTGGCCTTCCTTCTGCAAAAGATTGGCAGGAATCTCATCACCATCTCTTAGGCAGCGAGCAACATACTCAGCAATAATTTCTCTAGGTTCATCTGAGGTGAATAAAGGAAAATCCTTAACAGGAATCCTTCTTCCCCTAACTTCTTCAGAGTTAGTTTTCCTTGGTTTCTCAGATAAATCATCAACCAGTTTCATCCTTCTCAAAGTTAAACCGTTTATTTCAGAGCCAATGATATAAGTCAGATCTTCTGTCAACCCAGCCTCTTGCAGATGCGCCACAAGTTGGTTTTCTATCAGAATATCTGAAATCAGCCTTCCCATAGGGATCCATGTTCTGACTTTTCCAGATTTATCTCTGGCTGTTTCCCTTGTTTCCTTGACGTGAGACACCAGATGATTAAACAACAAATATGGAAGATCAATCTGAATGTTTTGGTGTAAACAATACATGAAGTAAAGTTGTTCAGCATTAACATAATCAGAAGAGTTTGAAGAGGGTCTGTGAAAGATGGTGCTCATGAAAATCTTAGCCCATATCTTGTAAGTGGGTTTCAAGAACTTAACCTTCTTACAAGGTTCACCAGTAGTACAGATTTCTTGACATACATCTTTCAGGTCTTCACGCGCAGAAGACAGAGAGGTTACTCCATCAGTTGCCTTAAAACCTATGAGTTTCCTTATCAGGTTTTCAGTGATAACTATCTTTTTTCCCAGCACAGAGGAGTGAATGAACTTTGGAGTAGCATCTGCATGGATCCAGAACTCCTTCACTAACGTTGGATACACAGGACCCATAAGCCTGTCAAAGTAACCGTCCCAGCCTTGTGCTTTGATTGAAGAAATCAGATCAAACCCATTTTCAGCAAGATCTTCTAAGTCCACGAAACTTTCACACAGTACTTCTAGTGAATCAACAGCAGTTAGGAGAGTGCGTACTGGTTCTTCGACAGTGGTAGCATTTGTTGTTCTTAGGATTTTTGGTTGTAACAGCGTTTGAAGTAGATGCCATTGTTGACGATGATGAAGAAGATGAAGGTTTCTGAGTTCTTTTAGGGTTTGCAAAGAGAGAGAACAACAAACAAAAGCGCATATGTGTTTGAGAATGTGAAAAGTGTGAATGTGTTATGAGAGTGGTTTATATAGACAAATAAAGCAAGCATGGGAAACACAACAGACACACATAGGACACATACGCACGTTTGCATTAAATGAAAAGTAATCATATTTAATTATGATATGACATTTGGGGGAAAATCAAGACAGATTGAGATTTTCAAAGCAATACCTTAAACGTCATAATCAGTAGGTGTACTCCATCTTTTCAGATTCTGAGTGACACGTGTTTGCTTGCATGTGATTCTATAACTCTTAAGAAATGAAACATTTTCAACTTTCAGATCCTCTTAGATGGTCAGTTCAGAGTTTCACACACAAAAAAAAATCACAGATAAATTAAACAAGCAAGACAGATGAAATACTTCAGAGTGTTAAACACTTAGCATCTGAGAAGTTGACTCTGAGAAATATTACTCTGGACAAAAATCCATACAAATATTTTTCAGAATAAACTTAAACCTATCTTCAGCAAGGGGTTTTGTGAAAATATCTGCCCATTGATGATCTGTATCAACAAAGGCTAAATTTATAACACCCTTCTGAACATAGTCTCTGATGAAATGATGTTTAATCTCTATATGTTTGGCCTTAGAGTGTAAAATTGGATTTTTGGATAAACATATAGCAGAAGTATTATCACAGAAGATAGAAAGATTACTCTCATAGATTTGATAATCTTCTAGTTGACTCTTCATCCAGAGCATCTGAGTGGAACATCCAGCAGCAGCAATGTATTCTGCCTCTGTGGTTGATAGTGCAATTGTTGGTTGCTTCTTGCTGTACCACGAGATCAGATGACTTCCAAGAAACTGACAGCTTCCAGAAGTACTTTTGCGCTCAACTCTATCTCCAGCATAGTCAGCATCACAGAATCCAACTAGTGAATATTCGTCAGATCTTCTGTAACACAAACCAACATTAGCAGTACCTTTCAGATACCTTAGAATCCTCTTAACAGCAGTTAAGTGTGATTCTCTAGGATCTGATTGGAATCTAGCACATAAACAAACACTAAACAGAATGTCTGGTCTAGAAGCAGTCAAATAAAGAAGAGATCCTATCATACCTCTGTAGAGTTTCTGATCTACCTTCTTACTTACCTCTTCCTTACCTAGAGTGCTTGTAGGATGCATTGGAGTCTTTGCCATTTTGCTATCCAGCATGTTAAACTTCTTCAGAAGCTCTTTAACATACTTGGTCTGATGTATGTAGGTGCACTCTGGAGTCTGATTTACTTGGATTCCCAGAAAGAATCTCAGTTCTCCCATCATGCTCATCTCAAATTCTGCCTGCATACATTTAGCAAACTCCTTTCCAAGCATAATATTTGTTGATCCAAAAATAATATCATCTACATAAATTTGACAAATCAACAAATCTTTCTTAATGGTTTTACAAAATAGTGTGGTATCCACTTTTCCTCTGATGAAATTTTTCTTCAGAAGAAAATTACTCAACCTCTCATACCAAGCTCTGGGAGCTTGTTTTAGTCCATAAAGAGATTTTTTCAGTTTGTAAACATGATCTGGAAAATTTTCATTTTCAAAACCAGGAGGTTGGTGGACATACACTTCCTCTTCTATAATTCCATTAAGAAAAGCACTTTTAACATCCATCTGATAAAGAGTGATGTTATGTTGTGCAGCAAATGAAATAAGCAAGCGTATAGACTCTAACCTTGCAACAGGAGCATATGTTTCTGTGTAGTCTATGCCTTCTTGTTGACTGTAGCCTTGAGCAACCAGTCTTGCTTTGTTCCTTTCAACTTCTCCTTTCTCATTAAGTTTATTTCTGAAAACCCATTTTGTTCCAATGACATTGAAACCTTTAGGTCTTGGAACCAGATCCCAGACTTCATTCCTTGTGAATTGATTCAGCTCCTCTTGCATAGCTAAAATCCATTCATTATCTTCCAGAGCCTCATCAACAGATGTTGGTTCTATAATTGACACTAAGCCACAGAAGGAAGATTCAGAAGTTCTGAGAAATGCTCTTGTCCTTATTGGATCATCTTTCTTTCCAATTATCACATCCTCTGGATGAGAAGCTTTCATTCTGGAAGAAGATCCTCTGACTGTTGGTCTTTCAGAAATATGCAGATTGTCAAGTTGGGAAGTTAGAGGCGTAGCATCTGGGTTTGCTTCAGAGTCTTTGTCTTCAGTCTTGTCTGCCTCTGAGCCTTCAGAGTCTGTGAGAATAACTTCTCTATCTGCAGAACTTTCAACTTGCTTTGGCTTTTCAGAGCCAAGCTTATCATCAAATCTAACATGAATAGATTCTTCCACAATCTGTGTTTCAGTATTGAATACTCTGTAGCCTTTAGAGCGTTCAGAATAACCAAGCATGAAACACTTCTGTGCTTTGGAATCAAACTTGTTCAGATGATCTTTAGTGTTAAGCATATAACAAATACATCCAAATGGATGAAAATAAGCAATGTTGGGCTTTCTGTTTCTCCACAATTCATAGGGAGTCTTTTCCAGAAGAGGTCTTACAGACACTCTGTTCTGAATATAACATGCTGTATTTATTGCTTCTGCCCAAAAGTATTTTGCCAGATTTGTCTCGTTGATCATGGTTCTGGCCATTTCTTGCAATGTTCTATTTTTCCTCTCTACAACTCCATTTTGTTGTGGAGTTCTAGGACAGGAGAAATCATGTGCAATTCCTTTTTCAGAAAAATATTTTTCAAAATATTTGTTTTCAAATTCACCACCATGATCACTTCTGACTTTAATAATTTTGCATTCTTTTTCAGTCTGGACTTGATTGCAGAAGTCAATGAACACAGAATGAGACTCATCCTTGTGTTTTAGAAACTTTACCCATGTCCATCTGCTGTAGTCATCTACAATGACTAACCCATACTTCTTGCCTCTGATGGATGCAGTTTTCACTAGTCCAAACAGATCAATATGAAGTAATTCCAATGGTCTAGAAGTGGAAACAACATTTTTTGGTTTAAAATGAGATTTTGAAAATTTACCCTTTTGACATGCGCCACACAGAGCATCTGAATTGAACTTCAGATTAGGGAGTCCTCTGACCAGATTGAGTTTATTAATCTGAGATATACGTCTCATATTAATATGTCCCAATCTTCTATGCCAGACCCATTGCTCATCATTCACAGATAAAAGGCATTTTACATTTTGAACTTTAAGTTCTGAAAGGTTAATTTTGTAAATGTTGTTTTTCCTCTTTCCACTGAATAGGATTGAACCATTCTTTTGACATACAGCTTTGCAACATTTTTGATTAAAGATGATATCATAACCATTGTCACTTAATTGACTTATGGACAATAGATTATGTTTCAATCCTTCAACTAACAGAACATTAGAAATAGAGGGTAGGTTACCATTACCTATTGTACCAGAGCCAAAGATCTTGCCCTTCTGGTTCCCTCCAAATTTCACGTCCCCTCCAGATCTAAGTTCCAGGCTTTGGAACATAGACCTTTCGCCCGTCATATGTCGTGAGCATCCAGAGTCCAGGTACCATGATTGGTGTCTGGATTTTGCTGCTAAGAACATCTGCAACAGGTATTATTTTGCTTTTAGGTACCCAGATCTTCTTGGGTCCTTTGGGGTTAGATGTTCTGTGGTTTTGCCTAAACTTCTGTTTTTCAACATAGTGTTTATTCTGGCTAGCCCTTGGCTTAAACACATAAGTACTCTTTTCAGAGCTTGTATGTTTAATATCATTCAGATGACCAAACTTAAAATGAGAATACAGAGGAGTCTTCTTGATGAAGAGTTTATCAACAGATTTTGGATTGCTTCCAGAGGAAGATTCACATCCAATGCCTCTTCTGTTGTTCCCACTAACACCATAGATCATAGAAGCCATTTTGCTTCTGTCTATGCTTTTAGTGAGGAATCTTTTAAAACTGGAGTCATATTTTTCTAAAATATTTTCACTTGACTCTGTTTCAGTATCAGATTCTTGTTGAGTTGTTTCTAAATCATTTTTGAGTTTTAAATTTATTTCTTTCTGCTCAACAAGTTCTGTTCTCAGAAGATCAATCTCAGATTCAAGATTTCTTTTCAGCTTCTTGTATTTGAGTTTAATCTTGCTGTAGCTTTCCAACATGTCAGATAAACTTTCAACAAGTTCAGCTCTGGAGAGTTCAGAAAATACCTCTTCAGAGTCAGAGTCTGATTCTGACTCAGATTCAGATGATGACGTTCCTTCATCTTGATCATTTGTGTTGGCCATCAGCGCAACATTTGCACATTCTTCCTCAGATTCAGAAGATGATTCAGATTCATCTGAGTCATCCCATGTAGCCATCAGAACCTTTTTCTTTTTATCAAACTTCCTTTTGGGTTTTTCCTTTTAAAGTTTGGGACATTCACTCTTGTAGTGTCCAGGTTCTTTACATTCATAGCAAGTGAACTCTTTCTTGCCAGATCTTCTGTGTCCAGAAGATTCTCTCTTTTGATCAGATCTTCTGAAGTTGTTGAACTTCTTCCCTTTGTGCTTCCAGAGTTTGTTGATCCTTCTGGACAGCATGGATAGTTCATCTTCTTCTTCAGAAGAAGATTCCTCAGAGCTTTCTTCATTTACCTGCAAAGCTTTAACAGATTTGTTAGATTTAAAAGCTAAGGATTTACCTTTATCTTTCTTCTGGGGTTCATCTTCCTCCAGCTCAATCTCATGACTTCTCAAAGAACTGATGAGTTCTTCTAATGAGATTTTGTTCAGATCCTTGGCCAGCTTCAATGCAGTCACCATAGGTCTCCATCTGGTAGGAAGACTTCTGATGATCTTCTTGACATGATCAGATGTTGAGTAGCCTTTGTCCAGAACTTTCAACCCAGCTGTTAGAATCTGAAATCTGGAAAACATAGTCTCAATGTTCTCAGATTCTTCCATCTTGAACGCTTCATACTTCTGTATCAGCGCCAGAGCCTTTGTTTCTTTCACCTGAGAGTTTCCCTCATGAGTCATTTTGAGAGACTCAAACATATCATGAGCAGTGTCTCTGTTGGTAATCTTCTCATACTCTGTATGAGAGATTGCATTAAGAAGTATGGTTCTGGCTTTGTGATGATTCTTGAATTCTTTCTTCTGCTCCTCAGTCATTGATTTTCTATCAATCTTTTTGCCATCCTTAGTAGGATGTTCATATCCATCAATGACTAAATCCCAGAGATCAGCATCATACCCCAAGAAAAAACTTTCAAGTCTATCTTTCCAATAATCAAATTTTTCTCCATCAAACATTGGAGGTTTGGTGCTGATTCTGTCTCCTTCATATTTGTTGCTTGATGTAGGAATATCACCCATATTAGCAACCAAATAAATAACAGAGTATTCTTCTCACTGGATCTTTATCTGTCACGGTTAAGTGAATGCACACGCAGAACCGGAGCTCTGATGCCAACTGAAGGTGAGAAAATACTTAGAAGGGGGGTTGAATAAGTATGACAGAAAATAATCAAAGATAAAAACTCAAGTATTTTTATCCTGGTTCGTTGAACTCAACTACTCCAGTCCACCCTTTTCAAGAGTGATTTGCCTTTCTCAACAAGGACTTAATCCACTATTCAAATCAACTGATTACAAATAGCAACACCTAAGAACAACTGTTCTTAGTCTTCTCAAGAGCTACTGATCTAACCTAGATCCTCTTAAGGAAAACTTCCTTTACAAATTAATGTAATACAATGTAAGAGTAATAAATTGCTTCTATGAAAGCTATAAACACAACTGTGTTATTTCTCTAAGTTTAGAACAATGTATGAACAGCAAAGAATATGAGAGCTTGAGAGTTTTTCGCGTGAGAGTGTTCTTGCAATGATTTCGTCACATGAAGAATGAGCTATGATTTCCTTTATATAGCCACTTGAATATTGGAGAGAATATAATACCGTTGGAGAAGATATTTCCAATATCAAATAGTACTGTCCTTTGTACTATTGCAGCAGAGAGACGGCGCACAAAATGTGGGTGTAGCAATTGTCTGCTGAGCTGTGAATTTACCATATATGGAATGTATCAGAGGAATAATCTTCTTGCAGAGATTTATGTCTATCCCAATTAAGGAAAGATTTGCTGGCATATTCCAACGGATATATTAAAATAATCTTCTTCAAATAATTCTTCAGATAGTTCAGATCAACAATCAATATCAGAGTCTTCAGTCTTCAGAATCTTCTGGAAACTTCAGAGCCTAAGATGTTCTTCAGATGTTGCTGAATCAGAGTCTGGTGCAGCTGTGTGCTTGAAGCGTAACATGCTCTTAGATCAGAGTCTTCACTCAGATCAGAGTCTTCTCTCATTCAGAGTCTCTTCACTCAGAGTCTTCTTTCATTCAGAGTCTCGATAATATATGCAGCGTGTTGTATCTTCAGAATCTTGATGACTAAGCTCTTATACTTCAGATTCTTCTAATCTTCAGATGCTCTTGAGCCATTCAGAATTTATAGTTCACATCAAATTTGCTCTTTAAGATTAAAATCTTTTGTGCCTGTAGAAAACAGTTTAGAACAAATTTAGAGAGTATAATTCTTGTATACAAATTATCATTAATGTTATCATCAAAACATAGAGATATTACTAAGACACAATCTGTGCTCTTACAACTGTGACCACACTGTCCCCCACCATGTACTTCAGCTTTTGGTGTAAGGTAGATGTGGCTGCCCCAGCACCATGGATCCATGGTCGTCCAAGAAGACAGCTATACGCTGGCTGGATGTCCATAATATAGAATTCAGTTTCAGAAACCTCCGTCCCCACTTGCAGAGGCAAAGTTATAGATCCAAAGACTGACCTCCGGGTACCATCAAATGCCCTGACCACCAAGTTGCTAGGCGTACAAATGATCCCCCTGATATCCAACTTCATCATTGCTTTCTTTGGGAGCACATTCAAGGAAGACCCGGTATCTACCAGCACATGGGACATGGCTGTGCCCCTGCATTCAACTGAGACGTGCAACGCCATATTATGCTCTCTTCCCCACGGAGTCAAATCAAAATTCGTAAATCCCAAACTATGGCCTGCATTCACGTGCGCCATCACCCCCTCCAACTGATTCACAGAAACATCTTGGGGTACAAACGACGTGTCCAGAATTTTCAATAACGCATTCCTATGGGCTTCGGAACACAATAACAGCGACAATATGGAGATCTTCGATGGCGTTTGTTGAAGGTGCTCAATAATTTTATAGTCACTCTTACGGATAAGACGCATAAACTCTTCTACATCTTTCAATGACGTTTCCTCCTTATTCCTCTGCACTGGAACATTCTCATTCACTTTTCCTTTACCTTTTGCCAATCGTTCAGCCTCTACCTCAGGCGATATAAAAATTCTCCCGCTCCTTGTCATTCCTCCAGTCCCGACGACATTGTCCACAACCCCAGCTGGTCGTTTACTGATATCAATTTTCTCCCCATCACAATATGCTTCCAGCCCATAAATCCATGGTACTGCCTTGGTGCTCTCATAAGGGACTGGCCCTGCCTTTGTAATAATGATCGTCGGCCGCCTGGCTGGCGCTGTTATCGTTATCGTTTTCCGTGGAATTGTCACCGTAGCAATATCACTCTGCTCATCAGCTAACACCTCTGCAGGTTTCTCAACTGTCGTTCTATCAAATTGCAACGTGCCTTCGTCTATCAAGGTCAGAATACCCTTCTTTAATTCAACACAACCCCCAGCTTGGGTCCAACATTCTAGACAAAACTCATCGCAGCCCGGGTACACACCTCCTTTCAATAACCTTCTCTTTACTTCACACAACGGTGTTTTCAGTTCATCAACATTCATGACCAGATTCAAACCCTCCTCAGTCAAAATAGCATTTTCCCCATGGTTGGGCATAGGCTGTTGTACTACATTCGGACCCGCTTGTCCAAAATTTATGGCCTTGCTATCCAGTAGATCCTGAACTTTATGTTTAAATGCATGACAGGCCTCTATGTCATGCCCGGGTGCCCCGGAGTGGAAGTCACAATGTTTGTTAACATCATATTGTCGCTTCCGCGAAAATAAGGTGCCGGCAAAACAGAAGAGTCGCCACCTTTCGGTATTTATCCCTCGGAACGGGAAAGGAAACGATCGGAAAAACCTGACGAAAAGGGTAAGACAAGGTCATCGTAACCATTGTCTGGGTTCGGGAGTCGGTTACGCAAGGGGAAGGTATTAGCACCCCTCACGTCCATCGTACTCGATGGGATCCACGCTTGTTGTGTTTACTGGACGAGTTGGTTTATCTATCTACCTATCAAGGCTGGTCTGAAAAAGAAAAGAAAATGACTCGGCAAAGCATCGCGCTTTATGCCTACGTATTCTCATCAGAGAATGAGAAATCAGAGTCAACGTAGTTCGACCTACTACGGGTTACGGGGAAGGTGGCTCGCCAATACGTCAGTATTGTGCCTACGTACTCTCAACAGGTATGAGAGATCAGAGCTTACGTAGTTCGGGACACTACGGCTCACGGGAATTCAGATTCATCTGTTTTATCGAGTAGGGTTAAACAGCAGTTCCAGCAGTTAGGGACAAAGCCTGTTTGCGTTGGCGCTGAAGTTTAATGACACTCTTTTCTTCAGAAAAGCTTCCTTTGAATTATGGGCCCACGGGGCAAAAAGGTTTGAAGTTTGTTTTCTGTCTTTTACGAAAGAAGTGTTTTTTATTGTGTTTGCAATTTCAACCGCACTAAAGACTATGACCTGAGAGTGAATGTGTCGCATGTCACCCAAAGGGTGCCATACTAAACATCCAGATTGTTGAAAAGAAACTCTCCAACAATCCTTTCTCAGATAGCTTAAGGCTCGTAACGTACGAAAGAAATCATTCATGATTACTGTATCTTAAGCTGTTTTGAGATGTGAAGAGAGAGGCCCAACTACCGGGAGACTATCAAGTCCTACTGTTATCATGCCAAGGATTCATCCTATGGTTAAAGTTTGAAACAGGGAACTCCTAGAAGTTATTATGCATAGGTTTCAACCTAAAGTTCTGTCATCACTTCCTTATCAAAGGAAATGAGAGTCCTAAGGGATCATGTCAATGATAAACAGAAACAGATAAACAGTAAACGACTGTAAAATGCATGCAATGCAAGTGCGGGAGGAAATGTGTGTGGGGTATCAGCCTCCACAAGCTCGTCTCAACCTCAAGCCAGAATGAATAACAGTAATCATACAGAAAAAACAAAATGCTATCAAGCAAAATACAGTAAACTGCAATCATACAGAAGAAATAAAATCATGCTATCAAGCAAAATAAACCACATGGGCAAAGGAGCTAGGCTCTACCGAATACCCGCAAGCAAAGCCATACAGTGACAATACAAGCAGAGGGAGCAACTCAACCTCTAGTGCAATCATGCTCCTAGATTAAAGTCTAGATATGAACTTATTCTAATGCATCAAGCAAATCAAACAAGGCACATCAATACAGAAAATAGACAAGAAAGCAGATCAACAACTCTCTCAACTCCAAGCCTCAGCTCTTCTGACAGCAACTCAGTCTTCAGACCTCAATCACTCTTGACAAATATCAATTTGCTTCCAAGGTTCCAACCCTTCAACATAAGTTTCAACTTATCTTCTTCAAGCTTCAGCTCTTCAGTCAATCTCAATTGAATCCTCTTCATAAGTATCAACTTAGTCTTCAAGCTTCAGCTCTTCATTCAGTCTTTACTGGATCTTCATTGGGTCTTCAAGTATCAACTTGTCTTTATGCTTTTCAAGCTTCAGCTACAATGGCAATGCTCAGGGAATCATCCTCTTCCATACTCTTCAATGAAGTCTTCATCTTCAATCTCAAGCCCAACATCTCTCAAGACACTCAAACTAGAAGAAATCACTTAACTGGATAAGTTAGGATATTAAACTGCTTATTGACCACCAAAGGTGACCTATAAGGGTTTAACATCAAAAGAATGGTTCCCTCAAAGGTTCTACTTCCTAGGTGCAATCACTTATCCCTCCAAAGGAGGGAGGTGAGTACCATGGAGGGACCTTGAATCATGGGGAAGAATGGAGGTGAAAGATACCATCCATGTTTAAGAAGGAACTTAACTAAGTCTAAGCTCTACTTAATTCCTAACCCTAAAACAACAACAAAACAAACAAGTCTTCAAGCTCTCAAGCTCCTTCTTCAATCTTCAAGTCTTCCACTATGCTCCTCCATGCTCCACAAAGCAAGACCAAGCCAACCAAGCCAAGCAAAAACCCACAAAGCAAGGCAAAACAAAATACAAGCCCACAAGGGCAACACAAACAACAATCAACTACAAAAATCAATTAAAAATAATATACTATTATATTAAAATCTAATATAATTTCTAAGGGATCCTATATACCTACCCTTAATACCCTATATGTCCCAATATCTATCTTGACCTAGAAACCCAAAATTCTAGTGTTATTGTGGACCTATGTTAAGGATTGACCTAAATCTACACAACCTAAAGTCATCTAATCAAAGCTAATCAAAAACTAATCAAAAAATTATGGAATAAATCCAGAGGGGAGCTAAAGTCCTAATCTAACTATCCTAAAAATAATGGCCTAAAAATATGAAGGGAACTAGCTAAACAAAATTCAACAAATCTATGCATCAACATAAAAGGAATTAAAAAGCTATTAAAATAGAAAATACACAAAAAATATTAAAATTGCATGAAATGCAAATATTTTTATTTTATAATTTTCTAGACATTAACATGAAATAGGAGAAAAAATCCCCATGAAAAAAGCATCATTTTTCTATTTAATATGATTTTTCAAAGATTAAAGAAAAATGGAGAAAACGAAAATAAAATGTGAAAACAATGGTGCAGTTAGCAATAATATGCAGTTCAGTGTGAGAATGGGCTCTAAATGGGGGTTTCAACAGCAATGCGCGCTAGGCCCATGATTTAATCAGAAAATCAATTCAAAAATACAAAGAAAAAAGAAAAATACTCGGTGCATTAAGTAAAGGAAATTAGTTCAAAATGCAGATGGGCCAAGACTTGGGGTGTGGATATCAATCTCATCACTTAAGCCCAAATCGAATTTTAAGTGAAACGGCTGCGTTTGGCATGGAACTCAGATCCTTCACAAAACGAAATCAATTCCTGGCCCTTGGATCTCCACTCAGTCAAAGGTCTCCTCCTAATCTAATGGCTACTACATCGTCTTCTTCATTTTGAATGCCTTGGAGGGAAAAGCCATGGCTAAAACAGAGTTCTTCACACTCATCTTCCTCACTCGTATCTCATCAATTCTCCATGAAAAACTAAAATTCAAAACCCTAGCTCATCCAGAATTTCACCCTGAATCTCACCATGGTATCAAAATCCATTGAAACTTCCTCAAACCTAAAACACGAATCAAACTTCCAAATATGCTCAGGAATCAAAGTTCACCATTCTTGAAATTATGATGCTCAATCTCTTCCTCAGGTTACACTGATCAATTTCCACTATCATACCAAGATTATATCTCAAGATTCAGCAAGTTATAGTGGTTAACAGAAATGGTGTCACTATCTCGAACTTCATCAAATGCTCTCAAACATTCCAGAATCCATCACCTACTTGTCTCTAACCATTCTAACCTAACAAATCTAACTAATTATGCTTACATTATGGTGTAGAAGAAAAGTTACAAACCTGTCAAATCTTGAATATCAGATAGGTCAAATCTCCACTTCAACCTCTCAAACTCTTCAGAATCACTCCTTGATTGATGTTAAAGCTTTTTTTTGCAAAAGATTTGATCCAAGAAGCCTGAATCTCCAAACTCGATGGTGACTTGCAGCTCCCAAAACCCAAATGCCAACTCTTCAATACTTCATGATCTTGCCCTCAATTTGGTATGCACACATTCAGTATGATCAATGGAAGGTGTTGGGATTGAAAGAAGCAATGGAAATGGTGTGGAAAGTAGAAATTGATTTCAACTTGCAATGGAAGAAATTGAAATGGCTATCTCACTCTCCTCTCTAATCTCTCACCAACCTTGCATCTGAGCAAGTTCTAAACACTATATAGGATGGTTCAGACCCATCCAGAACTTTCTGGAATCATCCATTGAGAATTTGGGATTCTCATGCCATGAGTTTTTGATTTCATCTCATCTCACATGCCATCTCATGCTATGCCTCTTGCAGCAAGTTGTTCTCCTTTGAAAATCTCCTTAGATGAGATATATGACATGTTAGGATACTTAGCTAGCTTGTGTATTGAGTTTCCTTGTGTTTTGCATATGTACCTTAATATGCAAGCAACCATTTTCCAAAGCAAGTCCATGATCTAAACCTAAAATCAAAAATGTGGCTGAAACATTGTTTTTAAAATGCTTTTTAGAGTCAAAATGACCTATTACATGCCATGTTTTGGATGTGTAACTTGGAAATTTCAATTTCCAACTTTGACTTATTTAACTTATGCCTCCATTTTAGGTCATTTTTATCACTTTGAGCTACAAGCCTTTTCAACATCTCATGACCTCATTAATAGCCTTAAAACATCATTTTAAGCAAGTTTTATGTTGAATATTTTTCCATTTGAAGCTTGGAAATAGGAGTTATGGCCTTATGCTTGAAATGACCTATAATCTCCAAATGACCAAAATGCCCTTGACTTGTCAAAGCCATAACTTGAGTTCTACAAATCCTATCAAGGACTTATAGTTCTATCTAGAAAGATAAGAAGATAAGGAACAACATTCATGTTGACCAAAAGTTCATAGGAATCATCCTTCTTGGGCAAAAGTTTGATGCAAGTTGGGTGTCTTTCAAGGCCCCAGATTCACATACCTCAAATGACCTGTAACTTGTCAAAGTCATAACTTGAGCTCTACAAATCCTATCAAGGACTTCTAGTACTCAAATTAAAGCTAGGAGCAAGCTCTACAACATTCATGTTATGGGTAAGATGATATGACAATCACATCTTGGGCTAAACTGCCTTGAAGATAGGGGTCAAATTAGGGGATTTTACACTGTCAAGCCTTAGAAACCCTAGCTTGAAACTTCTCAAACTCCTCAATCATGATGAGTTGATATTGGAATCATCCTTATAGCATCTCAATGCATCAATCCATGATCACATGGCTCTTGGATTAAGTCTCAACCTTCTTCAAATCATCAGTTGACCTAGGGTTGACTCAGTCAAACCCTAACTACACCACTCATGGCTGGGTCTCTTTAATCTTGCACAATGACCTCTCTAGGCTTCATGATGGCTTTCAAGACATCTCATAAGCTCTCTCAAAGCTTCAAGTCCATCCTCATAGCCTCAGAATCATCTGAGGAGCTCCCACAACTCTCAAGTTAGGAGACCTACACACTCTTGGTTCCAACCATTCTCTCTGAGGATCTTTTAACTTCTCTGACAAAGATATCAACCCTTGAACACTTGAATAACCTTCTTGGCTAGCTTCAAACTCTTGTGGTGCTCTTGATTGGTAATCATACCTCTTTATCTCCTGCACACATGTCAATGAAATGTAGATGATAATGCTAATGTGAATGAGATGAAACACAAGCTAGGTAAAGAAATGTTGGTCAAATTTTGGGGTGCAACACATACCCATAAGGAAGGGTTGGTCCCGTGGGCGGTGCCAAGGTCCTCTTTTCAACTAAATTCATCCCCAACAGTGTCTGAAAGAGTTCCGCGTACGTGGAAGGAGGCGCTTCAAACACTCTTTTTGGCTTCGCATTCGGAAATCTCCTTTGGCCGACATTCTGCCCCTGCTGCTGCTGTGGCTGCTGCTGTTGTTGCTGCGGTTGTTGTTGTTGTCTCTGTTGAGGAATCGGAATCGTGACGCTAGCTATCTGCTGCAACTGATTATACTGATGTCTTCCTCTGCCCCTGCCCCGGCCACCAAACACTGCACTAGAATCACCTTGACGACGACCACCAAATGCTTTTCTATTACCTCTCGACGAAGTAGACTCCCTAGCTTGGAACCTTCCCACCTTAATACTATTCTCAATCATTTCACCCATCAAGATCAAATCAGAGAAACTGCCCAACGCAACAGGAAACAACTTCTCGTAGAATATCCCCGTGAATGTTCCAATGAACATATCGTTCATTTCCTTCTCCACTAGAGGAGGATGCACTCTTGCAGCCATGTCGCGCCACCTTTGCGCATATTCTTTGAAACTCTCCCCAGTTTTCTGTGACAAGCCTTGCAGCTAGACCCTGTTCGGTGCCAGGTCACTGTTATACTTGTAATGAGTCACAAACGCCTCAGCCAGTTGCTTCCATGTTTTGATCTGAGTGGGCTCCAATCCAATATACCACTCAAGTGAAGGTCTGGATAGACTGTCTTGGAAGAAATGCATCATCATTCTTTCATCATTCGAGTAAGCGGACATCCGTCTGTAGTAAGAGTGAACATGCACCTTCGGACAAGTGTCTCCCTTATATTTATCAAAGGTGGGAGCCTTAAACTTCAGCGATACCCTTAGGCCATGCACCAAGCCCATCGTGGTCATATCTAAACCAGAAGTATTCTAATTCACTACACCCTTCATTTGTTCCTCAAGCATTTTGATCCTCTTCACAGGATCCACAGGTCCTTCAATACCTCTACCAGAAAAGGCATCTTCCTGTTGGTCTTCAACCCAATTAACATTCTCATTTCCGTAACCGTCATACCCATTGTTACGACCAAATCTAGCCTGATTCATCATAGGGCCCCGTCCTCTGTTACCATACCCTTGAGCGACCCCGGCAGGTCCAAAAGGCATCATTCCAGCACCATTTCCGTTACCGAATCCACCATAGGACTGATTAGCGTTACCAAAACCATCATATCCGATACCCTGAGCGTTGAAGCCAAACTTCCCATCCTGGTTGACATAATCAAACCCCTGGTCGTTATAGCCGAATTCGTTGTTACCAAAGCCATTACCTCCATTGTTATCACCGCCCAGATTGGCGTCTCCAAATCCAACATTGTTAATGACGGTCTCATTACCAATTCCTGTATTACCATTCCTGGCGCCAGCGCCATTGTTCACATTCACAACGGGTATATTCACCACAGGTGGAGCTACATGCGTAGGAGTACCATCCCCATGAATGGTGTCAACACGTACAGAATTGTGGTCTTCGTTTCCATTCCCGGCATTTCTCGCCAGCAATGGCTGCACCAAAGTTTGCAAGTTTTCCTGCCCCTTCACAATTGTCTCCATCGTCTGCATGAACAGTGCCAGCTTTTCACGCATCTCCTGCATCTCGTTTTGCATCTGGTCCATGACTCTTTTGCAGTTGGTACGAGTAGAGTATCGGTGAGGACATTGACTTTCAATCCTGGAAAAACCTGGAGAGATGCAGGAAATGAGATACAGTTCAATAATTACCTGGTAATGCAATATGAATGTGTATGCAAATGCAACATGTGTCTGTGCATTAGGGAACATCACTCCCCAATTCTAGTGTCAATGTGCCAGTGCGGTGACAGTGATAGCAATAAGAAGCTCGAAACCCAATCATAGAAAACATCTCATAGATTGCAGAAAATCCCATCAAGTCAGGAATACAATATTAATGAGCGTACAATAAGAAGGCATGACCTCAACCAACAATCCTAGTGATGGCCAGCACAATGCAAATAAAGCATACACATCAACACATGAGATAGTCAAGTGCGACCATACGCCTGGTACTCCTCTAATAATCTCTTAGTCTCGGGATGATTTGGTTGAGTAAGCAAACCCTCGACAAGTAGATCTCTTCGCTTGAGAACACGTCGTAAATCACCAATAGATTCCTCCCATGCCCCTTCTCCAAAGCGGTCATCTAACTTCCGTTTCTGAGACACAGCCTCCTTCTTGCACTCGATGGCTTTGTTCAATGAGTTCTGAAGACTATATCTTGTCATAACCTCCTCTTCATACTTTCTCTTGCTAGCCTTCAACTGATCTTCGAGTTCAGAAATTTGCTGTTTCAATTTGTCTTCCCTCTTTTTGTTGTTGGTTAGCGTAGCATTCCATGTTCTGTTGCACTAAGAGATTTCCCGGTAGGCGACATCAAGTGACTTCTTCTTGGACTCTAACATACCATGAGAGCTTCTGAATTCTTTTCCCAGGCGTTCATGTTTCTTTGTCTCTTCTTTCAGTTCGGCACCTAGCCTGTTTACCAACTCAGTCTGCTGTTGGAAGGAATGCACAACTTTGTTTTTCTCACTCCGGATTTGAGCCAATTCCTTCTCTATCTCTTCATTGATCTTTATCAAGTCTTCTTTTTCTTTCACAACCCGCTCATAGACCTCAATAGCCACAATAGTCGGTTCCTCAACTGGAACGGGAACGGGACGTGATACTGCTGGAAAAGGCATCTGCACCTGTCTTACCCTCTCTTGAATCCACACCTTGTAAGGCATATAAGCTTGACAATCATTCTTGCCTAGTAATGGTTTCCCTCTTCTGCAGATATGATTCCAAGCATGCTGAAGCTTGGCCAATAATTCCCCACTCAGGTCACCAGTGAAATACAGAGATTCCTGTATTTCTTCTTCCTTCGGTGGACTCTTCAAAGCATACCCAAACTGTCGAACCAACAAAGACGGGTTGTAATTAATACAGCCTTTCCTTCCAATTAAAGGAACATTGGGAAACCCGGCGCAGCTGAAGATAATCTCTGACCCCAATAAATCTCTATCGAACCAGACAATGTCTTCTGAAGAAAGTCCCATTAGACGCTCGGACCACTCAGCTATATGTGCAGATTCAACAAAAGGACCGTTCTTGGGCAGATGGCTCTCAAACCACATATTCAGCAAAGGTACACAACAATGGACATTTTTCCCCCTCCTATTTTCATTCTTATAATGCAAGGAATGATAGAAATCTCCAATCAAGGTAGGCACCGGGTTGCCTGCAGCAAACAAGTAGAATGCATCCAAATCAACGAATTCAGGCAGATTAGGGAACAGTATAATCCCGTAGATGCACAAGGCAAGCACATCGTTAAACACAATCCAGCAGCCACTTTTGGCATATTCTTGAGCTTTGCCAACCAAAAATTTGAGAGAAAACCCCGAAACTCCATGCCAGGAAGTCGACAACAATTCTGCAGGATCCATATGCAAGGGAACAACTAAGTCCTCCAGCTTAGACTTAGCATCAAAGTGAATGAAGGGCACTCTGTTCTGAATTGGAAACTCTAGAAACTCAGCGTACTCCTCCATGGTCGGAGCCAAAATGAAGTCTTGTAACATAAAACACCTCAAGGAGGGATCATATAACTGCATCAATGTGTATAACCCATTCAGCTCATATGTGGTTGGTCTGCAAACCAAATTCAGTAGCTTCCCATAACTCTTTCTAAAACTTCTCTTCACATCATCATCAGCTAGGGAAATCAGACCCAACAGAGAAGTCACATCAGGGGTAGGCAACTTATACGCAACAATCTTCCTCAAAGTACTTATAATAACAGATAGAAGTCCGAAGCACTAGAATCGGGAAGTATGAAAATGCACCTGCAGCACAGACACACGTTAATGATATGCACATGATGATGCAAACAATGCAATATGCAAGCAATGCAACAAGGGATCACGTGCCCCTGGCTGAGAAATCCAATCTACAATATTGGCCTCAAATAGACCCACAAACTGCTCAAGACCATCCACGATGCTCCAACCTAGTCTCTGACAGACCCAATAACACTGTCTTCAAATATCACACCACTGAATCTCAATCAAGAAAACCGGTAATCTGGAGGTCAAGTTACCTGCATGTCCCAACCCCTCTCATAGGTAGGAGTCCTAATAACTGACACAAGGTATGGCATCCTATGCGGTCGTTGGCGTCACAGACTTTCAAGACTGATGATACAATACCCAGAAGGTGTGGCATCATCATGTCCTGAAGAGGCCTCACTTAGCCAACTTCCAAATGATCGGTCCCTAGAGTCGACAATCCTCCAAACCAACAACTCCCTCAACCCAAAGGGTTAAAAAAGAAGTCAATCGGGAGAACCTCATCTAAGCGTGGATTTCATGAGACACTAGTACATGCAAAGCATGCACGCGCCTACTAATTTCCACTCTAATTCTAGGTGCACTCAAGCCCAGGTCCGTCTTATCTCTCAATCATAGAACCCCCTCATACCCTCAGCAATAATAACAATAATATAATGCTGAATGTAAAATACAGGAAACGTAAATCCATACAAAATCCACGACGGGAAAACAAGCGCTAGGATTGACTCGCGTAGGGAACCGTTTGAGTCCCCAGCAGAGTCGCCAGCTGTCGCTACTGTGAAAATCGGCGCCGGCTGAACAGAAGAGTCGCCACCGTGCGTTATTTATCCCAATAGAGGGAAAGGAAACGCTCGAAGTAAACCTACCGCAAAGACGGGAAAGGAATGGTCATCGCAACCAAATCCTGGATTCGGGAGTCGGTTACGCAAGGGGAAGGTATTAGCACCCCTCACGTCCGTCGTACTCGACGGGATCCACGCTTGTTTTCTAGTATGGATTGGTTCTATCTATTTTACAGGTCTGAGGTTAAAAGAAAATAAAATGACTCGGCAAAGTATCGCACTTTATGCCTACGTATTCCCGTCTGGAACGAGAAATCAGAGTCAACGTAGTTCACCTACCTACGGGAAAGGAGGGGAAGGTTGCTCGCTAGGATATCGCATCCTATGCCTACGTACTTTCATACAGCATGAAAGATCAGAGCAAACTTGGTTCGGGCTACGGAAGACACAGATTTGTCTGTTTATCTTTTATCCTTCTGAAAAAGGTTTTCTCCTGATTACGGGTCCAAGCGGACAAAAATGACACTTTGATTGGTTTTCAGTCTTTTACGCAAGAACTGTCTTTTATTGATGTTTAACCTCTTATTGTATTTTTTGATTGTTTTGAGATAGAAGAGAAAGACGGTCTAAAAACCTACGGTTGAAAACGGGAAGCAAAACTATCCTATTGTTATCATACATGGATTCAAACCTAATGTCTGTCATATTTCTCTCTTGCGCAGAGAGGAACAGAGATCCTAGGGGATAAACGGAAACGAAACAACAAATATACAGTAAAGCAGTAAAATGCATGGATGCAGCAGTACAAGCGAGGCAAGGGAGTCCCACTCAACCTCGAACCTGAAAAATAATGGGCAAAGTGAAACGGCTTCACTTCAAACCTAAGGGGAAAATTAACAAACAATACAGCAAAGAAAAGAAACCCCAAAACCAGTTCTGACAGCACACCAGCTCCTACAGCAGCAACTCTAAAAAAAAATATCCAACTCTGACAGTTGATTAACATCAAAACAGTAACATCTTCAATTGAACTCCAAGATCAAACTTCAATGGCCTCCAAGCTTTAGGTAAGCTCCATCTTCAAGGCAAGCACTCCAGAAGAGAATCTCTTAACAGAATAAGTTGGAATGATAAAACAGCTTACTGACAACCAAAGGAAGCCTATAAGTGTTCATCATCATGAAAGACTGGTTCCCTCAAAGTTCTACCTCTAAGATAAGCCACTTATCCTTCCAAAGGAGGGAGGTGAATACCCTAGAGGGACTTTATGTCATAGAGAGGAATGGAAGCACAAGAAGCTATCCATGCGTGTACAAAGAATTTAGTCTATTATAAGGCTCTGCTTATTCCTATTTCCTATGTCTTCAAAACATCTTCAAGCACAAAAACATCCATTCATCCCACTTTGATCTCCATATTCAATCTTCTCTTTTGATGTCTTCATGCTCCACAAGCCCAATCCAAGCCCCCATACCCCAAATAAAAGCCCAAACCCCAAGCAAACAATGCAAAAACCCATAATGGTCACACCAAACAATCACACTATTTACAAAAATCAAGTAAAATAGTAGTATATTATTAAAAATCCTAAAATTAATTCTAAGTGGATTTATACATCTACCCTACATACCCTATATATCCCAGCTCCTAATTCAAGCTAAAAACCCAAAATCTAAATGTTATGATGCACCTATGTACATTTTAACCCTAATACTATCACCCTAATGTTCCTTATTTAAAACTAATCAAGATTAAATCACAAAAATGTGAGATAAATCTCTAATGGAACCTATACTTCTAATATAATCAACCCAACAAGAATCAACTCAAAACTATTCACCAATTGGTCACAAGCAAATTTACAAAAAACATGTATCAAATGTACAAAATTAAAGAAATTAATAAAATGGGAAAAATCAAATTAAATTGAAAAATGGGTGAATATGAAATTTATTATTTTCATAAAATCACAAATAAATCCAAGATCATGGAGGTATTTTTGAAATATTTTTCTGATTAATTTTGGATTTATTATGATTTTTTTAGTAAACTATATGCAAATATGAAATAATATGAAAATTCAAACAAAATTAAAACAGGGGTGGCAAAAGCAATTTTCCTACACTGCAGGAATACATTGGGCCCAGGAGGGGGTGTAGATATCACTGCGCTGGGCCCATTACCAATCGAGAAAAACAACTAAAAACACTAAGGAAAAAAAACAAACAGGGGGGTGCGAATAGCGAGGATTCGCTTTGTGATTCACGTTTGGGCCCCAAACGGGGGGTGTAATTAGCAGACGGGCCTAAAGCCCCAAAACGCAAACACAAGGGGAGAGGGGGTTCCATGGGAAACGGGAGTATGATCAGTAATCCGTCCACCACAATGGGCCTAAGGCCCAGATCCCATTCACAACTCAGCATTAGCAACAACTAACCCTAATCATACTACCGTTCCCTCACACTGTTCATCCCTAACCGAGAAGCCCTAAACGATGCTCTAACTCTCCCACCTCAACTCACCTCTCTGACTCTCTCAGCCAAAATCTCTATCACAAAGAAATCCCACCAGATTCTTCATCTCTAACCACAAGCTAACAACAAAATACTATAGTTAAAAGAGATTGATGCAAAACCTGGAGATGCGATGCCGAAGACGACTTGATGTTCGATGATTTGGAGATTTGCCAAAAAAAAGCGCTATGAAGATCTACGGATCTTGGAGCTTGACGAAAATCTGGAAAAGTTCGTTGAAGAACACACGATGAAGTTCTTGAATATAAGGCGTGCTTCTGAAGGTCCTTGCACAAGTCTGGAGAATATGAAGGTTGAGGAAATCTGATGAACTTGATGATTACTGATGGATTTTCTGGGAATTTGAAGAACGTTGATGATCTGTGAAGCTTCTCAAAATCTTGAAGTGTCGGATGAACATGAAGAAATTGATGGAGGCGTCGCTTGCGTATTGGTGAATCTGAAGGACACGTAACGAAGTTCTTGAAGTTGTTGGACGAAGATCTTGAAGGTTCACGCGATCTGCGAAACTTCGGGGAATATGATGATATGGATGAAGATCTTCAAAGATCCTTGAAGATCTTGAGGATAACTGATGGAGTTCTTGGACGTTCCTGGGAATCGTTGATGGAGATCTTGACGTTGATGAACGTTACCTGAGTATTCTGGAAAGATGTTGATGTAGATCGTTGAAGATTGGTGAAAATTGCAGTTTCCGGTGAAGTTTGCAGTTACCGGCGAGATTTGCAGTTACCGGCGAGAAATACGGTGGAGAATGATTTCTCCGGCGAAGCCTCAGGCCGTTTGCATGGCCGGCGGTGAGACGTGGGCGGCGGGATCCAGAGACGGACGCGTGGCAGCGGGAGAAAGGAGAGGGAGACGCGTGGGATTGGGGAGAAAGGAGAAGAAGACGCGTGGCTCAGACAGAGAGTGTGGAGTGATGCGTTGGCAATGAGTGTGTCAGGTGGCTGAAAAGTGAGGTGGCTGAAAATTGGGATACACGCGTGGCAACGTTCTTATAGTGACAAGTGTCACCAATTGTACTCCGACTGGACTCAATTAATGGATAAAAAGCCCACTAAGACTTAAACTCTGATTAATGACCCAATTAAATGCTAATGATACCTAATTAACTAAACAAAAAAATTAATAACAAAACCCTAATTAAATTAAAACGAAAATTAATAAAAACCTAATTAAAATCTCTAATTAATCCTAATTAATCCTAAAACAAAAATTAATAATAAAATCCTAATTAATCTATAAAAAAAAGAAAAAATTATTTAATATCTAAAAAACTGTTTAAAAAATCTAATTAAATCTGAAAAATCAAATAAAAATCTAATAAAATCTAAAACATTTAATATCTATTTTAAAATCTATTCTTATTAAATTTGAAAAAACAATTAAAATCTAATAAAATCTAAAAACATTAATATCTATTTTAAAATCTATTCTTATTTAAGAAAAGTAATATCTAGTTATATCTATAAAAAAATTCTATTAAAAGGAAAGTAATATCTAAAAAATTTAAAATCTATTAAATCTCTAAAGAAAAAAGAATATTTGTTTAAAACTCTAAAAAACTATTAAAAAAAATCTATTAAATTCTATAAACAAAATACTAACCTATTTACTATCTAAAAAAACAAATAACCCTATTAAAATCTATTAAATGCATTAAAAATCTAGAAAATAAAAGAAAAATCCTAAAAAATGCCAAGAGGCCGATTAAATCGATTATAAAACGATTACGCAACCATAACGAAACCCGGGCACCGAGATGGCCTGAAAACACAGGGAACGAGCACAAATTCTCAAAATACGCTTATTCAAACCGACCTGAACTGTCTGAAACGCCAGGGGCTGTAATCCCGATAAAAATCAATCTGACTGAGAAAAATGCAATGCATGCAGTATGCGAATGCGAATGCAAAATGCGTCGAAACATAAACCAGATATGGGAACCGGTTGGTCAAATTTCCGGGTGCAACACCTACGTTCATTCATCAATGTATTTTCAAGGTGTGTATGTGATTTGTTTGGTTTGAAACTGTTTGGAATTTGATCTTTATCTCTTCATGCACCTCATTCATAACAGAGTTGCAATTCACATAGCAGTTTTCCCCACAACTTGATTTCATCCATATTTTGTGTTTAAATTCACTCATTAATGTTTATGTGGTGTGTGTGTATGATCATATTGATTTAGAACTAGCTGTAACATGTGTTTCATCTCAAAATGCATTCCAAACTTCAAAAATACAAGTGCTATCGAGTTTTAAAATAGAGGAAGAATTTCAAAAAACTAAAAGTGCCATCTTGTTCCTCATGAAAAAATACTCAAGTTACACTAAAATTTTGTGAAAAACCATCAAGATTTGAGAGAGTTACAATGAAAATGCAAATCAAGATTTTTGCCCTTGTTTTATGCCCAGCTAGGTTTGAAAGCATCCCATACATATTTATGGGGTGGTATTTGTACTTGGATGTACAGCCACCCCAGTGGTACGCAACTTGTCACCTAAGCGCCTTGTACCTTGCATACCTGGGTTCGACCCCTGAGGAGGGCAACCCTTTTACCAATTTTTGTTATTTTTCATCCCAATTTCAAAATTTCATATCTCTCTCAATTTTAATCATTTTTCACCCATTCTTTTTGCATTTTGTTCATCTTGATGTCTAATTTCATGCAATATTTTTTATTTTCATGTTTGCCTAATTTTTCATGCCTTTTGACTATGTGTAAGTTAGGTATATTTTGTGATCGTTTTCGCGTCTGCAGATGAATTTTCTTTTGATATGCTTATGATTGTTTGTGATACTTGCTTGAATTCATATCCTCAAATGTTTGTTAACATGATAGGATTTTATCTTTGGGTGTTACCATGTTTATCTTTGATTCTCTGTTGAACTTAATTGAGCTCGATCTGTCGTCACAGTTCCTGTTTGTTCATCTGCTTTGATTGTCATCATTGCATCTTTGTTTTACATTAAACATGTTCATTTAATGGTTGTCACCATGCTCTTTATATTTATCATGTTTTTTCCTTGTTAAGTAATTTTCTTTTCCCCAAGTGATGAAGCTTGTTAGCTCTCATCCCAGTTGCCTCCCCTCTCTCTCTCCAAAGGAAAAGATCTTTCCATTAACCCTTATGTTATGGATAACTTCTTCACCCATTCCCTTGACTTTGTTAAGTTAATTCAACATTAGTTTAGAGACCATTAAACTTTGCTTTAAGTCTAAAGAGAACCCACCTGTACTAGGAGTGTTCTTCAACTAGAACCCTAGGATAAAGTTTGTCAACTCTATGTAAGAATCATCGTCATGATATCTTACTTCCCCTTTTGAGTGTTACAATTTAGATTAGGGAGTTTTGTCAAACTCCACACAAACATTGTCATGTTTGTTCCCCCTTGAACCTTGATCATAATCAAGTGTTCTTCTTCCCTTGTGAGGTGAACTACGATTGCTCTGATTCTATCCTAGTTAGGATACATAGGCAGAAGACGCGACGTCTTTGCGAGTAAACTTTGTGTATATAACTTTAGGGTTTCAACTTATAGCACATTTCCACAAACTTAGCAAACAATCAAACAAAAGGTTCCTGTAGAGTACTGCAGATGCTTAGGGTGCTAACACCTTCCCTAGGTATAACCAACCCCCGACTCCCCGAATCTCTTAGCATTGTCGTTACATCGCGAAAAGGGTTTTTCTTTCTTTAGACCTTTCCTTTGGATAAAATAAAGTTCGGTTGTAAAAGAATTAAGATTCAAGTTAATTTAATAGCTTGATATCCAATTTTCACCGCAACAGAAATGGCGACTTCACTGGGGAAAACTGTTTTAAGGGTTTAGCCTATCTTGTTTGGTTACTTACTATATTTGTGAATACTTGTAAATATGTATATATGTGCCCTGTTGGATCTTGGGAACTTTGAGTGGTGAGACAACACTATACCCGTGTTCGAGCGTACTTATGATAGGATGGAGGTATATTCAAGAAGGCTTATAGGGAGTTGATTCCCGACCAAGCTGACTTGAGAAAACCACTGCTCAGTAGAGGCCTTTCTGAGAGTTAGTATTGTTGATCGAGTATTCGTGAAAACAATGCTACTTTCTACATAGGAGCCCGTGATACTGAGGACCTTTAGATCACCTTTTCCCCCACTATGGCTTTATTAGGATGTAGTGCGATGGCTATAAGGAAGTAATTCCGAAATAGTTGATACCCGATACTACACTTGGACGAGACTCTCTTGAGAATATTATCGACCACCAAGTATTTGGGAAATTGATAATATCCGAAAGATGGGTCGAGGACTCTGGGAACCTTTTAGAACCTTGTTCTACAGTTTTTGAAAGCCCTAGTACATACTTTTGGGATGGATAGACCTTGGCTCCATGCTCATGTTCTCTAAACCAAAACCTTTATCTGTTTACCCATGTGTATATGTGAATATATGCTACATGTGTTTGTGCATTCACGCATTCATGAAAATCATATCATAAAAGTTTCATGGAACTCAAGCTTTTTGTTTGTAAACATTAGGATCATCATGGATAGTGGAAAAAAGAAAACTATGAAGTACACTTACAAAAGTCCTAGCTTGGATGATATAGAGAGGTTGAGCAATGTGATAACAGATCTAGAAGGATTCAAGAGCAGGTATGGGAACTTATTGTCTTTGTTGAGGGTAAAAAGGAAGATGGATCTGGGACTTCTCTCCACACTTCTCCAGTTTTATGATCCACTCTATGATTGTTTCACTTTTCCTAATTATCAGCTGGTACCTACACTCGAGGAATATTCTTGCTTGATTGGTTTGCCTATTCTTGAAGACTCTCCTTTTCCAATCATGGAGAAGGACCCTAAGGAGGAAGAAATTGCTAAAGCTACACGTTTGGGATTGGCGGATATTCAGAAAAATATGGTTACTAAAGGAGGAGTATTTGGCTTGACTGCAGAGTTCTTGATTAAAAAAGCCCAATACTATGCTGATCACTTGAGTATGGATGCATTCGAGGCCATCTTTGCGTTGCTCATTTATGGGATCTTCTTGTTTCCAAGCTTTGATAATTTTGTGGATCTCAACGCCATTAAGATTTTCTTGAAGAAAAACCCTGTGCCTACTTTGCTAGCTAATGCCTACCATTCTGTTCATCTGAGGAATCTTCATAAGGGAGGAATGATTACCTGCTGTGTCCCTTTGCTATACAAGTGGTTTATTTCTCACTTACATAAGGTTCATGCTTTTTGGAAGGAAGGTTGGTGGTCTCAGAAGGTTATGGCTCTTACTCACTCTGATATTGATTGGTACAGTCGTAATTACGATGGGATAAAGATTATTGACAGTTGTGGAAGTTTTGGTAACGTACCTCTTCTTGGTACAAATGGAGGAATCAGTTACAACCCTATTCTCGCTCGCCGACAGCTTGGATATCCTTTGAAGGACAAACCCAATAGCGCTCATGTGGAGAATATTTTCTTTAAGGGAGAATCAAAATTAAGAAAAGAGATCCTAAAAGCTTGGGGTCATGTGCATAAGAAAGGAAAGGAAGACTTAGGGAAACCTAATTGCATCTCTCTCAAGCCTTATCTCCGATGGGTCCGAAAGAGAGCCATTCAGCTGAAGATGCCTTATCCTCAGCAGGCACCCATGGTGTTGAAGGAGGAACCTCCAATGATCTTTATGTCTGAAGAGGAGAAGTTGAAGATTGCTTTGAGGAAATCACAACAAACTGAAGTAGCCTGGAGGTACAAGTACCAAGTGGCCATGGAAGAAAATGATGAACTCCGTAGACAACTTCAGATAAGGGATGAAGAAATGATTGCTTGTAAGAAGAGGAAGGCGCAAGAAGATTTATTTTATTCCAGCCATCAGTCAACTCCATGGAAGTTAATGGTGGACAAGCTCATTCTTGAGAAGACGCAGATAGAAGAAGAACTCAAGAAGATCAAAGCAAGAAAGGACTTTTGTTAGAATATCTTTAGCTCTATGTTTAGGACTTTTTGTAAGATGTACTATTTTGTAATTCAAAACTTGAAAATCAATGAAATAAAATGATGTTTTGATCTGAGTTCCATGAAACCTTTGCATATGCATTAATTAATCATTCAAGGAACTAAAAATTGTTTTGCAGATATTATAGGATGGATTCTGGAAAGAAAGCAGAGGTTGTGTTCCAATGACCAAAATTGGAGAACTTGAAGAAACTGGGAAGTTTAGTAGAAGACCCCGACGAATTCAGAGAGAAGTATGGGAATATGTTGTCTTTGCTAGATGTTCAGGTATATGAAGAGATGTTGTCCGCACTCATGCAGTTCTATGATTCAACCTATCACTGTTTCACATTTCCAGACTATCAATTGCTACCAACCTTGGAAGAATATTCCACCCTGATGGGAGTAGGCGTCACTCCTAGACCATTTTCTGGAAGAGAAGGGACTCCTAATGAAAGAGCAATTGCAGAGGCCGCGTATTTGGAGGTGGACGAGGTACGATCTCATATGATTGCTAAGGGAGGGTTGTATGGATTTCCAGCTATGTTCCTGTATGAAAAAGCTCAAGGTTATGCCGTGTCGAAGAATATTGAAGCATTTGAGGCCATCCTGGTTTTGCTAATTTACGGACTGTTCCTGTTCCCGACTGCTAATGATTTTGTGGATGCAAATGCAATCAACATTTTCTTAATCAAGAATCCTGTACCTAACTTGTTGGCTGATGTGTACTTTTCCATCCACCGTAGGAACCGTTATGGAGTTGGACAGATTGAGTGTTGCACCGTTCTCCTGCACAAGTGGTTTATTTCGCACTTGCCAAAAATTCCAGCCCTCTGGGATAAACAAAATGGGCTCTCGTGGACAGAAAAGTTGTTGTTGCTCAAACACTCAGATATTAAGTGCTATGACCCTATGTATGGAGGGATTGCCATGATCCAAAGCTGTGGAGATTTCCCGAATGTACCGCTCATCAGTGTTAATGGTTGCATCAGCTATAATCCTATCCTAGCTCGTCGACAATTGGGGCACCAAATGGAAAATGAACCAGACCCAGACTTTTTGAGAAGCTTCTACATTGAAGAGGGGAAGAATCCCGCTTACAGGGCTCGAATTGTGTATGGTTGGCGTTATGTCCACACGAGGAGAGTAACTGCCCTAGGTTACCACGACACTACTGTTTCAGAATCTTACTTATCATGGGTAAAAGAAGAAGCGTTGAAGATGTTCTACACTCGCTTTGAGCCTGACTCACCCAAACCTACTCCCGTAGAAGAATTGAAAGTTGCTTTGGCAAAAGCTGAAAAAGAATGAAAGGCTTGGAGGGATAAGTATTTCAAGGCTATGCAAGAGAAAGAAGAGCTTCAGGAGTTGATCCGTCAAGGTGGAAAGAGAAGTCAACCAGAAGACGAAGGGTCATCCAACCAGAAGATCTAAAATCCTTTTGTTTTCCGTTTTATTTCATCATGTATCTGTATTGAAGACTTGTATTTCAGTTTCAGAGTCATTGTTGTAAAACTCTCAGTTATTAATCTATGAAGACTTTGAATTTGCTTATTTCCCCATTGTTATAATTTTTGCAAATATTTATTTGGATTCCTTGAATGATTAATTTTGCATTGTTGCATTTTGCATTCATAAGCATTGCATGTGCATGTTCTTGGGTTGTGTCTCATCTCGCTATCTTGTCTCCAGAAAGAATCACGCCGAATCCTCAACACCGATACAACACCCGAGCCCAAGCTCGTCTAAGAATGCAAGGACATAATTTGGATGTGGACGGGATTGATAATGAACTCAGAGAGCTACGAGGAGACATGGGGCAGATCATGGAAGCCCTACAATTCATTCGTGCAAAGTTGGACACTCAGGCCACTATTGTTTCTGAAATCACTGGCATAGCTGTAGAGCCGATCCCAACGGCAGTCACTGTTGCACATATTCCACCATATGGGTTACCGCCTGGCTTTGTACCTCCACCAGCAGTCAATCAATAAGCAGTTCCCCTAGGGCCAGAAAATCCTCAAGCTATTCCTACTTACACTCAGCCTTCTGATCGCGACTTTCTATGTCTAATACAACCTAACTGCAAGTGCACAGTCTATCGCGTAGTAATAATAGATATCGATCCCACAGGGACTCGTAATCAAACTAGTGTTCTCGGGAGTTACTATGTTTAGCTAGGTAGAATATGTTTAAGGGAATAAGATTGTCACTAAAAGGGAACTAAGAATACTATTTAGATTATAAATGATTTGAATCGATACGTAGTAATTGTGTTCTTCAGGGATTTGATAAGTTACTGGTGTATGAAATAATTTTCAAAGTTTATTTAAGCAGAAAATGGAGATTTGAAGACTCTCGCCTCACGATGGTTATTGACGCTAATCATAATCCTAAGGGCCAAACGTACACTTTCGTATCCCGTTCGGGGTTAAAATTATTTTTTGGAAATCTCTAAGTTCTAATTCATTTTAAAGTGCTTTGGCTGTTATTAAAACAAATGCCTAGTGTTTACTATCTGACCTTACCGCAGCTTTCGCTTGTTGGTTCGTATCTTAATTAATTTCCCACTTTCGTGGCAAAACTACTTTTAAATAATTTCTCGCTTTCGCGACGAAGTTTATTCAGTGAATCAATTTTAAACACTCAGACCATAGATTACTTTTATGAAAAGAAAGTTTTTCAACCAGTTGTTATCAAATCCCATTCGAATTATTACTACATATCGATTACCTAAGTTTAGCTAGACATGGATTTGGGAAAGATAAAATATAAATAAAAACAATAAATAATGATTTGCATTATAATAATAATTGAAATCGATCAAAATGAAAACCTGTAAATATTCCAATTGGCCTTTGGGCAGATCCTCCACAGATGTTGGCAGGATTCTGGTCTTTAATGCCAAAGTGATCGTACAATAAAATAGAAATCTTGGAAGAATGGAAAAAGCAATACAGGAAAGGTAAAGAGAAACAAATAAGAATAAAACTGGAAAATAATGCTCTGGAAAGTAAATTCGGCAGCACTTCGTGGTATGAATGCATCACCCTTTCTGAAGTCCCCTGCTTCCCTTTTTATAGAAGTGGAATCCCAACGGTTATCTCTGAAGATGATGGACCTTGAGGCAGATAATTTAGGGAGTAGTGGTCCACTCTGTGGGAATTAGAACTGATCCTTTGACGTGTAATCTGAGTGGGGCGTTTTTGCCTGCATGACGGTCGTCACAAGGTGTGACGGTCGTCACCCGTGTGACGGTCGTCATGAAGCTGTGACGGTCGTCACATCAGCAAAAACAGCTTGCTGCGCTTTTCATTGTGTTTTCACTCCTTTTTCGTCCATATTTCATCTGAGATTGCTTCTTTTCTTCATGTTGCCTTGTTTAGACGTGATCGTTGAATACCTGCAAAACATCAGACAAATACACGGAAATAACCCGAAATCGGATCGAAAACGGTTAGACTTTAGTTGAATTATGCATGAAAATATCTATATGATTTCGTGTTATCAAACTCCCCTAAGCTTGAATCTTTGCTTGTCCTCAAGTAAAACATGGAAAAGTCGGCAAGCACGAGGCAGCTTCTTCGTTCGCAGAGTTTGGAAAAACCGGGATTCTTGGTAGGAACAAGACGAGTATCATGACGACACTGGACTACAAGTCTTCGGAGGTCTCCTTTTTATGCAAATCGGTCTCAGTCATGCTACTGTAGCTTGGTGTCAAGGTTCTCGCGGCAAGTTCACCCTGTTTGTTCTAGCGCAATCACATTAAGCCCGTTGTCCGTACACTTTCATGGCAAGTCGACCTGTTAGTGAATATGATCTCATTTCTGTTTTTGATCTTCTTCATTGATCATAATTTTATGTCATTGATTTTCAATGAGTTTTTCGTGTCGTTGGGCTAAATGCTCGGGTGAGGAGCACCTAACTTAGAAGGAAATGTATCTTATATTCTTGGGCTTTTTAGCTTTCTTTTCATGATTTTTCATCTTTTTGGAGATCATACACTTATTTGCATCGGTCGCTCGCTTAGAAGTGTTTTTAGGATGGTGCTGACTGCTAGTATAAACTACTTGGGGTTGAGTTTGCGCAGACACTTGAGACTTTGGTACACGTAGGTGGTGAAACCGACTCGCATAAACTAGAGATCTAAGGTGTCTGGACGATACTGGTTTTGTTAGAACTGTCGTTTCCTCGGAGTTTCAAAACTTGTTTTGAACTCAGGTGCATTCTCGTGATGCTTTTGCTTTTGAGGTACGAATGAAAATTTTTTTTGTTTACGTTGAATAATGTGGGGATTGTTTGCGTAACGTGAAAAATATATAGATGAGCTTTATTTTCTAGAAATAGAAAGTGTTAAAATAGAAATTACGAAAATTTAAAGTGCAGTGAAATGGAAATAAAGAAAATTCAGAGTACAGTGGAATGGAAATAAAGGCTCCGCTCCCACACTATCTCGATCAGTGTCCTCACTGATACTTGAAGCATGCGAGAGGGAGATACAACTGAAATGAAAGTACAAATAAACTGGAAATATAGTAAACAATGAAGGAAAAAAATGAAAATCTAGTCACGGCCTCTGTCACGTCCGTGCTGGCGTCCTCTGGCTCTGGCAAGGGCTACTCTGTCCTCATAGCTCATAGCTCCGGTGTGGTAGACGGTGTCTCGGAGTCCTTCGACCTGCAAGGTCAGATTCGCTAGGCTCTCAGCGATCGTAGCTTGGCCGGTGTGAAGTTGTTGCATTTGAGTCCGGTGCCAAGCTTCGAACTGGTCAGCTCGTTGATTCTGCTGCTGCAGCATCGTGAGTATCTGTGCCTGCTGGTCTAGGGAGCGACGGAGGTCCTCTTATGTGTAGTCTGGCACGGGATGATGGCGGCGGCGGCGAGAGGATGTACCTACGGGAGGAGGAGGCCGCGATGCCTCTGGCTGCTCGGACCTGTCCAACTCAGCTTGGATTTCATCGTCGGAACCGTGAGTGTGGTCCTGAGTGGGAACGGCGGCAGCAGGAGGGGCAGTGAGGTCGAACAACTAGTTGGTACGGTCCTCTGGATGGATGCGGGTGCGGGACGGAAGGATGATGCTTCGGACGGTCTTGCCACGCACAACCGGATGGTATTTGCCGTCAGCTCGGGAGCGGATGAGATGGGAGGCTCTGCAGTGGTCGATGTCAAGGAACACCGAGGGGATGGACTGGAGGTGCTGGAGGCAGTCTCCAAGGTTCAGCCCAAGTGCAATAGCAGTGACAATCCCACCAAAGTAGAATGGCTTCGAGCCACGGTTGCAGTTGGCCTGAATGTGAGCCAGCAGAAACGGGGCAGCGTTGACAGGTTCATTGTTGAAGACGCAATGGAGAAAGAAGAGCTCTTTCGAGTTCACTTTGTGGTTGCTGTCTCTGGCGAAAATAGTGTTGCTCAATGCTCTGTGAAAGTACCTGATGGTTGGGTTATGGATATGAGTGACGTGCAGGGAGTCCCAACCATCGGCATTGAGGTCGGTCAACTGATACCACAGCGCGAAAGCTTCGTGCTGAAACTGATCGGTGATGCAGCGATGAACGTTGTCGCCGCGAGGTAGCTGTAGAATGCTGGCAATCTGATTTTGGTGCATCTGGTAGTTGACGCTAAACATCCGGAAGCAAGCGGCACCTGAATGCTGGTTAAGTTCGCCGCTGCTTGTGACGTAAGTGAACGAACTCAAGAACTCAAGAGTGAGTTGTTCGTATGTTGGCTGTGGGTTGGTACAGAGGTTCCAGATGCCTGCTCTTTGAAGCATCTAGGTTACACCTTCAAGGAGTCCGAGCTCCGTAAGCGATGCAAGGTGCGGATAATGAGTCGGCTGGAGCGACCTTTGATGAAATGCAATGTAGTTTGCTCGTTGTCTTTCGCCTAAGTCTCCTTCACTGAAGGTAATGTTGCTGATATCTGGGGTTTCTGCATTCCTTGCCATTGTTGGAAGATGGAGAGGTTTCTGAGGTTTGGGGTTTTTCTGCAGAGAGGGAAAAACTGACAGAAGTGTGGTTTGGAGGTTGAATTTGGAGTTGAAAATTGTAGTTCAATGTGGGGATGACGAAAGTTCGTAGTGGGGTAGGAGTTAGGATGATTGAAAGTGATAATGGGGGGAGTGGAAGAGAACATGAACCCTGTTTTATCAGATATCAGTTTTTGACTGCGTGACGGTCGTCACGTAGGTGTGACGGTCGTCACCCGCGTGACGCTCGTCATGTGGCTGTGACGGTCGTCACAACAGCAAAATCTGCAGAACGCAGAATTTTGCTCTGAGGGCGTACTCGTAGTGACTTTAAGGCTTAGTATTGATACGGTGATGTAATATAACAGCCAACAAACAACAAATAATGCGAAAACAGAATAATTGAATAAAACTAGAATTGAAATAACATAAAATTGAAACAATTGTATGTAGTACATAAAGAAAACTAACAATGCGAAAAATCCAAATGATTAAATGAAACTAACTAGACTAGACTAGACTGAAACTACTGCTAAGAACTAATAACTAATTTTTTCGTGCCTTCAACTCATCGAATTTCTGTGAATAGTAGTCGATTTGGTCGCAGACTAGATCCATGAAGCCTACCAGTTCGCTGTGCATGCCTGCGATATCAGCTTTTACATTAGTCAGATCTTTATCAATGTCATCCAATCTGAGTAACACGGCATCCATTTTGTCGGTGGTCTCCTCAGGGATAGGCTCAGGATAAGTATTGTAGTGTGGAGGGGTCGTAGGGTCTACTTCAGTTTCAGATACAGCGTCCTCATAGTACATATAGTCGTGTGCCTCAGAGATGCGGTCACTGTCATACATATAGTTCTGGGGTGTTGACTGTGGTGAAGGAGGTCCCATAGGCTCATCCAATTCGTAGAGCCAGTTATCCTTGTTGTGGATGCTTGTCATCAGATGATCAGACAGTGTGAATAGTTGTACTGGTTTTTCGTTAATAAGGTACTCATACGGTCCAGGTCCCATAGTTCCTAAAATGCGCCTGTTAAAGCAGAATTGTATGTTCATGGGTCGGATGGTGCCAAAACGAGTGCTGGCATTTAAATGGAATCTAAGGCCAAGCTCGTGGGCAATCATTGTTACTAGGTCTCCTATAAGGATAGGTGTCTGAGGTTCCAGCGTGAGGCGTTTGAAAGATCTCATCATGAAAGGCAATGCATTTACTGTCCGTCCCTGAGAAGCATAGAACATGATGAATAACTCCTCTTTAGATACTGCAGTAATATTTTCTTCTTTTCCAAACAAGGTGTGAGCTAGTATCTTACGGAAGTATCTAAAGGCTGGGTTATGAATGTCATCATTGTACATTTTGTCTAGTTCAGGGTGATAGTCGCCAGTGATTCTACCCCAGAATTGATCGAGTTGAAAATCAATATCGTCATCTTCTGCACTGATGAACACATGCGGTCCGCTAGGGAATCCTAGGAGGTTAGCTAGTGACATCCGGCTATGGGTTTGGTCCATTCCAAACAATCGGAAGGTAATCAACTCTGTGCTGGATCCAAAACATAGTTGGGTGTGTATCTGAAAGAACTAAGGAATTCATAGGTAAGATCCTTGTAGGTAGCGAAACGTGTTTTTAGAGCAGTGTTCTCCCAACCCAGTTGATTGAACAGGTATTGAATGCTATCTGTGATCCCTAGTTTATCCATAGTAGCCTTATCATAATACAGTGTTAAGGCGAATTCTCTTTCGGTCAGTGCTGCAAATCTTGCCTTTTGAGCGAGTCCTCGGAAGTGAACCTTTGTGAAGTCGTACTCGGCCATACTCGCAGGTAATTCGGAGAAAACAGAAGGAATGTTTTGAAGACTTTAAAAATCCTGAAAAGTTTGAAACAGGAAATTGAAGTCAGGATTTTTAGAAGCGAAAAGCGGTAGAAACAAAAGACAAAAGAGGAAAAATAAAATAGGAATAAAAGTACGAAAATGAACGAAAGTAGAAAGTAGTAGTAATTATAAGTTTAAAATTTTTGTTGGATTTTCAAAGTAGAATTTTAAAGAAAAATGAAATGCAATAACGAGGGAAATTTGGGTTGCCTCCCAGTAAGCGTTGTTTTTAACGTCTAAAGCCTGACGATAGCTTGGTGAGAAGCTATTCGGGTGTCTGAGCTGGAAGCTCAAGCAATGTTATATTGCTGACTTGAGGACTATTGTCGTTCTTATTATAGTTTTTTAGATGTTGCCTGTTTACGATAAATGGTGCATTTGTCTTATCGGTAATTTCAACAGCTCCACTCTGAAGTACTTTAGTCACTTCATAGGGTCCAGACCACCTAGATTTTAGTTTACCTGGGAAGAGTTTTAATCGTGAATTAAAGAGCAATACGATGTCTCCCACACTGAATTGTTTCCTGATTGAACGTTTATCATGCCACTTTTTAGTTCGTTCTTTGTAGATACGGGCATTTTCGTAAGCGTCTAATCGGAGTTCTTCCAATTCGTGTAAGTTCAGGATTCGCTTTTCTCCTGCCTCGGTGTAGTTGAAGTTGAGTGTCTTAATGGCCCAAAAGGCCTTATGCTCTAACTCTACAGGGAGGTGGCAGGATTTACCGTAAACCAATTTATAGGGGGTAGTACCTATTGGTGTCTTAAATGCGGTCCTATAAGCCCATAAAGCTTCTTGTAGCTTTGACGACCAATCTTTCCTTGAGGTAGCGACAGTCTTATCCAAGATCTGTTTTATTTCTCTGTTCGAGACCTCTACTTGTCCGCTAGTTTACGGATGATAGGGTGTAGCTACTCGGTGCCAGACTCCATATCTAGAGAGAAGTTTATCGAATATTCGCGATATGAAGTGAGATCCTCCGTCACTAATGACGAGTCTGGGCACACCGAATCTAGGAAAGATTGTGTTTTTGAAAAGTTTGATTACTACTCGTGCGTCGTTTGTTAGAGCAGTTATGGCTTCTATCCATTTAGACACGTAATCGACAGCGACGAGTATGTAGTTATTACCAAAAGAGGATGGGAATGGTCCCATGAAATCTATTCCCCAGACGTCGAAGATTTCTACCTCTAAGATTCCTTTCTGAGGCATTTCATCGCATCGTGAGATGTTTCCAGTTCGTTGGCATCGATCGCACTTTTGCACAGCGATGTGAACGTCTTTCCAGAGATTAGGCAAGAATAAGCCGGCTTGGAGAATCTTAGCGCACGTCTTAGATGTACTAGCATGACCACCGTATGGTGCTGAGTGGCATTGGGAAATAATATTTTCTATTTCTTCCTTTGGGACACAGCGACGATATATGTTGTTGGCCCCTCTCTTGAAGAGTAGAGGTTCGTCCCAATAATAGTGTTTCAGATCGTGGAAGAATTTCTTCTTTTGCTGATAAGTAAGATCCGGTGGAAGCACGCCCGCGGCGAGGTAATTAACGATGTCAGCATACCAAGGTAATGTGACTTGGGCATAGACGGCTTCTACGGCTTTTTCGAATTCTGGATCTTCCGAGATTGAATTGGGTGTGTCACTTTCTAATTTGGCTATCAGACGTTCGTACGGGAAATCGTCATTTATCGGTACTGGTTCATGTTTTATGCCTTCTATTCGGGATAAGTGATCCGCAACAACGTTCTCGGTTCCTTTCTTATCTTTGATTTCTAAGTCAAACTCTTGTAATAACAGGACCCATCTCAATAATCTTGGTTTGGCATCCTTTTTGCTTATTAGGTACCTTATGGCCGCGTGGTCTGTGTATATGATAATTTTTGCTCCTACTAAGTAAGAACGAAATTTGTCAAGCGCAAATATAACTGCTAGAAGTTCCTTTTCTGTGGTAGCGTAGTTCATTTGGGCAGGATCTAAGGTTCTACTGGCATAGTAGATAGCATGGAGTTTCTTGTCCTTCATTTGTCCTAGAACTGCGCCTACAGCATAATCACTCGCATCGCACATGATTTCAAACGGTAGTCGCCAATCGGGTGGTGGCATGATTGGTGCGGTGATAAGGGTTGATTTCAATGTTTCGAATGCTTTTAGACAGTCGTCGTCGAAGACGAACTCAGCATCTTTCATCAACAGGCCAGTCAGAGGGTTTGTGATTTTCGTGAAATCTTTTATAAATCTTCTGTAGAAACCGGCGTGTCCTAGAAAACTCTGTATTTCTCGTACGGATTTCGGAGGTTGGAGATCTTTTATAATCTCTATTTTAGCTTTGTCTACCTCGATTCCTCTATCTGATATGATGTGTCCTAGAACTATTCCTTGTCGGACCATAAAATGGCATTTTTCCCAATTTAGGACGAGGTTTACTTTTACGCAACGTTCTAATACCATTTCTAAGTTTTGTAAGCATCCTTCGAAACTTTGTCCACATACCGAGAAATCGTCCATAAACACTTCCATAATGTCGTCTATGAAATATGCGAAGATTGCCATCATGCATCTTTGGAAGGTTGCTGGAGCGTTACAGAGTCCGAACGGCATTCGGCGGTAAGCAAAAGTACCATAAGGACAGGTGAATGTAGTCTTTTCTTGGTCATCAGGATGGATGGGAATTTGGAAGAATCCTGAGTAACCATCTAGATAGCAGAAATATGAATGTTTGGCTAATCTTTCCAACATTTGGTCTATGAAGGGTAACGGGAAGTGATCTTTGCGCGTAGCCTTGTTAAGCTTTCTATAGTTAATGCACATCCTGCTTCCAGTCACGACTCTTTTTGTTATTGATTCGCCTTTTTCGTTTTTAACTACTGTGACTCCTCCTTTCTTTGGTACGACGTGAACTGGGCTAACCCATTCACTATCGGAGATTGGATAGATGATTCCTGCATCTAGCAATTTCTTTACTTCATCTCTGACTACAGTGCTCAGGATGGGGTTCAGTCTTCTCTGATGCTCTCGAGAGGTTTTAGAGTCTTCCTCTATTGTAATTCGATGCATACAGATCGAAGGGCTTATACCTTTTAAATCGCTTATGTTATAGCCTAACGCGGTGGGGTACTTCTTTAGGACTTCTAATAGCTTTTCGGTTTCGGGTTGTCCTAAGTCGGCGTTGACTATCACTGGTCTTTTTAGTTCATCGTCTAGGAATTCATATCTGAGGTTTTTGGGTAGTGTTTTAAGTTCTAAAGATGGGTTCTTCGGACCTGGCATATGGTTTGGGGTCAGTGCTAAGCTTTCGCTTAGGCTGTCGTCTTTATACGGTTTACGCCAATTATCGTCTTCAGAAATATCGGGTATTTGAATCTTTATTATTTCTGAATACGTGGTCTCTTCATTTTCAAGTTCTCTTATGCATTCGTCGATTTCGTCTACTAAATAGCAGGTATCGTCTATTGCTGGTGCTTGTAGGAACTTGGTGAGAATGAACTCTATCTTTTCTTCTCCTACTTCGAATGTTAGCCTTCCTTTCTTCACGTCTATAATAGCTCCAGCTGTAGCTAGGAATGGTCTTCCTAGGATAATTGGGGTTACAGTATCTTCCTTGATGTCCATGATTATGAAGTCGGTTGGAATGTAAAATTGTCCTATGCGTACTAGAACATTTTCCAGTATTCCGACTGGGTATTTTACTGATCTGTCAGCTAATTGTACAGACATTTTGGTTGGTCTGAGGTCTCCCATATTCAGCTTTTTGCATATAGATAAGGGCATAACACTGATACTGACTCCTAAATCGCATAGAGCTTTGTCTATTACGAACTTTCCTATGACGCAGGGTATGGAGAAACTACCTGGGTCTTTTAATTTAGGAGGCATGTGGTTTTGAATAATAGCGCTACACTCTGCAGTAAGTGTAACTGTTTCGTTATCCTCGATCTTTCTCTTATTCGACAGGATTTCTTTGAGAAATTTAGCGTATGACGGCATTTGAGTTATCGCTTCTGTAAAAGGAATAGTAATATTCAACTGTTTAAGGAGCTCTACAAATTTCTTAAACTGTCCTGAAGTTTTGGAGTTTATTAATCTTTGAGGATAAGGAATAGGTGGTTTATATGGCGCTGGAGGTGCTTGAGTTTTTTCACTTGCGGTATCCTCCTTCTCGTTGTCCTCCTTCTTCTCTAACTCGGATTCCTTTTCTGCTTGTTCAGTTGGTTTTTGTTGCATGGCTGAGTTTTCGGTCCTCGGATCGATCGGTTCGTCCAATTCTTTTCGACTTCTTAGTATTACAGCATTTGCTTGGCCTTTTGGATTCTGTTCGGGTTGTCCAGGAAATGTGCCAGCAGGTGCGGCAGCAGAGACTTGTTATTGGGCCACTTGTGATATCTGTGTTTCTAACATTTTGTTGTGGGTGGCTAAAGCGTCTACTTTTCCTGTCAACTGTTTAATTTGCTTGCTAGTGTGTATGTTTTGATTCAGGAATTCTTTGTTTGTTTGAGCTTGAGTAGCTATGAACTTTTCCATCATCAATTCGAGGTTCGATTTCCTAGGTGCATTCTGAGCAGCTGGTTTATGATATCCTTGCGGAGCAGTAGGCATTTGTAATGCATTTTCGCTTTTGTAAGAAAAGTTTGGATGATTTCGCCAACCTGGGTTGTAGGTATTTGCGTAGGGGTTTCCTTGAGCATAATTTACCTGGTCTGGTGGGATTTCGGCTAGCAATGGGCATTCGGGTGCGTTATGAGTGGTGCTTTCGCATAACTCGCAATTTGGAGTTACTGCAGCGACAATTGCAGTGGGGTTAACGGTCAGACTATCGATTTTCTGTGCTAGAGCATCTACTTTAGCATTGAACTTTTCAAGGCTGCTAATTTCGTACATCTCACCTTTCGCTGTGGTTTTCTCTATTGGAGTGCGTTCACCTCCCCATTGGCAATGGTTTTGTGACATGTTTTCAATTAATTGATAGGCTTCATCGTATGGCTTATCCATAAGTGCACCGCCCGCGGCAGCGTCTATTGTCAATCTAGTATTGTATAGAAGCCCATTATAGAAAGTATGGATTGTCACCCAGTCTTCTAGACCGTGGTGAGGACATGTTCTCATCATATCTTTGAATCGTTCCCATGCTTCGTAAAGAGATTCAGTATCTTTCTGTCGAAATCCGTTGATTTGAGCTCTAAGCATAGCAGTTTTGCTTAGCGGAAAATATCTCGCTATGAAGACGTTCTTCAATTGCTCACACGTCGTAACGGAGTTGGATGGTAACGATTGTAACCATGTCCACGCTCTGTCTCTAAGAGAGAATGGGAAAAGACGAAGTCTTATCGCATCTGGAGTTACTCCATTTGCTTTCACTGTGTCCGCGTATTGTACAAACTTTGTTAGATGTTCGTTCAGATCCTCAGTTGCGTTTCCTGAGAATTGGTTTTGTTGCACAGCCGACAACAATGATGGTTTCAGCTCAAAATCGTTTCGGGTAATAGCTGGGGCAGCAATGCTACTTCTAGGCTCCATCTGAGATGGTGTAGCGTATGCCTTCAGCGGTTTGTTTGGAGGTCCTTCAGCCATCTCTGGTTCTTCTTCTTCTGATTTGGGAATGGGAGTGAGAGGTTCGGGAGTGTTATGTTTGAGTTGTTTGAGTTGGTACTCAATGATTCTACTTCTTAAATGTAAGAAACGTTCTAGTTCTGCGACTGAAGGTTTTACGATATCGCTTTGTGGGCGATTTCTTGGCATACAATCGACAGAACTAGTGTAGGGAAAATGAAAATTGTTAACCTAGTCTATACGGCGTAACAGAAGGTTACACTATTGACTAAACGGGTCCCCGGCAACGGCGCCAAAAACTTGATCGTGACTTTCTATGTCTAATACAGCCTAACTGCAAGTGCACAGTCTATCGCGTAGTAATAATAGATATCGATCCCACAGGGACTCGTAATCAAACTAGTGTTCTCGGGAGTTACTATGTTTAGCTAGGTAGAATATGTTTAAGGGAATAAGATTGTCACTAAAAGGGAACTAAGAATACTATTTAGATTATAAATGATTTGAATCGATACGTAGTAATTGTGTTCTTCAGGGATTTGATAAGTTACTGGTGTATGAAATAATTTTCAAAGTTTATTTAAGCAGAAAATGGAGATTTGAAGACTCTTTCCTCACGATGGTTATTGACGCTAATCATAATCCTAAGGGCCAAACGTACACTTTCGTATCCCGTTCGGGGTTAAAATTATTTTTTGGAAATCTCTAAGTTCTAATTCATTTTAAAGTGCGTTGGCTGTTATTAAAACAAATGCCTAGTGTTTACTATCTGACCTTACCGCAACTTTCGCTTGTTGGTTCGTATCTTAATTAATTTCCCACTTTCGTGGCAAAACTACTTTTAAATAAGTTCTCGCTTTCGCGACGAAGTTTATTCAGTGAATCAATTTTAAACACTCAGACCATAGATTACTTTTATGAAAAGAAAGTTTTTCAACCAGTTGTTATCAAATCCCATTCGAATTATTACTACATATCGATTACCTAAGTTTAGCTAGACATGGATTTGGGAAAGATAAAATATAAATAAAAACAATAAATAATGATTTACATTATAATAATAATTGAAATCGATCAAAATGAAAACCTGTAAATATTCTAATTGGCCTTTGGGCAGATCCTCCACAGATGTTGGCAGGATTCTGGTCTTTAATGCCAAAGTGATCGTACAATAAAATAGAAATCTTGGAAGAATGGAAAAAGCAATACAGGAAAGGTAAAGAGAAACAAATAAGAATAAAACTGGAAAATAATGCTCTGGAAAGTAAATTCGGCAGCACTTCGTGGTATGAATGCAGCACCCTTTCTGAAGTCCCCTGCTTCCCTTTTTATAGAAGTGGAATCCCAACGGTTATCTCTGAAGATGATGGACCTTGAGGCAGATAATTTAGGGAGTAGTGGTCCACTCTGTGGGAATTAAAACTGATCCTTTGACGTGTAATCTGAGTGGGGCGTTTTTGCCTGCATGACGGTCGTCACAAGGTGTGACGGTCGTCACCCGTGTGACGGTCGTCATGAAGCTGTGACGGTCGTCACATCAGCAAAAATAGCTTGCTGCGCTTTTCATTGTGCTTTCACTCCTTTTTCGTCCATATTTCATCTGAGATTGCTTCTTTTCTTCATGTTGCCTTGTTTAGACGTGATCGTTGAATACCTGCAAAACATCAGACAAATACACGGAAATAACCCGAAATCGGGTCGAAAACGGTTAGACTTTAGTTGAATTATGCATGAAAATATCTATATGATTTCGTGTTATCACCTTCTATTCAGATTCAAGCACGCCCTGTTTTTCATAATCATCCACAAGTGTACGAAGGTCTTGATGGGTATGAAGAGGAGAGTGGATGGCATGATAAGTTGAAAGAGAGTGTAGAGACTATAGGCAGGAATGTTAGAGCAATGGAAGGGAATGACATCTTTGGTACTGATGCCAGAGATATGTGCTTAGTGTCTGGATTGGTAATCCCGCCGAAATTCAAAGTTCCCAATTTTGATCAGTATTCTGGTGCTACTTGTCCTCGAACACATATGATTATGTACTACCGAAGAATGGTCGCTCATGTAGAAGATGATAAGTTGATGATTCACTGTTTCCAAGATAGTTTGAAAGGAGCTCCTGCTAAATGGTATTTGGGTTTGGATCAGTCTCATATTCACAGTTTCCAAGACTTGGCTGATGCTTTTGTGAAACATTACAAGTACAACATGGATTTAGCCCCTGATAGAAGACAACTACTGATTATGTCGCAGAAGAGTTCGGAATCTTTCAAAGAATATGCACAACGGTGAAGGGAGACCGCTTCTCAAGTAGAACCTCCTTTAAGTGAAAAAGAGTTGACAGATTGGTTCGTCGATACAGTAAGACCAGAGTTTTATGAGAAGATGATTAGTAGTGTAACCGTGAGTTTTTCTGATATAGTAGCAGTGGGGGTGAGAGTGGAGTTAGGATTGAAGAATGGAAAGGTGGCTAGCGGTTCCAGCAGTTCTGGTAACAACAATGTCAAGAAGTTCAGCAGTAATTTTCATAAAAAGAAGGAAGGGGAGACAAATGCAGTAACCATGGGAAGAAAGAGTCGCACCTGGAGACCGCCTTACCAACAATATCATCAAAGTTGTGTTCAACAACCTCAGCAAGACTTTGTTCAGCAGCCTCAACCAAGTTATGTTCAACAATCCCAGCAACAACGACCAATGTATCCGTTGCAGTATGCCCAACAACCATATGTGGCAGATGTAACTCCGGCTTTCAATCATCCTATTCCCAGCTATCAGGCAGTGCCAGCACCTGCATATCAGCCAAGTCAATAAGGGTATCAACGAGCGCCCAACGCTCCACCCTATCAGCAACACCACCAGCCAAGAGCTCAACAACCCAGACAAAACTATCAGAATCAGAGACCAACAACAAAACCTCCACTTCCTCAGATACCGATGACTTACACAGAGTTGTACCCCTCCTTGGTGTAGCAAGGATTGGTAACAACGTGGCCGTTAAATCCAGACACTACATCTCCTCACTATAATACAAATGCTCATTGTGCCTTTCACGAAGGCGCCGCCGGTCATGATTTAGAAGGTTGTCTTGCCTTAAAACATCTTGTCAGGGAGTTGATAGAAAAGAAGATCTTGTCCTTTGATGATGTACCCCCTAACGTTAAAAGCAATCCATTTCCGAATCATGGAAGGGTTAATGCTATAGAAGAAGTTTCAGATGAAAAGATAGTCTGAGGTGTGTTAGAGATCAAGACCCCGTTGTCGCTACTGCGAAAATCGGCGCCGGCTATGACAGAAGAGTTGCCACCGTGTGTTATTTATCCCAACAGAGGGAAAGGAAACGCTCAGAGTAAACCTAACGCAAAACAGGAAACGACTGGTCGTCGCAACCAAATTCCTGGATTCGGGAGTCGATTACGCAAGGGGAAGGTATTAGCACCCCTCACGTCCGCCGTACTCGACGGGATCCACGCTTGTTTTCTAGTACGGATTGTTATTCTATCTAATCTAAAGGTCAAGGGTTAAAAAGGAAAAGAAAATGACTCGGCAAAGTATCGCACTTTATGCCTACATATTCCCGTCTGGAATGAGAAATCAGAGTCAACGTAGTTCGCCTAACTACGGATGAAGGTGGGAAGGTTGCTCGCTAGGATACGGCATCATATGCCTACGTACTTTCATACAGCATGAAAGATCAGAGCAAATGTAGTTCGGGCTACGGAAGACACAAGCTTGTCTGATTGTTTTTTATTACCTCCAAAAAGGGTTTTTCTTGATTAAGAGTCCAAGCGGACAAAAATGACACTTTGATGTTTGTTTTGAATCTTTTACGAAAGAAGTGTTTTTTAGTTTGTTTGCAATCTCTGACGCACTAGAGACTATGATTTGAAAGTGACTATGTCGCGTGTCACCCAAAGGGTACCACACTAAGCAGCCAGACTACTGGAAAGAAGCTCTCCAGCAACCCTTTCTCAAATAGCTTAAGGCTCGTAACGTACGACATCGATTAACCTTATTACTGTATTTTTAAGTTGTTTTGAGATAGGAAGAGAAAGAAACTCTAAAAAGCCTAGGGTTGAAAAGGGAATAAAAACTAACCTAATATTGTCATGCATGGATAAGAATCCTAATGTCTGTCATAATTCCCTCATGCACATAGGAAATCAGAGATCCTAGGGGATAAACAGAAAAGAAATCAAGCAAATACAGTAAACAGCATGCAATGCAGCAATACAAGCGAGGCAAGGGAGTCCCACTCAACCTCGAACCTGGGAAAACAATAGGCAAAGTGAATCAACATTGACTTCAAACCTAAGGGGCAAGCTACACAAGCCAACAAACAATACAAAAAACAAAAACCCAAAGCAAAGGAGGCAGCCCAAACAACAACACCAAACTCCTACAGCAAACAGCACAAACAACAGCTCTGACAACAACAGTTGATTAAACAGCAAAACATTGACAGCAACAACCTTCATCTGCAAGCTTCACTAACCCTTCAATCTTCAACAAGCACCAAGCTTCAACAAGCTTCAATCTTCAACAAACAACCAGCTTCAACAAGCTCCTAACTTCATCTTCAACAAGCAGCAAAACCCTAGCTTCAACAAGCAACCAGCTTCAACAAGCAACACTCCTAGCTTCCACAAGCTTCTAGCTTCAACAAGCACAAACTCCAAGGGAGAATCAATTAACAAGATCAAGTTGAAGTGTTAAGAAACTCAATGACAACCAAGGGAAGCCATTAAGCTCCTAACACTGTAATAGAAAGGCATCCTCAAAGTTCTACTCTTAAAGCATGCCATTCATCCCTCCAAAGGAGAGATGTGACTTCTTTAAGAGGACCTTGTGTCATTGGATTGAATTGAGATGAACAATATACTCCATGTTTGAAGAAAGAAACAAAACTAGTCTAATGCTCTTCCTAAAACCCTAGTTTCCCTAAGCTCCTGACAAGCATCCACAAGATGAGAAATTCTTCAACTCCAAGCTCCTTCAAGCACTCCATATCAACATCAACATGTCTTCATCTTCATCCAAGCACAAGAGCACCACCACCCTAATCTAAGGGGAACTATTGAATTAAACTAGTCAAGTTAGTGTATTAGAAACTCCTAAGAGTTAGTCCTAAAACCAATTCTAATTAAAATACCAAAAATGATTATAAAATCTTATAAAAAATTCTAAGGGTTCCTAAACCTCTTAAGAATATCTCCATACAAAAACCAAGGGGTTAACCATCCATTAAGTCCTAAAACTATGCCCTAAACCTAAGGGTACTATCCTAAAACCCTAATTCTACAACACCTAATGTTCAACGTTCAAAATAGCCTAAAGTTCTCTCAAAAAATTATGAGAAAATTACTAGGGGTACATGCATATATAAGCTATCTAGTCCAAAAAGAATCAACTCAAAATCATACACCAAACACCCATACTAAAATCAGCAAGATCAAGCATCAATCATGTTCAAAATAAAAGCAATTAAACTCCAAAAAATACAATTAAATTCTAAAATGCACGAATTAAGAAATTTTTAATCCTATTAAATTCTAAACTCTCTATGGAGTCAGGGGAAAAAATCTAGCCTAAAAATGTTAATTTTCCTAATTATGGTGAATTAATTTCTAACTATATGCAAAATGTGAAATTAAAAGAAAATATAATGAAAATGAAGAAAAGCGCGTGGTAAATAGCAATTATATCATGTTATAACCCAGACATGGGCCTAAGAGGGGGTGCGCGTATCAAGTCTGACTAGGCCCAAACCAATTAACAGAAAATAATGGAAAATGAAAGGAAATTGGGAAAACGTGTGTGACAAATAGCAAGCCATTTTAGTGTAAAATCCAACTTGGGCCACGCAGGGGGTGCCAATAACACTTAATTCACTAAGCCCATCCAAGGTTGATTAATGAAATGCTGAGTTTTGATCTAAACTCAACTCTCTTCATATTTTAACTTGCGATCCTGGCTGTGCATTCATGTCTTCAGTCAATGGTCAAACATGATCCAACGGGCAAATGTTCATATTCTCCAAATATTCATAACTAAGAGGGAAAACTCAGACGATGGCCTGAGCTGCAGCGCCACCGTCGTCTCCGGCGAGGGCATCCCAATACTTCATCAATTCTTGCAACTAAACACCCTATCCCATTCGTTTTTTCATCCTGAGCACAAATATGCCTTCCAAATTCATTGATTCTCATCCTAACTCCAAAACCGATCCAAGTTCAGAAAATTCACCAAGTCTTGATCATCTCAAAACCTAAAACTAATGGTCTTATCCTCATCTACACGCATCATACTTCAATTCAAACTATCCAAACAAGATTAAAACCTCAAGAACCAGGAGTTATTCCTCTCAACAGAAATTGCAATGCACCTAGTTTGGTCTCTAATCATTCAATTCTTGGACTGAAATCCACCCTAGCATCATCTATAACCTAACCAACTATCAAAACCTAGGCAATTACCTATAAATTAGAGCAAAAATTGAAAGTTGCAAACCTGGTTTTGAGAGATGAACAGATAGTGATTTTGCTCGATCCAACCTCCAATTCTTTCCAGAATCACTCAAGAATCACTCCCCAAGCTTCTCCAATCAACAATTTGCTTTGAATCCACCTCTATCTCAAAATCCGATTCTTGATGCACTTGAGAAATTTTCAGTTGCTCTCTCTCTGATTCCTTGCTCAATCCTTGCCAAAAAATAATCTGAATCAGTTGTAATCAATATATAGAATATGTTGGAAACCTCTAGAAACTTCTGTAACCAACTAAATGAGATTTTCAATTTCTCATGCACTTCCAATTTCTCATATGTGACAGTCACCAATTGCTCTGTTCTTGGCCTTGATTTCACTTGAAATTCTCCCCTTATGACATTTAGAAATGAATGGGATGTGTAATTGCCTTGTTTTTGATCCAAAGATGTGAGTTGGTTATGTTACTTCCACATGAAGTTACAAAATGAAAGTGTCTAAAAATAGCCTCAATTCAAAAATGTGACAATGCCATCATTCTTAGAATGGTTTTTTCTGATCAATTTGGTATATAATGTTGCTTTGTTTGGCCATAAAACAAAGAATTCCATTTTTTGGTCTTTTAATGACTTATTTTTCTTCCTTTTTAAGCCATTTCAAGCAAATTCTTGTTACAAGCCAATCCAAGCTCTCATGACCACTTGATTACACCCAAAACATCATTTTGAACAAGTTCCATGTTGAACAATTTTCCATTTGAAGCTTGCGAGTTGGAGTTATGGACCTATGATCACAAATGACCTATAATCATCAATACCCAAAATACCCCTGGCTTGCGAAGATCACAACTTGAGTTCTACAAATCCTATCAAGGACTTCTAGTACTCTATGGAAATCTAAGACCAATATCTACAACTCTCATGTTGTCCAAGAATCCATTTGAAAATTCCTTGAAGGGCAAAAGTTGCTTGGAAGTCAAGTGACTTTCACAGATAAATTTCATAGCCATCTGATGACCCGTAACTTGCAAGGACCATAACTTGAGTTCTACAAATCCCCTTGAGGACTTATAGTACTCAAATTAAAGGTATTGAGAAGCTCTACAAGTTTCATGTTGGCCAAAGATCCATTTGAAACTTTTATTTTGACTTATGTGGCTTTGAAGTTAGGCACTAAATAGGGTGATTTGCACTGAAACCCTAATTTAGCAACTTCCCACATTCTTGATCCTTCTTTGCTTGATCTTGGCACAACACCACACATGTATAAACATACCAATCCATGAACCCTATGACCTCAGAGCAGGCTTTGATGCTCTTCAATTACTCAATTGACCTAGGATTGACCCAGATGAAACCCTAGTTGACTGCACCTCAACTGTGGCTCTCATGCTTGAATCAATGACTTGTCTTAGCTTCAATAGGGCCCTCTAGGTATTCCATGAGATCCATACACACCTCCAATTCACATTCCATGTTTCACATCCCACTGATGATTCTCAATATTCCTCAAGATAGGAGCAAAACCCACATGTAGGCACTCAAACTTCTCAAGACTTCAAATCACTTCTTGATGGCTTGGATGACTTCTCCTGCTTCAATAACACCTCTTGCTAGGCTCTTCTCTTGATAGACACCCTTGATCCCTTGTTGGATGCATGCTATGCTATGATATGCCAATGATTGAATTATGTACCTGATGTAACTATGCAAATGAAATGCAATGAAACATAAATCAAGCAAGAAAAGGTTGAGCAAATTTTGGGGTGCAACAGCTGCCCCTATTCAAACGGCTTGGACCCGAATGGGTGAAGAGCGAACGACCTTTAAGCAATCGAGGTACGAGACGGTTGAATACCATGGAACCCGGAAATTTGCCAACCGCAGAAATGAACTGCACTGCTTGGGGAGCAACCTCCCCTATCTGAATCTAGTTGTTACGGCAACAACTGATCCAACGTCTGATAATAATTTTGATTTCAACTTCAATGACCTATATAACGCCACAGGTACTGAACAACTTTTGCAAAAACACCTCCGTCCATAACTGGACTAACCTTGTCAACACAAGAAGAGGAACAAATTCGTCAACACGAATAGAGCTTCTGTCGTCACAGGAGTAACCTTGTCCACATCTGGACCCAAATTTCGTCAAATCACGAATAAATACAAATCTGTCCACGTCAGGACTCACATTTCGTCAACCCGAAGAAATCTCAACAACACAGGAATAGAACTTTGTCCATGTCAGGACACTTGTTTCGTCAACACGAAGAAATCCCCTCAACAAGAGCAAAACTTTGTCCATGTTAGGACGCACACTTCGTCAACACAAAGAAATCCCATCATAAACGTGTCCACGTTAGGACTCCATATTCCGTCAACACGGAGGAATCCCGACGACTTCGCTGGGGATGAGTTGTCTGCATCTCGTCAACACGAGGAGATCCTATCAACATAGGCAATACAATCTCATTTGCGTCTCGTCAACATGAGGAATTCCTATCAACATAGGAATAAATTATCCACGTCAGGACTCATATCTCGTCAACACGAGGAAATAAACCCGTCAACACGGAGACAACTCCCATCATCACGGGCACAAACCTATCCACGATTGTGCTCAAATTTCATCAACACGAAGAAAATAAACTCGTCAACACAAGAAGAAATCCTATCATCATAGGAATAAAACTCGTCCTCATCAGGACTCGAAGTCATCAACCACAAAGTCATAAGTTCGTCAATACGAAGATAAACCCCTTCAATACTGGAACAACTCCGTCCATATCCGGACACATATTTTGCCAACCCGAACAGAAATAAATTCGTCAACACGAATAAACCCTATCATCATAGGAACCCTACTTTTGTCCACGTCAGGCCTCACGTTTCGTCAACACGAAAAGAAATAGATTCGTCAACACGAATAAACCCTATCATCATAGGAATACCGTTCTTGTACATATCTGAACTCAAATTTCGTCAACACGAAGAAATCCTATCCTCATAGGAATAAAACGCGTCCTCATCAGGACTCCATATCCCGTCAACACGGAGAAATCATCTTGTCAACTTGAAGAAAAACATATCATCCCAGGAGTAAAACTCGTCCTCATCAGGACTTCACATTCCGTCAACACGGAGAAAGGTAACTTTGTCCTCATCAGGACTCCACATTCCATCAACATGGAGAAAGGTAAATTTGTCCTCATCAGGACTCCATATTCCGTCAACATGGAGAAAGCTAACTTTGTCCTCATCAGGACTCCACATTCCATCAACACGGAGAAAGGTAAATTTGTCCTCATCAGGACTCCACATTCCGTCAACACGAAGAAATCCTATCATCATAGGAATAAAACTCGTCCTCATCAGGACTCCCACATTCCGTCAACATAGAGAAAGGTAAATTTGTCCTCATCAGGACTCCACATTCCGTCAACACGGAGAAAGGTAAATTTGTCCTCATCAGGACTCCATATTCCGTCAACACGGAGAAATCCTATCATCATAGGAATAAAACTTGTCCTCATCAGGACTCCACATTCCGTCAACACGGAGAAAAGTAAATTTGTCCTCATCAGGACTCCACATTCCGTCAACACGGAGAAAAGTAAATGTGTCCTCATTAGGACTCCACATTCCGTCAACACGGAGAAAAGTAAATTTGTCCACGTCAGGACGCACATTTTGCCAATACGAAGAAAGATATCTGCTGGGGATAAATGGTTCACGTCAGGACACCATTTCGTCAACACGAAGAATAATCAAATTTGTCCACGTCAGGACTTCACATTCCGTCAACTCGGAGAAATCAAACTTGTCCACGTTAGGACTAGCACATCTCGTCAACTCGAGGAAATAAATCTGTCCATGTTAGGGCACCCACTTCGCCAGCACGAAGAAATCCCGTCAATACAGGAATAAATTATCCACGTCATGACTCATATCTCGTCAACACGAGGAACTCCTATCAACATAGGCAACAAAATTTTGGCGACTTCCGGGGGAATACTTCTATCAACCAGTAGGAAAATACATCCGTTTATCCATACGGGAAGATACTCTGAATACAATTCTCTGCTTATCTCTGCAGTAGCTAACTCCATTAGTCCCAACCCACAAACCTTTTAGCGCTGACGTGACAGCGACTTTGAGGCGGACTCTACGGGGGATATTTGGAAACCAAACTGCCGGATGCCTGTTTCGATAACCGGCGGCAGCTTCTGAAATTTTGATTCATGAAACCCTTTGACGCTGACGTAACAGTAAATTTGAAGAAGATAATATGTTGGCCGGATAAGAGAAACTTCAACAAGCAACTCTGTGGGGAAAATAGTAAGATGAACCGTATCATCACACGTCTCGCGGCGAGACCTCGAATACCTGGTAATATATCTGAGCTAGAACTCCATACTCCTGCTGAGAAAACACACCTGAAAGCGAAAGGTTAACCAACCTGATTTATGTTTTAAAATGCGTATGTTTGAAAATGGCGTAATGCTCCGTACGGCACGGAAATGCTACGCGTTTGAGTAGATGCAAATATGACGATATATGCGAATGCACCGGCAGGCTCAAGCTGCCGGGAAACTCTGGTAGTGTTGTCTCAACAACATGAATGTTGAGGATAAAGCCAACTCCGCTGGGGAGAACAAGTATCATAAGGTATGCCGGGAACACCACCAACTCTGCCAGGGAGAGATTAAACATCAATTTCCACTGGGAGGAAAGAACAAACCACCCTGTTGGTGAACCAACTCATCTGGGGAAAAAAGCGACACTTATGGGCAAAGCACGCTGTCTGAGCACAGTTTACACACTCGGAGCCTCGGACTCTGCTGAGGATCAACGTCCTGTCAATGGAATGACGACCTGTGGGGAGAAGGGAAACCGTCCTCCGGGTATAATCCTTCTGAACCAACAACTTGGTTAAACTCTGCGGGAACCCCCCCATGCTGGGGATTGAACGTGCACATCTTCGATTCATTGGGGGAGCGCAACCTCTGTAGGGGATACTGTTTTTGACTTGCTGGGGTTAATCCTATGGACGGCTTTCCATGAGGACACTATCCTGGGGAGAATCATTCTCTCCTTCGGGAAGGGATAGCTGTCATTTCAACTCTCTAGGGATAAGATGCGACTAGCCGAGGAATGACATCAACTGAAATCAGGCTCTTCATCAAGAGATTTTGGCTGGGGAAACATGAGTTCCATCCACCTTCTCGGAAATTTTCCCCAAAAATACCAACATGCTCCAGTATGAACACTTCGTCGTGAAAGGAAAAGCTAGCCATGGTGCTACCTCACAATACCTTGCCCCTGAACCAGCACCAACTTCCTGATAAAGACTCTTCGATTTCTGTACCCTGACGGTTAGATATGAACTGTTTCTGCACGTCAAACCCAAAAGGATGTCCCAACAAAAGCTTTTGTTCTTAGGGTGGCCTGCCCCGGTCTTACAATAATCTTTTGACCCTGATCGATCGATTCGTGAAGCAATGCCCCTAGCGGCGAGAGATCTGCCAAATCTCGACCTAATTGCCCCAGATTAACTGATTCTTGGATGACTGACTCCCACTGGGGATTAATTGATATATCCTGCCCCAGCTCACGAAACATTCAGACATTCTGCATTCTATCCTGATCAGACTTCCCACTATAGGAAACTTTCCTGCTGCATGTGCTTACTCGCAAGCAAAACAAGTTGTTCTGCATAAAAGATATATTAAATGCAATGCATATGACAGTTTTGAAAATCCAGTCCGATTTAATGGAAAAGTTTTATGACCTACAACGAATCAATTGACAATGCCGCAAGAGGAATCCCTTTTAGGAGTCAGTTTCGATGCGATCTTTACCGAAGTATGCTCTCGAACTAAACCTGTTTCAATTAGGACTTTTTCGGGTTGTAACGTGGTCAGGTTCACGGTTAACAAGGAAAGATATAGGCTCAAAGTTTATTTCGACCCACCCATTCTTCGTGATGTTCTCCAATCCTATGTTTAGCTAATTCGACTTCAGCGTTCACCTGTTAAAGGTGTAGTGATAGGAGTGATGGTTTAGGATACCACTTGCTTTTCGGAGTGACGGTCATTCGCTTATCGTCTTCGGGTGCCTAGAGTCACGCGACTTTGTCCTTTTCGAGGATTTTTCTTTGGTAATCCTTTTCGTCTTTTGTGTTTTTCCTTTCGTTCCCTAACTTTTGCCTGGACTGACTCTTTGGAGCTTCTTTTGATTCTAAAGTCCAGCGGGATGCCCTAATTTTTGCCTAAGCCATTTGTTTTGCAGTTTAGACTTAGCGGGCTTTGGATTCTCTTCTTCTTTTTGAACAAGTCGTAGGACACTGGTTGTCTGACCCTTTGGGGGATAATGTGACTGTCTCACTCCTGACGTTCAACCATTGCGGGTTTTTAGGCACGACCTATACAGGTGTGATTGATCCTCGAACGGAAATTCCTTTTGTAATTTGAATGCTTGGTCAAACTAACTGACACCTACCCTGCCCCGGGTTAAGATTGAGGGTTTTTCGTTTTCAGAAAGAAGCTCCTACTACAAGGCTCAAAAGGGGTTGACAAGGGATTATCTTCCTTATATCTCCGGTGTTTATGGATTCGAAACAATGCATGTACATCATCAACAGGTTTTTATCCAAAAGCATACAATCGGAAGCTTATTCGTCATCGGTTTTCGTCATCCTCCCCGGATTCCACTTAACAAGCGTTTGAAATAAATGAAAACACAAAGAGTGAGCATGACTGGATTAATTCAACACATGCATATTTATTTCATTTATCAATATCAGTTGAAAAAACAACAAGTTTTACAAACGAAATTTTTAATTGAACAGAAAGGCAACTACAAATGCAAAGACATGAACAAGATAACATGAAAAATATCGGTGTCTCAGAATTGGACTTCTTGCATTTTGACTTATTGGCGAGTCAACCATCCTCAGAAACAATTGTTGGAGGTAGCCTGCTGCTGTCTTGACCTGTTTTCCACGACCCGACCAAATTTAGGAACCTTTTTCATCAACCCGACCTTTGCTTGTCTGTGGCCCTGCACCATATTGGGGACCCTATCAAAAGAGTTGATAGCCTTGCTGTCGATCAAATCTTGGACTTTATGCTTGAAAGCGTGGCATCCCTCAATATCATGTCCGGGTGCCCCGGAATGAAACTCACAATGCTTACTGGCGTCGAAACCAAATGGAGGTGCGCCCGTTGGTGGGGCCAACATTCTCTTTTCAACAAGGTGCAACCCTAACAAGGTCTGAAAGAGTTCAGCATACGTTGATAGAGGTGCCTCAAATACCCTCTTTGACTTCCCCTCCTGAATTCTTCGTTGAGCCGGATGCTAGCGTGTCATGCGCTGCTGGTTTTGATCAACCCGTTCCTTAGGCTCATGCACTGTCATCCTCAAATTCAGCCCCGACATTGGCAACTGTTGTGGACCTGGGGATTCAGTTTCCAATGATTCTAGGATATGCCTCGATTCTTTTGCAACTTCCGATGGGGAAATAGGAATATCGGTCCCTGAGATCTTTATACTGCCCGGCACAAATTTAATTGCCTTCTCATCCAGCAAATCTTGAATCTTCTGCTTGAACGACTTGCAGTTCGCGATGTTATGCCCCAGTGCACCAGAGTGGAAGACACAATGGGCGTTCACATCATAGCCTGGTGGTGGCTGCCCAATCAATGGAGCCAAAGTGCGGGGTTTAATCAGTTGAAGTTGGAACAAGAGTTGCACCAACTGATCATAATCCACCAGAATCTCATCAAATACCCTGCCAGAGAGCTTCATCCTTTTACCATACCCCCTTGTGTTATCCTGAGAAATCAGTCGCGACTGCCGACGAGGAGAATCCCGAGCTTCGAATTGCGTAGAGGGTCTCTTAGGCCTATCATGCCTGGGAACTGGTTCTTCCGACCCCTGCGGGGCAAGTAAACCGACCGCGGCTTCGGACATTTGCTCACCTTCTCTTCTGAGTACATTCCTCAATATTTCAACCATCAATCCTACCTGAGCCTTCAATCGGTAATTCTCCTCTTCGAGCGTCTCTTGATTCGTGCGCAACGCGTGAATGTCCTTCATGAATTGCCCCAGTTGGCCTCGAACTTCAATTAACTCAGCTTGGACATGCTCCATGTCTATCTCTGCAAGTCGGCATTCAAAACCCTGGAGGAAACCCTGACTGTCATGAAGAGTAATATCAGCAGTACTATCATTAGCCCGTGCAATCAGAGGTTGTACAATAGCCTGCAGCTGCTCTTGGCCCTTGGCCATGGTTTCCATTGCTTGTATGAACTGCGTCATGTTGCCGCGCATCTCCTGCATCTCATTCTGAACTTGATCCATTATCTTTCTTACAGCTGTTTCTGTTTGAATAGTGGTGAACTCTTTGGTCGTCAATCCTGAAAAACCTGTGAGATGCAGGAAATAAGATATAGATTCAACAAGTAACTAGCAATGCAAAAATGAATATGCAGATGCAATATGTGTCTGCGCTTTAGGGAGACCACCCCCGATTCTAGTGCCAAAGTGCCAGTGCAGTGACAGTGCTAAGAAGCTTGGATTCATCCCCGAAGAAAACATCTCATATATTGCTGCAAAGAGCCCATCAAGGCAGAAATACAATATCACTGAGTGTACACAACAAGAAGGCATGACCTCAACCAACAATCCTGGTGATGGCCAGCACAATGCAAATAAAGCATATACCACAGTGCATAAGGTAATCAAGTGCGACCATATGCCCGATACTCCTCTAACAATTTCTTAGTCTTGGGATAATCCGGCTGGGGAAGCAACCCTTCAGCGAGCGAGTCTCTTTGCCTGATAACACGCCGAAGATCCCCAATGGATTCCTCCCAAGCACCCTCTCCAAAGCACTCCTCTAGCTTCCGCTTCTGGGATGCAGACTCTTTCTTACGCTTGACAACTTTGTTCAAAGCATTCTGAACGTCATATCTCCGCATAACCTCTTCTTCAAACTTTTTATGGCTAGCCTTCAACTGATCTTGGATATTTGCAACTTCAGCTTATCTTCTCTCTCCTTGTTGTTGGTCAATGTAGCGTTCCAAGTTTTGTTGAACGTAGAGATCTCCCGGTAGGCTATATCAAGTGCTTTCTTCTTAGACTCCAGCATGTCATGAGAGCTCTTGAAATCTATCCCCAAGCGCTCACGCTTCTTTCGTTGTTCAATCAGTTCTGTGGATAACTGGTTCACCAGCTCTGTTTGCTGCTTGAAGGAATATACGGCTTCATTTCTTTCGCTTCTGAGCTGAACTGGCTCTTCTTCCAACTTCTCGTTGGCTTTCATCAAAGCTTCCTTCTCCTTCACAACATGCTCATATCTCTCAAAAGACACAGTAGTTGGCTCCTCAACCACGAGGGGAGCAGGGGGTAATACTGCAGGAAACGGCATCAGCGTCTGCTTTGCCCTATCTTGGATCCAGACTTGGTACGGAGGATAGGCTTGACTATCATTCTTACCCAATAACGGCCTACCCTTCTTGTATATGTTATTCCAAGCATGCTGAAGCTTGGATAACAATTCTCCCTTCAGATCACCTGTGAAGTACAGAGATTCCTGCACTTCCTCCTCTTTTGGCGGGATTCTCAAAGCATAACCGAATTGCCTGATCAACAATGACGGATTGTAGTTAATGCACCCTTTCCTCCCAATCAGAGGAATGTTAGGATATCCTGTGCAGCTGTAGATAATCTCAGATCCAAGTAAATCCCTATCAAACCAGACAACATCTTCTGAAGAAAGCCCCATCAGACGCTCAGACCATTCCACCGTAGCTGCAGACTCAGCAAAGATACCCTTCTTGGGCAGGTGACTATCAAACCACATATACAATAAAGGCACACAACAAGAGACGTTCTTACCCCTCATATTCTCGTTCTTATAATGCAGAGAGTGATAGAAGTCTCCAATCAGCGTAGGCACAGGATTGCCTGAAGCAAATATATAGAATGCATCCAAATCAACAAAGTTAGGCATATTCGGGAACAGTACAATGCCATAGATACACAAAGAAAGGATAGCATTAAACACAATCCAACAGCCACTCTTGGCATACTCTTGTGCTTTCCCAACCAAGAACTTGAGAGAAAAACCAGAAACTCCATTCCACGAGGTTAACAATAACTCTGAGGAATCTAAATTAAAAGCAACAACCAAGTCCTCCAGTTTGGGCTCAGCACCCATATGAATGAAGGGTACCCTGTTCTGAATGGTTAGCTCCAAGATCTCAGCATATTCCTCCATGGCCGGAGCCAGAATGAAGTCAGGGAAAGTAAAACACCTCAGCGGGGGATCATAAAACTGCATAAGCGCGTACAATCCGTTCAGCTCATACGTGGATGGTTTGCAGACCAACCTAAGCAGTTTCCCATAACTCTTCCTGAAACTTCTCTTCAGATCATCATCAGTTAGAGATATCAAACCAAGCAAAGCAAAAACATCTGGGGTAGGCAACTTGTATGCCGCAGTCTTCTTCAAAGTTTCCATGATAGCAGACAGAAATCCGGGCAACTAGAATCAGAAGGTATGAAATACACCTGCAGCACAGACACATGTTAATGATATGCAAAATGAGTATGCAACAATGCAATATGCAGACATGCAACAGGGATCAAGTGATATATTGCTGAAGAGATCCATTCGCAATATATGTCTCAACAGACCCACAATACTGCTCAAACCTGGTCTCAACAGACCCATAATAATGCTCCACTTTGGTCTCAACAGACCCAAAACAATGCTCCAACTTGGTCTCAACAGACCTATAACACTGCTCCAACCTGGTCTCAACAGACCCAAAACACTGTCCTGATGAAGAACCCCAAGTAACCATACTGATCCAATATCAAGAAAACCGGGTAGTCTGGAGGTCAAGTTTCCTGCATGTCCCAATCCTTCTCACAGGTAGGTGTCCTATCAACTGACACAAGGTACGGCATCCTATGCGGTCGTCGGCGTCACAGACTTTCAAGACTGATGATACGATACCCAGAAGGTGTGGCATCATCATATCCTGAAGAGGCCTCACTTAGCCAACTTCCAATTAATCGGTCCCCAGAGTCGACAATCCAACTAACCAATAACCCCCTCAACCCAAAGGGTTGAAAAAGAAGTCAACCAGAAGAACCTCGTCTGAGCGTGGATTTTGCGGGACACTAGTACATGCAAAGCATGCACGCGCCCACTACTTTCCACAACTAATTCTAGGTGCACTCAAGCCCAGGTTCGGCTTATCCCTCAATCTGACCCCCTACCCAGCATAACAACGATAATAATGCTGAAAGTAAATATAGAAAAGTAAATCCATACAAAACCCACGACGGGAAAACAAGCGCTAGGACTGACTCGCGTAGGGAACCGTTGGAGTCCCCAGCAGAGTCGCCAGTTGTCGCTACTGCGAAAATCGGCGCCGACTATGACAAAAGAGTCGCCACCGTGCGTTATTTATCCCAACGGAGGGAAAGGAAATGCTCAGAGTAAACCTAACGCAAAACAGGAAAGGACTGGTCGTCGCAACCAAATTCCTGGATTCGGGAGTCGATTATGCAAGGGGAAGGTATTAGCACCCCTCACGTCCGCCGTACTCGACGGGATCCACGCTTGTTTTCTAGTACGGATTGTTATTCTATCTACTCTACAGGTCTGGGTTAAAAGGAAAAGAAAATGACTCGGCAAAGTATCACACTTTATGCTTACGTATTCCCGTCTGGAACGAGAAATCAGAGTCAACGTAGTTCGCCTAACTACGGATGAAGGTGGGAAGGTTGCTCGCTAGGATACGGCATCCTATGCCTACATACTTTCATACAGCATGAAAGATCAGAGCAAACGTAGTTCGGGCTACAGAAGACACAAGCTTGTCTGATTGTTTTTTATTACCTCCAAAAAGGGATTTTCTTGATTAAGAGTCCAAGCGGACAAAAATGACACTTTGATGTTTGTTTTGAATCTTTTACGAAAGAAGTGTTTTTTAGTTTGTTTGCAATCTCTGACGCACTAGAGACTATGATTTGAGAGTGACTACGTCGCGTGTCACCCAAAGGGTACCACACTAAGCAGCCAAACTACTGGAAAGAAGCTCTCCAGCAACCCTTTCTCAAATAGCTTAAGGCTCGTAACGTACGACATCGATTAACCTTATTACTGTATTTTTGAGTTGTTTTGAGATAGGAAGAGAAAGAAACTCTAAAAAGCCTAGGGTTGAAAAGGGAATAAAAAATAACCTAATGTTGTCATGCATGGATAAGAATCCTAATATCTGTCATAATTCCCTCCTGCACAGAGGAAATCAGAGATCCTAGGGGATAAACAGAAAAGAAATCAAGCAAATACAGTAAACAGCATGCAATGCAGCAATACAAGCGAGGCAAGGGAGTCCGACTCAACCTCGAACCTGGGAAAACAATAGGAAAAGTGAATCAACATTCACTTCAAACCTAAGGGGCAAGCTACACAAGCCAACAAACAATACAGAAAACAAAAACGCAAAGCAAAGGAGGCAGCCCAAACAGCAGCACCAAACTCCTACAGCAAACAACACAAACAGCAGCTCTGACAACAACAGTTGATTAAACAGCAAAAGGTTGATAGCAACAACCTTCATCTGCAAGCTTCACTAACCCTTCAATCTTCAACAAGCACCAAGCTTCAACAAGCTTCAATCTTCAACAAGCAACCAACTTCAACAAGCTCCTAACTTCATCTTCAACAAGCAGCAAAACCCTAGCTTCAACAAGCAACACTCCTAGCTTCCACAAGCTTCTATCTTCAACAAGCACAAACTCCGAGGGAGAATACATTAACAAGATCAAGTTGAAGTGTTAAGAAACTCAATGACAACCAAGGGAAGCCATTAAGCTCCTAACACTGTAATAGGAAGGCATCCTCAAAGTTCTACTCTTAAAGCATGCCATTCATCCCTCCAAAGGAGAGATGTGACTTCTTTAAGAGGACCTTGTGTCATTGGATTGAATGGAGATGAAAAATATACTCCATGTTTGAAGAAAGAAACAAAACTAGTCTAATGCTCTTCCTAAAACCCTAGTTTCCCTAAGCTCCTGACAAGCATCCACAAGATGAGAAATTCTTCAACTCCAAGCTCCTTCAAGCACTCCATATCAAAATCAACATGTCTTCATCTTCATCCAAGCACAAGAGCACCACCACCCTAATCTAAGGGGAACTATTGAATTAAACTAGTCAAGTTAGTGTGTTAGAAACTCCTAAAAGTTAGTCCTAAAACCAATTCTAATTAAAATACGAAAAATGATTATAAAATCCTATAAAAAATTCTAAGGGTTCCTAAACCTCTTAAGAATATCTCCATACAAAAACCAAGGGGTTAACCATCCATTAAGTCCTAAAACTATGCCCTAAACCTAAGGGTACTATCCTAAAACCCTAATTCTACAACACCTAATGTTCAACGTTCAAAATAGCCTAAAATTCTCTCAAACAATTATGAGAAAATTACTATGGGTACATGCATATCTACGCTATCTAGTCCAAAAAGAATAAACTCAAAATCATACACCAAACCCCCATACTAAAATCAGCAAGATCAAGCATCAACCATGTTCAAAATAAAAGCAATTAAACTCCAAAAAATGCAATTAAATTCTAAAATGCATGAATTAAGAATTTTTTAATCCTATTAAATTCTACACTCTTTAAGGAGTCAAGGGAAAAAACGTGTGTGACAAATAGCAAGCCATTTCAGTGTAAAATCCAACTTGGGCCACGCAGGGGGTGCCAATAACACTTAATTCACTAAGCCCATCCAAGGTTGATTAATGAAACGCTGAGTTTTGATCTAAACTCAACTCTCTTCAGATTTTAACTTGCGATCCTGGTCGTGCATTCATGTCTTTATTCAATGGTCAAACATGATCCAACGGGCAAATGTTCATCTTCTCCAAATATTCAAAACTGAGTGGGAAAACTCAGACGGTGGCATGAGCTGCAGCGCCACCGTCGTCTCCGGCGAGGGCATCCCAAAACTTCATCAATTCTTGCAACTAAACACCCTATCCCATTCGTTTTTTCATCCTGAGCACAAATATGCCTTCCAAATTCGTTGATTCTCATCCTAAATCCAAAATCGATCCAAGTTCAGAAAATTCACCAAGTCTTGATCATCTCAAAACCTAAAACTAATGGTCCTATCCTCATCTACACGCATCAGGATTCAATTCTAACTATCCAAACAAGATTAAAACCTCATGAACCAGGAGTTATTCCTCTCAACAGAAATTGCAATGCACCTAGTTTGGTCTCTAATCATTCAATTCTTGGACTGAAATCCACCCTAGCATCATCTATAACCTAACCGACTATCAAAACCTAGGCAATTACCTATAAATTAGAGCAAAAACTGAAAGTTGCAAACCTGGTTTTGAGAGATGAACAGATAGTGATTTTGCTCGATCTAACCTCCAATTCTTTCCAGAATCACTCAAGAATCACTCCCCAAGCTTCTCCAATCAACAATTTGCTTTGAATCCACCTCTATCTCAAAATCCGATTCTTGATGCACTTGAGAAATTTTCAGTTGCTCTCTCTGATTCCTTGCTCAATCCTTGCCAAAAAATGATCTGAATCAGTTGTAATCAATATATAGAATGTGTTGGAAACCTCTAGAAACTTCTGTAACCAACTGAATGAGATTTTCAATTTCTCATGCATTTCCAATTTCTCATATGTGACAGTCACCAATTGCTCTGTTCTTGGCCTTTATTTCACTTGAAATTCTCCCCTTATGACATTTAGAAATGAATGGGATGTGTAATTGCCTTGTTTTTGATCCAAAGATGTGAGTTGGTTATGTTACTTCCACATGAAGTTACAAAATGAAAGTGTGTGAAAATGGCCTTAATTCAAAAATGTGACAATTCCATCATTCTTAGAATGGTTTTTCTGATCAATTTGGTATATAATGTTGCTTTGTTTGGCCATAAAACAAAGAATTCCATTTTTTGGTCTTTTAATGAATTATTTTTCTTCCTTTTTAAGCCATTTCAAGCAACTTTTTGTTACAAGCCAATCCAATCTCTCATGACCACTTGATTACACCCAAAACATCATTTTGAACAAGTTCCATGTTGAACAATTTTCCATTTGAAGCTTGCAAGTTGGAGTTATGGACCTATGATCACAAATGACCTATAATCATCAATACCCAAAATACCCCTGGCTTGCAAAGATCACAACTTGAGTTCTACAAATCCTATCAAGGACTTCTAGTACTCTATGGAAAGCTAAGACCACCATATACAACTCTCATGTTGGCCAAGAATCCATTTGAAAATTACTTGAAGGGCAAATGTTGCTTGGAAGTTAAGTGACTTTCACAGATAAATTTCATAGTCATCTGATGACCCGTAACTTGCAGGGACCATAACTTGAGTTATACAAATCCCCTTGAGGACTTCTAGTACTCAAATTAAAGGTATTGAGAAGCTATACAAGTTTCATGTTGGCCAAAGATCCATTTGAAACTTGAATTTTGACTTATGTGGCTTTGAAGTTAGGCACTAAATAGGGTGATTTGCACTGAAACCCTAATTTAGCAACTTCCCAAATTCTTGATCCTTCTTTGCTTGATCTTGGCACAACACAAAACATGTATCAACATACCAATCCATGAACCCCATGACCTCAGAGTAGGCTTTGATGCTCTTCAATTACTCAATTGACCTAGGATTGACCCAGATGAAACCCTAGTTGACTGCACCTCAACTGTGGCTCTCATGCTTGAATCAATGACTTGTCTCAGCTTCAATAGGGCCCTCTAGGTATTCCATGAGATCCATACACACCTCCAATTCACATTCCATGTTTCACATCCCACTGATGATTCTCAATATTCCTCAAGATAGGAGCAAAACCCACATGTAGGCACTCAAACTTCTCAAGACTTCAAATCACTTCTTGATGGCTTGGATGACTTCTCCTGCTTGAATAACACCTCTTGCTAGGCTCTTCTCTTGATAGACACCCTTGATACCTTGTTGGATGCATGTTATGCTATGATATGCCAATGATTGAATTATGTACCTGATGTAACTATGCAAATGAAATGCAATGAAACATAAATCAAGCAAGAAAAGGTTGAGCAAATTTTGGGGTGCAACACCCGTTAAGGTTACTTCACGAAAACTACTGAAAGCAGGATTGATAGAAGATACCCATAATGATTGTAAAGATTGTTCTAGTGATTCTAAAGGGTGTGATGCGGTACGAGGAGCTATACAAAGATTGATTGATGATGGAGTATTGCAAGTGTGTAGCAAGGTGAGGAAAGAAGAAGTTTCGGTAATTGAGCCTGTTTTTAATTTACCAAAGAAAGGTGAGAAAGTTCTAGTGTTCAAAATGACCAACAAAAGTGTGAAGCCTGTTTTCAACAAGTCAACTTTTGATCAACCTCAACCGGTTATTATTCAGAAACCAAGACCATTTCCTTTTGAAAGCACAAAGATCGTTCCATGGAAGTATGACATGACTGTGATAGACCGAGGATCTGGGAAGGTTAGTCAGAAAGAGACAGTGAAAGACGACCAAGTGGACGTGACAAATATTGCAGGTACAAGCAAAATGACCCGTAGTGGTCGAATCTATCAGCCAAAGATAACAGTAGTCACTCCAAAATAGGTTACTCATGATGCGACAAAAGAAAAAGAGGTACCAGGTACTGAAGGAGACGACGAAGAATTCTTAAGGATTATTCGGGTAAGTGATTACAGGGTTATTGATCAGCTTCACCAAACCCCATCAAAGATATCAATCTTGTCTCTCTTGATGAACTCTCCAGCTCACAGAGAAGCTCTGCAAAAAGTATTGACGCAGACACATGTGACAAAAGATATAACTCTCGGCCAATTTGACTCAGTGATAGCCAACATTATGACATGTAGCACCCTGAGTTTTAGTGATGCAGAATTGCCAAAAGAAGGACGTAATCACAACCGTGCGTTGCACATATCTGTCAGGTGCCAAGAAGACACAATGGCACAAGTTTTAGTTGACACTGGATCCTCATTGAATGTATTACCCGCAAGGTCGCTCGCAAGGTTAGCATATGCAGGGGCAGAAATGAAACCGACGTCATTAATTGTAAAAGCTTTTGACAGTTCAAGAAGAACAGTTGTTGGAGAGGTAGAATTGCCAATCATGATAGGACCTCATGTGTTCAATATTACATTCCAAGTCATGGACATTAACCCAGCTTATAGTTGTTTGTTAGGACGGCCGTGGATTCACGCGGCTGGGGCAGTAACTTCCACATTGCATCAGAGAATGAAATTTGTTGTGAATGACAAGTTAGTGATTGTACACGGTGAAGAATACCTAATGGTGAGCAATCTGTCATCATTTAAGTATATTGAGGCAGATGAAGGCGCGTTAGAAACTTCCTTTCAGGCACTCGAGATAGCTAATGTAGTGATGTTAGAGGAAACAGTGGCTAAGAGTGGTCCGTCTTTTGCATCCGCTCAGAGCATCAAGTCTACACTGGAAGAAGGTACTCCTGCAGGTTGGACAGAGGTTATTGAAGTGAAGCCAAAGATGGATCGCCAAGGGTTAGGTTACAAACCAGCTCATGATGAAGCACCGACACATGACAAAGGACGCTCAAAGACTATACAAGAAGTATTCATCAGTGGAGGGTTCCAAATCAGTGCTGTAGAAGAAGATTTTGAGGATGAAGACCTTGAACAGTTAGTGTATCATTGCAACTCTGCCTGAGCAACTGGGAAGCTATTGAGATTCCTATGGTCTCTCCTGAGTTAAAGTAATTTGTTTGTCTTTCTTTTTGTTGTTTTGAATCTCCATAGCCATTCCCAGGGCTATAGGAATGTTTTGTAAGGGCCCCATGCTTTCAAGAAAAATCAATGAAAAATGAACTATTTTGTTAAATTTCCTTGTGTTATTTCCTTTAGTGCTTCTACTTTCATTTTAAAAGAAAAATGGCAATCTTAAAAACCCAAAACAATCTTCCTTTTTGTGTGCTGCATTTGTCTTTGTGTGTTTTAATAAATTAAACCATTCCAACATGCAGTGATGTCCTAAAACCCATTGAACCCTATGACTTTGCATTCCCTCCTGACTTTGATTCACCAATATACCAAGCCGAAGATGAGGATGAAGATTTTGAAATCCCTGATGAACTGGTAAAATTGGCACATCATGAGTACACAGAGCTTCAACCCTACAAAGAACAGGTAGAAGTCATTAATCTTGGCATCGAAGAAGACAAGAAAGAAGTCAAGATTGGGGCAACTCTAGGGTCAGAAGTCAAGCAGCAACTAGAAAAGATTCTGAAAGAGTATGTGGATGTATTTGCTTGGTCGTACCAAGATATGCCGGGTTTAGACACTGACATAGTAGTTCACAAATTACCACTTCGACCAGAATGCCCACCGGTTAAACAAAAGCTCTGTAGAATAAGACCGGACATGGCTCTCAAGATTCGAGATGAAGTGAAAAAGCAGATTGACGCGGGTTTCTTAGCAGTGTCCAAGTACCCCGAATGGGTAGCTAATATTGTACCCGTGCCGAAAAAGGATGGGAAAGCCAGAATGTGTGTGGATTACAGGGATCTAAACAAGGCCAGTCCGAAGGATGATTTCCCTTTGCCGCATATCGATACGTTGATGGATAATACGGCTCGTTTTGCAGTTTTCTCATTTATGGATGGTTTATCCGGTTACAATCAGATTAAGATGGATCTCGATGACATGGAAAAAACTACTTTCATTACTCCGTGGGGGACTTACTGTTACAAAGTTATGCCTTTCGGTCTGAAGAACGCAGGTGCTACTTATCAAAGGGCCATGGTAACTTTATTTCATGATATGATGCATAAGGAGATAGAGGTATATGTTGACGACATGATCGCCAAATCTCAGAGTGAGGAGGACCATTTGGAACATCTTTTGAAATTATTTAAGAGACTTAGAAAATATCAGTTGAGACTGAATCCATCTAAGTGTACCTTTGGGGTAAGATCTGGGAAGTTACTCGGTTTCATTGTCAGTCACCGAGGGATTGAGGTGGATCCAGAAAACGTCCGAGATATTCAAGATATGCCAGCTCCACAAACTGAGAAGCAAGTTAGAGGTTTTCTTGGAAGATTGAACTACATATCCAGATTTATTTCCAATATGACTCCTACTTACGAGTCCATCTTCAAGTTGTTACGCAAGGACCAGACGGTTGTTTGGAATTCAGATTCTCAGCATGCATTTGATAAGATTAAAGGATATCTCCAATAGCCTCCGATATTAATACCTCCTGTTCCAGGAAGACCTCTCTTCATGTATTTGACAGTGCTTGAGAACTCGATGGGTTGTGTGTTAGGTCAGCAGGACGAGTCCGGACGAAAAGAACATGCTATCTATTATTTAAGTAAGAAGTTTACTTATTGTGAAAGCCGATATTCACTTCTGGAGAAAACTTGTTGTGCTTTGGCATGGGCTGCCAAGCGTTTGAGGCAGTACATGATTTGTCATACCACTTTGTTGATTTCAAAAATGGATCTGATAAAGTATATCTTTGAGAAGCCTGCTCAGACTGGAAGGCTCGCCCGTTGGCATATGTTATTATCAGAATACGACATCCAGTACGTAGCCCAGAAGTCTATCAAGGGTAGTGTGTTGTCAGAATATCTTGCAGATCAACCAGTGGAAGATTATGAATCTCTCAAATTTGATTTCCCAGATGAAGACATTATGTTGGTAAAAGATTGTGAAGAACCGGGTCCTGAGAGGGGTCCGCGGAAAGGTCTTTGGTGGAAAATGATGTTTGATGGTTCCTCCAACAACAGTGGGCATGGTGTAGGCGCCATTTTAATGAATCCGGAAGGTGGTTACACTCCATTCACAGCCAGGTTAGATTTTGACTGCACAAACAATATCGCCGAATATGAAGCATGCATTCTCGGCCTCGAAGCAGCTATCGACCTCAAAATCAAACTTCTTGAAGTAAGTGGAGATTCAGCTTTGGTTATCTATCAAGTTACTGGTGACTGGGAGACTAGGCATGAGAATTTGATCCCTTACAGAGCTTACATCGTCAAAATGATGGAATATTTTGATAAGATCACTTTCAAGCATGTTCCGAGATCTGAAAATCACATTGCCGATGCCCTAGCCATGTTAGCCTCAATGTGGAAAGTCAGGGATGTCAATGATGCCACTCTCATCTGAATTGAACGCAAGACCGAGCCCGCCTACTGTCAGATGGTTGAAGAAGAAACTGATGACAAGCCATGGTTCCATGACATAAAGAATTACCTGTTAAAACAAGAGTATCCAGCAGATGCTACGTCACTTGACAGGAAAACTCTGAGACGATTAGCATCCAAGTTCTTTCTCAGCAATGATGTGCTTTACAAAATAAATCATGATATGGTCCTGCTTAGATGTGTCGACAGACGAGAAGCAAATTTGTTAATGCAAGATATTCATGAGGGATTATTTGGCACTCACGCCAATGGATATGCTATGTCTAGAAAGATTTTGAGGGCTGGTTATTACTGGTTGACTTTAGAAATCGACTGTATTCAATACACCAGGAAATGTCACAAGTGTCAGATTTATGCGGACAAGATGCACGTACCTCCGACGTTGCTAAATGTGTTGTCATCACCGTGGCCTTTCTCTATGTGGGGCATTGACATGATTGGGGCAATTGAGCCAAAAGCTTCTAACGGACACCGATTTATTCTGGTTGCTATCGACTATTTCACAAAGTGGGTTGAAGTCGCATCCTACACTAATGTTACTCGACAAGTGGTGGCCTGTTTTAACAAGAAGGAGATTACCTGTCGTTACGGAATTCCAAGCAGGATCATAACGGACAACGGTACCAATTTGAACAACAAAATCATGAAGGAGTTGTGCGATGATTTCAAAATTGAGCATCATAATTCCTCTCCTTATCGTCCCAAGATGAATGGAGCTGTAGAAGCTACGAATAAAAACATCAAAAAGATTTTGCAAAAGATGGTGAATACTTACAAAGATTGGCATGAGATGCTACCATTCGCCTTGTATGGGTACAGAACGTCCGTCCGCACTTCAACAGGGGAAACCCCTTTTTCTTTGGTATATGGAATGGATGCGGTACTTCCTATTGAGGTCGAGATACCTTCTTTGAGAGTCATAATGGAAACCAAGCTTGAAGAAGCAGAATGGGTGAGAGAAAGGTTTGATCAGTTGAATCTTATCGACGAAAAGCGCATGTTTGCGATGTGTCATGGTCAGTTATATCAGAAAAGGATCAAGAGGGCTTTTGACAAGAAAGTTCGTGTCCGAGAATTCCGAGAAGGGGAACTTGTACTCAAAAAGATTTTACCAGTTCATAAAGACGCACGGGGAAAGTGGATGTCTAACTATGACGGCCCGTTTGTTATGAAAACAGTCTTCTCAGGAGGCTCGTTGATTCTCACTACCATGGATGGAGAGCAGCTTACTCATCCAGTGAATTCTGATGCAGTACGGAAATATTACGCCTAAAAGAGCCCAATAAGTCGAAAACTTAAAAGAACGGCTTATGCAAAAGTTAGGGTTGAAGAAAAAGAAAAAAAGAAGAAGAAAAAGAAAAAGAAGGATAAAAGCTCGCTAAGTTGAAAACCCGAAAGGGAGGCTTAGGCAAAAATGAGCGTCCTGGTGGATTGAAAACCCGAAAGGGTGATCCAGGAAAAAGTTAGGGACAAAGGCGTTTCGCTGCATCAGATGAGTTGTCACCACTGTCGAAGATTATACAAGAATCACTCCAACCGCTCTTGTCAGAAGCGAGGATTTTGGGGAATTTTAGTCTTTAGGGATAGTTTGGTCATGGGATTCAATGTAACCTTATCCACTTTGCCATTTTTCACATGTAAAAATTTCTATGGAATTTTGTCATTCGCAAGATTTCATTCTTGAATAAAATCAGTTTTGAGCCATTCTTTCCTTTGCAAAATTTATCATTTCCTTATTTTCTTTGTTATGCAAAATATTATTTGTTGATCAACGATGATTTTGAAAGCATAGGGGTCAAATTATTGGATAAAACCTGAAAAGATTAACAAACGTAAAAACTTCAACTCGTGGGAAGAATCGAGGAAGATCACACTTCCCCGAAACCTCAGGGCAGCAGAAACTTCGACACGCAATCCTATTGCCCTCCCTGATGAAGTATAAGAAAGTTGAACTGCTGATTTTCCTTTGGTCATGTGTGGTTATCAAAGCTGGAAGACTGTCTCTCAAAGAACTTCTTATGATGACGTGAAGACTCGTCCCCAGTAGAAGATGTATGAGCATTTGTTTGAATTTACTTTGTCATCTCTGACTAGCTTTTTTAAAGCTTTGTTCCCCTATTAAGATTGGGTTTATTTTCCAAGGTATACCTACGCCTTTCAGCCTGGGTTCAGTATGATTCATTTGTCTCTTGGGTTCAGTGTGCTATCTGTTGATTCCCCGTGAATGCCTAATCACTGCTAGTGAATTTCCGTCTAAAGTCCAGTTGTAACTGGCATTGTTTTTGAAGCGAATCATTATTCTTTTGGTCGTCACCATATTTCTTGTTAAGACCAGTCGTAACTGGCATTATCTTAAACTCCACTCGTTGGTATCTTTTGATTCGGTCGTTACCACCTTCTCCTTTAAAATCCAGTCGTAACTGGCAGTGTTCGCAATCCAATCGTTATTGGTATTCTTGTGGTCGTCGCCGTATTTCCAATCGTAACTGTCACTGTCTTAACTTTACTCGTTATTATCCTTTGGTTCGGTCGTTACCAACCTTTTCCCTCTGAAGTCTAGTCGTCACAAGCAAATCCCCTGTGAAGTCTGGTCGTTACTGGTTTATTTTCCGTTTAAGTCCAGTCGTAACTGGCAGATGTTCGAAATCCTATTGGCATTGGTATCTTGTTGGTCGTTACCAACCTTCCCCATGAAGTTCAGTCGTAACTGGCGTCACTTAAAATCTAATCGTTATTGGTATCTTTTGGTTTGGTCGTTACCAACCTCCCCAGCTGAAGCCTAGTAGCTTGCTAGCATTCTCATAACCACATGTGTTGGTATACCCTGATTTGGTCGTAACCGTGTTTCTTTTAAAGTCTAGTCGTAACTGGCATTACTTGAAATCCAATCGTCATTGGTACCCGGACTTGGTCGTTACCAATCTTCTTTAAGTCCAGTAGTTACTGGCATTGCTTGAAATTCGGCCGTCACCAATTTCCCTAGTCGAAATCCTATTTGTACCAATTGGATTTGAGAAATCTCATTTGTTGTTATCTTAGGTTGGTCGTTACCATTACCTCCGGAAAGTCTAGTGGTTACTAGCACTGTTTTGAACAATCTATTAAAGCTGGGCGACATTAGTATCCCCAGTGAAATCTTTCTCCCCAGACAAGCCTCGGAGATCTAGTCATCACTAGTATCCCCAGTATGTTTTGTCCTTGTTTCTAGTCCATTCCTGAAGATCCCGTTTGAACTCTTCACTATAGGAAGTTCCTCATCGGATCATCCCCAGTAAGGATCATGTCTCGAGTTCTTCACTTCCCCAGTATAAAGTTGCTCTTTTCCCCGGTGGAAATTTACGTCTCTCCCCAGTAGAGTGTTTGCTCTCCCCCAGTGAGATTGTCATCTTCATTAGAATTCTTACATCCCCATGAGAAATTTTCCTCTCAATTATCACTAGTCATGTTTGAACTATTGATTTTTATATCTCGGTGTTCCCCCCAATGTCGAACCCACAATAACCAGGTCCCATGAGTAGCTACTTGTTGTTTTGTTTCTCTTTCATCTGCATATGTCTTGCATCCAAGCATCATGAAGCATCATTTATAATTCATGGCATATCATGACCTGTCTTTTTGCATATCATCGGATCTAAGGGACAAAAGTTTTGGTTTTCTATATTTAAATACCTTTCACTGCGATTCTACGAGGATTGTCATCTCTCATTTCCATCTAGTGAAGATATTTAAATAGGGGCAACTGTTGCACCCCAAATTTTGACCCCTTAGATTTTCATTATCATTTTAGGAGCATACTCATAAATTATCTAACCCTAACCCAGTGCAGGTCTATCTTTGTCAAGTTACAGATGAATCAGGGTTTTGTACAGTCAAATCGAAGCTTCAGGATTTGTGATCAATCAAAGTTTTAGGCTAATTCAATCATGAAACAAGATCAAGGGTATCATATGATATCAATTGAGTACCCAATTTGAGGTTGTTACCCCAGAATCAAGGACAGTGCATTTCAGGGCACCCGATTAGGGTTTTTGACCGGTAAAAGTCAAACTGTAGTTTGAGTTTGAGTTTGGTTTTTGACCCGATTATGATCCATGAAGTTCATATAGCTTAATAAAATTCATTCAAGAAGTTTCAAAGTCTCAGGAGGTCCAAAGTGTCAACAGACGACTCGGTAGTCACCGATCGATCGTACGGTTGACCGAAAAGTCAACTCTTCAAATTTAAGGAATTGGACTTCAAAGTGTGAATAAAAAATGATCCTTATGTCATATTGCACTTGCCTATCCATTTTCATGACCATTGGATCAAGGAGGAAGGAGTAATCGAAAAATCGGGAAATTAGGGTTTTGAAAGGGGCTAAACCATAACTCCTTAACCACACATCAAATTGAGTTGGTTCAAAGCTCATTTGAAAGCTCTTGGCAAATCCAACAAAAGTCCCTAAGTGGTCCATGATCAGAAAATGCATAGATTTGGAGTTATGATCAAATTCATCTCAAGAAGGGAAAAGGATTTGGAACAATTTCACTTTTAAGCTCATTTTTTAGCAACTTTGAGAAGCTTTTTGACCAAGTTCCCTTGAGAATTTGAAACTCATGAAAACATGAATGTTTTAGAGCTATTTGAGGGCTTTCTAAAAAGTACTAGAACATCTTAAAAGGATTTGTGAGCTGAGAGTTATGGTTATGGCAAGTTGGTGTTTTCACACTTGAGTCCCACATTGACAAACTTTCAAAAATCATTCCTTTGATCAATTGGGCCAATCTCAGCTTTTGAAACATGTTTTATTTGATATGTAGAGAGTTTGTAGCATGGAAGTACAAAGGAAATGCAGAAGGTGTGGAATTAGCCAAGCATGCAAGTGGGCTTGCAAGTGGCTTTACAACTTGCACTTAAAGTGAAAATGGCAAGCATGAGGTGGAAAGAAAAATCTGAACCAGCCATCAACCCATGCATTCTAGCCTGCATTTAGCCACTTCAAACTCATCATGAAGCTTGACTTTAGAGCTCACCTATCAGCCAAGGAAACCTCTTTGTGGAGGTTTGATCAAAAAGGCAAATCTTTCCTTCATATGAAGGAAATCTCCAAATCTGCCCCCTCCATTCATTTTCCCATAAATAGAGGTCCTCACCACTTCATTAAAAACACAAGATCCACTCTAAAAAACCAGAGAAAGCTCAAGCCTTTGCTCTTGCACACTTTGCTTCAAAATCACAAAACCACATTTTCACCAAAAACCACCAAAATCTGTCTTGGTACAATTGCTGCCAAAATCATTTCTCTACACTCAAACTCCCCAACAATCATCCACACAATCTCTAAATATGATATAGAAGGTGTCCAAGACCTTAGACCACTCAAAAACCTCACCATTTAAAAAGTCAACTTCCATACCAAGTTACTTTGACCAAAAGCCACAAAATCAGTCAAAACTTGTTCTAGGCATTTGCTTGATGTTCTAATCACTCAAACACCTCACATATATCATTTCTCAACTGTCCAAAGCATTGACGGCCATTGGTGGATTTTATTTCTCCAACTGTCTTGACGTTTGCTTTCTTGCTTCAAGAAGAAGAAATCTCCAAAGCTAGGTGCATTTGAAGTTCCTTTGGGTTTCTTGGTGTTTCAATCTACTCAATACAGTCTGCTAGAGGTATGTAGATATTCCACTTCATCCTTTATCTCATAATATCATGTTTGTCATTTTTGAGCTTGTGGTAGTATTGAAAAATGTCATTCTCATGTCATATGTCAAATCTTGTTACAACTGAGATGCAGCTGCTTGTTGAGTTAGAGCACATTTGAAATCATGTTTATGTTGGATATGTAAGGTTATTTAAAGCTGTTTCCATTTGGTTTGCTTATTCATTCACAAAAGGCCATATTTTGCATATTAATACCATAGACATGCTAGTTTTGGTTACAAGCTAGAGTTTGTTTAAGTTTGAGTTTAGAATCATTCATTTATGCATTTATGACTTGTGTGTGCAACTGATTTGGGTTAAGCATGACCAGAAACTGATTTGAATGTTTTCATGAATGTACAAAGCACAATATCACAGCTTGCATATCATTTTCTCACAACAGACCTGCTTTGAACCATTCCCTTTGTTTGAACTCACTTGTTTACATCTATGCAAGATGTGTGAGTGATTTATTTGGTGTAGATGTGCATAGAACTAATTTTGAAAATCCTACTGCATTGCAAAATCTCAAAGTGGCAACCTACTCTTCATTTTCTGCCTCAGTGTGTTTTGAAACCAAATCCATGCCTAAACATGTTTGTTATCATATTTAAGAAGTGTTTGCATAGTCTAACTGATCCAAAAGTCCCTGAAACTTAATTTGAATGTCTTCATGCTTTGAACATGCCATAATTACAACTTGTTGGTCACCTTCCATGACAGTCTGTTTTGGACTTCAATTCTTGCTTGATCTCACTCAAAATCATATATGTAAGGTGTATGTGTGTTTTAAAGGGTTTGAAAGTACTTGGAATTGAAATTGGATAGTGCCCTGCACCTCACAAACACAAACTGACAGCTTGAACACCACTTCTTACACCAGTTTGTTTTGCATCAAAATTGTGGTTTAGACTCACTTACTAGCATGACTATAGTGTGTATGAATGATGTGTTTGACTTTACAATGATTGGAATTAAAATTGGACATCTTCATAAGCACCTCAATACCATTTTTGCATATTGGTTACTACTTTTCACCAGGGCCAGTTTTGAACTTATCATTGTGCCTACATTCATTCATCAATGTATTTTCAAGGTGTGTATGTGATTTGTTTGGTTTGAAACTGTTTGGAATTTGATCTTCATCTCTTCATGCACCTCATTCATAACAGAGTTGCAATTCACATAGCACTTTTCACCACAACTTGATTTCATCCATATTTTGTATTTAAATTCACTCATTAATGTTTATGTGGTGTGTGTGTATGATCATATTGATTTAGAACTAGCTGTAACATGTGTTTCATCTCAAAATGCATCCCAAACTTCAAAAATACAAGTGCTATCGGGTTTTAAAATAGAGGAAGAATTTCAAAAAACTAAAAGTGCCATCTTGTTCCTCATGAAAAAATACTCAAGTTACACTAAAATTTTGTGAAAAACCATCAAAATTTGAGAGAGTTACAATGAAAATGCAAATCAAGATTTTTGCCCTTGTTTTGTGCCCAGCTAGGTTTGAAAGCATCCCATACATATTTATGGGGTGGCATTTGTACTTGGATGTACAACCACCCCAGTGGTACGCAACTTGTCACCTAAGCGCCTTGTACCTTGCATACCTGGGTTCGACCCCTGAGGAGGGCAACCCTTTTACCAATTTTTGTTATTTTTCATCCCAATTTCAAAAATTCATATCTCTCTCAATTTTAATCATTTTTCACCCATTATTTTTGCATTTTGTTCATCTTGATGTCTACTTTCATGCCATATTTTTTATTTTCATGTTTGCCTAATTTTTCATGCCTTTTGACTATGTGTAAGTTAGGTACATTTTGTGATCGTTTTCGCGTCTGCAGATGAATTTTATTTTGATATGCTTATGATTGTTTGTGATACTTGCTTGCATTCATATCCTTAAATGTACATTAACATTATAGGATTTTATCTTTGGGTGTTACCATGTTTATCTTTGCTTCTCTGTTGAACTTAATTGAGCTCGATCTGTCGTCACAGTTCCTGTTTGTTCATCTGCTTTGATTGTCATCATTGCATCTTTGTTTTACATTAAACATGTTCATTTAATGGTTGTCACCATGCTCTTTATCTTTATCATGTTTTTTCCTTGTTAAGTAATTTTATTTTCCCCAAGTGATGAAGCTTATTAGCTCTCATCCCAGTTGCCTCCCCTCTCTCTCTCCAAAGGAAAAGATCTTTCCATTAACCCTTATGTTATGGATAACTTCTTCACCCATTCCCTTGACTTTGTTAAGTTACTTCAACATTAGTTTAGAGACCATTAGACTTTGCTTTAAGTCTAAAGAAAACCCACTTGTACTAGGAGTGTTCTTCAACTAGAACCCTAGGATAGAGTTTGTCAACTCTATGTAAGAATCATCGTCGTGATTTCTTACTTCCCCTTTTGAGTGTTACAATTTAGATTAGGGAGTTTTGTCAAACTCCACACAAACATTGTCATGTTTGTTCCCCCCTTGAACCTTGATTATAATCAAGTGTTCTTCTTCCCTTGTGAGGTGAACTACGATTGCTCTGATTCTATCCTAGTTAGGATACGTAGGCAGAAGACGCAACGTCTTTGCGAGCTAACTTAGTGTATATAACTTTAGGGTTTCAACTTATAGCACATTTCCACAAAATTAGCAAACAATCAAACAAAAGGTTCCTGTAGAGTACTGCAGATGCTTAGGGTGCTAACACCTTCCCTAGGTATAACCAACCCCCGACTCCCCGAATCTCTTAGCGTTGTCGTTACATCGCGAAAAGGGTTTTTCTTTCTTTAGACCTTTCCTTTGGATAAAATAAAGTTTGGTTGTAAAAGAATTAAGATTCAAGTTAATTTAATAGCTTGATATCCAATTTTCACCGCAACAGTAAGGTCTGATCGGTGAGCTATAAGTAATGCTTTGGGTAACCCTCTGTCTCTTTCAGGATGCCAGATAGATGAGTACCACCAGGACCTGAACAAGCATCGTGATTTGGATGCAATGACCAAAGATTTGTGTTTAGATGGATGCACTGTGGTGCATAATTCTTCAGGGGTGGCTATTCGGTATCTTCGCACTGATATGAAGCCTTTAGTGCAGCTGATTTTGTTGTTTGTTCTGACGAATGTTGTGCCAAGGTCCCACCACAGCTTGGTGCCTATACCTATTGCCCATTTGATTCATTCTATCCTGCAGAATGTCCAGATTGACATTACCCGCATCATTGCTGATGAGATGCGTGTGTTGCACCCCCAAAATTTGCTCAACCTTTTCTTGCCTGATTTATGTTTCATTGCATTTCACTTGCATAGTTACATCATATACACAGTCTAATCATTTTCATATCATAGCATAGAATTCCTCCAACAAGGGATCAAGGTGTCTATCAAAAGAAGAGCTTAGCAAAGTGTGTTATCCAAAAGGAGAAGTTTTCCAGGCCATCAAGGAGTGATTTGAAGTCTTGAGAAGTTTGAGTGCCCACATGTGGATTTCTCTCCTAACTTGAGGTGTATTGAAGATCATCAACATGGAATTATGAATTTGAGGTGTGTATGGATCCCATGGGAGGCCTAGAGAGCCCTATTGAAGCTTAGAAAGTCAGGGTATCAAGTTCAAGAACCATAGTTGAGGTGTGTATAAGTAGGGTTTCATCTGGGTAACCCTATGTCAAGAGGAGTAAAGAAAGGGCATCAAGACCTAGCTCTAGGTCATGGAAGTCATGGGTTGATATTTTAAAGCATGTGTATGGATGAGTCAAGATCAAGTTCAAGAAAATCAAGAGTGGTTGGAGGTGTTTGAGACAGGGTTCCTAGGGTAAAATCCCCTGTATAGCACTGGACTTCCAAGCCACATAAGTCAAAATAAAAGTTTCAAATGGATTCTTGGCCAACATGAAACTTGTAGAGCTTCTCAATAGCTTTAATTTTAGTATTATAAGTCTTCAAGGATATTTTTAGAACTCAAGTTATGGTTCTTGCAAGTTATAGGTCACCAGAGGACACTGAAATTTATCTGTGAAAGTCACTTGACTTCCAAGCAACTTTTTCCCCTCAAGGAGTTTTTAAATGGATTCTTGGCCAACATAAGAATTGTAGGGCTTGATCTTACCTTTAATTTGAGTACTATAAGTCCTCAAGAAGATTTGTGGAACTCAAGTTATGATCTTGGCAATCCAGGGGTATTTTGGGTAAGTTGAATTATAGGTCATTTTTCAACATAGGTCAAAATCTCTATCTTCCACTCCTCAAATGGAAAACTGTTCAACATGAGATGTGCTTAGAATGGTGTTTCTAGGTCAGATATGAAGTCATGGTGAGTTGGATTGGCTTATTTCACAAAGTGCCCCAAAATGGCCTAAAAAGTGAGATTTTTCAAATGATTCAAGAGAGGGAAAAATGATTTTTTGACTTGCAAGGCATAAACATGGCATATGGGTAGTCATTTTGAATGGAAATTGAATTTCAAACACATTGGCAATGTCACAATTTTGAGATAGGCCATTATTTTATGAGTTGCTTTGAAAAATGCTTTCTTACATCATAAGTAACATTTACAAAACACTTCTTTAGATCAGAACCAAGGCCTTAACCCTTACCAATCCATTCAAAATATCATGTGGAGAGAAATTGGATCAGAATCAAGGTGTTGAAGCAAGCTAGAACTCAGCTGTCATGTGCATGCTTCTCATGAGATTTCATGGTGCATGAGAATTTCAAATTCTCACATGGATCATTCCAGAGCATTCTAGATGATTCCTACATGTTCTATACAAGGATTATAACTAATTCAGTTAGTTTTTTGGCCAAGAATTGGAGAGAGTTGAGAGAGAGCATTCTGATTTTGCACCTTGCATAACAGAATCGATTTCACAAATTGGGGCAATCTCAAAGCAAACTAGTGCATTCAGAAGCTTTAGCATGAGTTTGTGATTGAATTTGGAGAGAATTCTGGTCAAGAACTGTGAAGAACTGAGAGATAGCATAGTGAGTTTCACCTTTGCAACTCAAAATCAGTTTTGCTGATTGGAAGTGATTCAAGGCAATTCATTGCATACAGAAGATCCACAAGGCATTGTTGATTGTATCTGGAGAAGATTGGAGTGTAATTTGAAGATTTTCTTGCTCTGTTCACTCAATTTTCACAGGTATGTAAATTTCATCTCATGGCATGATTTAGGTAGAATTGATAGGTTTTGAATGTGTAAATAGATTGTAGACATGGCTAGGGTCGTTTCTAGTAGGAAAAATTGGTGTTTAGAGACAAAATTAGGTTGGACCATTTTTCTTGTGAGGGCCATATCTAGCTGTTCTTGGAGGTTCAAACATGTTTAGATGATGGTAATTACTCAGTGAAGTGTGTAGATGATGATAGGGTGATCAATTTTTGAGATTGGTGATGTTTGAATTTTGAGCATGTTCTGAACTTGGATTCGTGTTTTGAGTTATGGTGAGATTCCATAAGATTGGACATTGTAACACCCATTTTAATTATTTAGTCATTTTATTATTATTTTAAAAATTATACGTTGGTGTGCCCTTTGGTGGGAGGGTATTTGACGATGTTGGGTGGGCGTCCCTAATGTGGGAGGACTATTGGTGGTATTTTGGTGTGAAATATAATAATATAAAAATAATAGTAACATTGGTGGTGAAATAATGATATTAGTATTATTATTATTATTATAGAATGTTATTATTATTATTATAATAATAGTAACATTGGTGGTGAAATAATAGTATTTTGGTGTTATTATTATTATTATATTTATTATATTTGTTAATATTATTAATATTATTATTATTTTGGTGAAATAATGATATTAGTATTATTATTATTATTATTATTAATGAGTATTATTATTATTATGATTATTATTATTATTAATAGTATTATAATATTATTAGGATTAATAATAATATTGTATTATTTTATTAAGTTATTTTATTAATTGGGATTAGATTTAATAAAGAAAATAGAATGTGAAGGGGTGGGGAGAGTGGTACGATACATTTTAGAAATTGAGAAAAAGGGCGATAGAAAAGAGAGAAGAGAAAAGAACGAAAGAAAGGAAAAAGAGCGAAGGAAAAAGGGAACGAAGAACGGAAGAGAAAAGGGGAAGGCCAAGAGACCAATTCTAGGAGGATTTCTATCGATCAACCAATTGATAAGGTAAGGGGGGAGAAACTTGATTGGGAATGGTTTATACATGTATAGGATAGTTGGGGATTCCTTAACCCCGTAGGAAATTGATCGATATATGATAATATATATTGATATGTTATGATTGATGATGATTGTTGTTAATTGTATAGTAATCGTTAATGAATTGTTGTTTTTGGTTGAGTTGGCATATATGGCATATAGGGTGTTTTACGGTTTTTAGGGAAAGTTTTGTATGGCTTTTGAGGTATCGATAGTGTTTAGGTGATGATTTTGGGAATAGGAATTAGAAACCGATTGTTTACGGTAATAGGCAAGATTGGTACTAGAATAGGCTGGGAATCTGAGTTGAGATGATATGCATAATTTGGCCTAGAATAGCACTGCAGAATTGTGAGGAAACTGACGAATCGCAGCATTCGCTGGGCTTCGCCTGGCGAATGTTGGCGAAGGGAGGCGAGAGTTCGCCTGGCGAGCTGAGGCGAAGGGGCAGTAAATAATTCAGAAATTAAGTCCCAGACTAAAAACACAAGAACTTCGCCTGGCGAATGCCAGCGAAGGTTCGCCAGAAGGGTTCGCCTGGCGAATGCCAGCGAACGTAGCAGAACCAAATGAATTTTTGTGATGTTTTGGATTCGAGCGTTGGTCTCGTGTGATCCTTTTTAGCCTTGTTGCAGTGTGAAAATGATGAGTGTGGGATTTAACTTGTGTACTTGGTGATGGCACGCGTTTCCCTTAATATTGTTGGTGAGCAATTAGTTGATGTATCTGTGTGTAGTGATCAGTAGGATCGAGTATCCTCGAGTGGTGGGATGTAGTTATATCTGGTGTTATAGTATGAATTTGTTTACCATCTGATTGATTTATATGGTGTTGGTGTAATATATCTATACATTTGCATTGATGTATGATGATATGATCAGGAGGATCGTGTGCACTTAGTGTGCCAGAATATAATAGTTATGCATTGGTGTCTTGCATATCATGGTGTTTTGGTGGGATGAATCATGTCTCAGGAGGAGCGTAAGTGATTCATCCGTACTCCTTTGTGGAGAATGGTGGGGGATAGATCATGTCTCAGGAGGAGCGTAAGTGATCTATCCAGGTTCGATTGAATGAACCAATGAGTCGGTACCGCATGCATGGTGTTGAGTTGCATTTTTGCATTATAATATGTTATATTGTAATTTGAACAGTAGGTCCGTTATATGGCGTTGTTGGGATGAATAATTGATGTGTTGGTGTGTTTTACTACCTTATTTCCATGTATTACATTACCATTATATTTTTGATCATGATTTCTCACCCCTTTGTTGTTGTTGTGTCTGTGCTTCTCCGGAAGTACAGATAATCCAGGTACTTAGCTAGCTTGGATTATGGTGTGACAGTCGAGTCTAGGATGCTCTGATACGTAGCACGGGACTTGGGCGCTTTTATTTGTTTTCTGAAGAACTTATATTTTATTTTCCTGTGAACGTATCAAACTTTTATTGGATTTTAATATTTTTAATATTCCGCTGTATTTTGGAGGAAAACCTTTTATAAAGGAAATGTTGATTTTATGTGATATCCCACTGGGGAGAAATACTCTGATGTTTATTTACGATGTTTATTAATTTAATTGATTTTGGGAAGTGGGGTGTTACAATTGGTATCAAAGCAGGTCGGTCCGTCCGGCCAGTGTTGTTGAGTCGAGTTGAGTCTGTCCTTTATGATGTAGTTGAATATCTTTTAACCTGGTGTTGTTCTTTTTGAGAAGTATGGCAGGAAGGAACGATGCTGCATTGGCTGCTGCTATGCAAGCAATGGCGCAGGCGGTTGCTAATCAGAATCAAAATGCAGATGCCCAATTTAGGAGTTTGGCGCAGTTTCGGAGCAACAAGCCGCCAACATTTGAAGGAGGAATTCTGGACCCCGAAGCTGCTCAGAAGTGGCTGAAGGCAATTGAAAAGATCTTCAGGACTATGGAATGTATTGATGAACAAAAGGTGAGGTTTGGTACTCACATGCTGGAGGGTGAGGCTGAAGCCTGGTGGGACAATAGTCACCAAAGGTTGGAAGCTGCCGGAACTGCCATTACTTGGGAGGTGGTTCGGAAAGGTTTTCTGGAGAAGTATTTCCCGGAAGATATCCGAAGCGCTAAGGAAATTGAATTCTTAGAGCTGAAACATGGTAGTATGACTGTAGCAGAATATGCTGCCAAGTTTGAGGAGCTGGTGCAGTATTGTCCCCACTATAATGTGGAAGGGGCAATGACCTCTAAGTGCTTAAAGTTTGAGAATGGACTGCGTCCAGAGATTAAGTTGGGGATTGCTTGTCAGAAGATCAGGAGCTATCCTGAGCTGGTAAGCAGGAGCAGAATCTATGATAACGATAACCGAGCAAGGATTGCGCACTACAAAGCTGTTAATGACCGTAAGGGTAAGCAGAGGTTTAGTGGTACTCCTTATAGTGTTGCTTCTGATAAGGGAAAACATAAAGCTGTTGTTGATAAGAAGCCTAGAGATGGGAGAGCATCTGCTGAAGGGAAATGTTTTCGGTGCAGTGGTATGGGTCAGCGTGCTAATGATTGTCCTAATGAAGCCAAGAAATGCTTTAAGTGTGGTAAACCAGGTCATGTGATAGCTAACTGCAGAGCAACTATGCCGACCTGTTACAACTGTGGTGAGAAGGGTCACATCAATACACATTGTGAGAAGCTGAAGAAGCCTCAGACGTCTCCAGCTGGTGGAAAAGTGTTTGCCTTGGCAGGAACTCAAGCTGCCAGTGATGAGCGTGTTATCCGAGGTACTTGTATTATCAATAATATTCCTTTGATTGCTATTATTGATACAGGTGAAACGCACTCGTTTATTTCTGTAGATTGTGTGGAGAGGATAGGATTGGTACCGTCTACTCTGGAGAGACGAATGACTATTGAGACACCCTTTATAGGTTCAGTGACTACTTCTTTGGTATGCCTGAAGTGTCTGCTGACTATTTTCGGTAGAGAATTTGGAGTGGATCTGATTTGTCTACCACTTGGTAAGTTGGATGTTATTCTGGGTATGAACTGGTTAGAGTTCAACCGAGTCTACATCGACTGTTTTCGGAAGGAATTGTTGTTCTTGACCCCTGGAGAGGAAGCTTTAGCAAGTTCTTTGTCTAATAAAGAATTGAGGGCCTTGTTGGAAGATGAAACTAGAGTGTTTGCGTTATTTGCAACATTATCGGGGGATAGCAAAGTGTTAATAGAGGAAGTAGCCGTGGTGAATGAATTTCCAAAAGTGTTTCCTGACGACATTACGGAATTGCCTCCGACGCGAGAAGTGGAATTTGGTATTGATCTTGTTCCTAGTACGAGGCCTATTTCTATGGCGCCGTACAGGATGTCTGCAGTGGAATTGGCTGAGTTGAAGTCTCAGATTGGAGAGTTGTTGGATAGGAAGTTTATTAGGCCAAGTGTATCGCCGTGGGGAGCTCCAGTGTTATTGGTGAAGAAGAAGGATGGTAGTATGCGTTTGTGCATTGATTACCGTCAATTGAATAAAGTGACTATTAAGAATAAGTATCCTCTACCTAGGATTGATGACTTGATGGACCAGCCTGTGGGATCTCGTGTATTTAGTAAGATCAACTTAAGATCGGGTTATCATCAGATGAGAGTAAAAGAAGGTGATATTCAGAAGACTGCCTTTAGGACTCGATATGGACATTACGAATATGCTGTAATGTCGTTTGGAGTGACTAATGCGCCAGGAGTATTTATGGAGTATATGAACAGAATTTTCCATTCTTACTTGGATCAGTTCATTGTAGTGTTTATTGATGATATATTAATTTATTCTAAATCTGATGAAGAGCATGCAGGACATCTGAGAATTGCCTTGCAAGTGTTGAAGGAAAATAAATTATTTGCTAAACTGTCAAAGTGTGACTTTTGGTTGAAGAAAGTAAGTTTCTTGGGGCATGTAATATCTGAAGATGGAATAGCGGTGGATCCGTCAAAAGTAAGTGCAGTATTGCAGTGGGGACCGCCGAAGACAGTGACAGAGATTAGAAGCTTTTTGGGGTTAGCCGGTTATTACCGCAGGTTTATTGAAGGGTTCTCTAATTTGGCGTTGCCATTAACTCAGTTAACGAGAAAGAACCAAGTTTTTGTATGGGATGCTGCTTGTGAAGAAATTTTTGAAGAGTTGAAAAAGAGATTGACTACGGCACCGGTGTTAGTGTTACTGACTCCGAGTGAATCGTTTGTGGTGTACTGTGATGCGTCTAAGATGGGATTAGGCGGGGTTCTGATGTAGAATGGTAAAGTAGTAGCATATGCATCGCGGCAATTGAGAGTGCATGAGCGAAATTATCCGACTCATGATCTTGAATTAGTTGCGGTTGTTTTTGTGTTGAAAATCTGGAGACACTATTTATATGGTTCATGATTTGAAGTGTTTAGTGATCATAAGAGTTTGAGATACCTGTTTGATCAGAAAGAGCTGAATATGAGGCAGAGAAGATGGTTGGAATTTTTGAAGGATTATGACTTCAGTTTGAGTTATCATCCAGGAAAGGCCAATGTAGTGGCAGATGCTTTGAGTAGGAAAGCAATTCATATGGCAGCTCTGATGGTGAAAGAAATTGAGTTAATTGAACAGTTTAGAGATTTGAGCATGGTTTGTGAGACTACTGCAGATAGTGTAATGTTGGGTATGTTGCAGGTAAATAATGACTTCTTGGATATGATTAGAGAAAATCAGAAGTTGGATGTGAAATTGGTAGATTTGATGCCTGGAGTAGGGAGTGACTCCGATAGTGACTTTAAATTGGATAGTACAGGTGTGTTGAGATTTAGAGGCAGGATTTGTGAACCAGATGATGAAGAATTGAAAAAGTCAATTTTGAGCGAAGGACATCGTAGTAGCCTGAGTATTCATCCGGGAGCTACGAAAATGTATCATGATTTGAAGAAATTATTTTGGTGGTCTGGTATGAAAAGAGACATAGCTCAATTTGTGTATGCCTGTTTGACATGTCAGAAGTCAAAGGTGGAACACCAGAGACCTTCTGGATTTATGCAACCATTAGAGATTCCGGTTTGGAAATGGGATTTCATTACTATGGATTTTGTGACAGGTTTGCCGAATACGGCGAGAGGTTTTGATGCTATATGGGTGATTGTGGATCGATTGACGAAGTATGCACACTTTGTGCCGCTCAATACTAGTTTTCCGTTAACGAAGCTGGAGGATATTTACATTCGGGTAATTGTGAAGTTGCATGGTGTTCCGTCCAGTATTGTGTCGGATAGAGATCCGCGGTTTACTTCGGAATTTTGGAAGAGCTTGCAGGAAGCTTTGGGAACTAAGTTGAAATTGAGTCCAGCTTATCATCCGCAAACTGATGGTCAGTCGGAGAGGACTATTCAGTCGCTTGAAGATTTGTTGAGAGCTTGTGTGTTAGAAAAGGGTGGTGCGTGGGATACTCATTTACCATTGATTGAGTTCACGTACAATAACAGTTACCATTCTAGTATCGGAATGGCACCGTTTGAAGCTTTGTATGGGAGGAGGTGTAGGACTCCTCTGTGTTGGTATGAAACTGGTGAAAATATGGTGCTTGGACCAGAAATTGTACAGCAGACTACTGAGACAATTCAAATGATTCGTGAGAAAATGAAAGTGTCTCAGAGTAGGCAGAAAAGTTATCATGATAATCGGAGGAAAGAGTTGGAATTCTGTGTAGGTGATCACGTATTCCTAAGAGTTAATCCGATGACTGGTGTGGGTCGTGCATTGAAGTCCAAGAAGCTGGATCCTAAGTTCATTGGACCTTATGAGATTTTGCAGAGAATTGGTGTTGTGGCTTATAGGGTGGCGTTGCCACCTGAGTTGTCAAACTTACATGATGTGTTTCATGTGTCGCAATTGCGAAAGTATGTTTCTGATCCATCTCATGTGATTCAGAGAGATGACGTTCAGATTCAGAAGAATCTTACTGTTGAGACGATGCCGTTGAGGATCGAGGACCGTAAGATGAAACAGCTCCGAGGTAAGGAAATACCTTTGGTGAAGGTAGCGTGGGGAGATGCTGCAGGAGGCAGTGTGACCTGGGAGTTGGAAAGCAGGATGCGAGAAGCATATCCGGTGCAATTTCCATCAGGTAATTTTCGAGGACGAAAATAATTAAAGTGGGGGAGAGTTGTAACACCCATTTTAATTATTTAGTCATTTTATTATTATTTTAAAAATTATACGTTGGTGTGCCCTTTGGTGGGAGGGTATTTGACGATGTTGGGTGGGTGTCCCTAATGTGGGAGGACTATTGGTGGTATTTTGGTGTGAAATATAATAATATAAAAATAATAGTAACATTGGTGGGAGTGTTATTATTATTATTATATTTATTATATTTGTTTATATTATTAATATTATTAATATTATTATTATTTTGGTGAAATAATGATATTAGTATTAATATTATTATTAATAATGAGTATTATTATTATTATGATTATTATTATTATTATTATTATTATTAATAGTATTATAATATTATTAGTATTAATAATAATATTGTATTATTTTATTAAGTTATTTTATTAATTGGGATTAGATTTAATAAAGAAAATAGAATGTGAAGGGGTGGGGAGAGTGGTACGATACATTTTAGAAATTGAGAAAAAGGGCGATAGAAAAGAGAGAAGAGAAAAGAACGAAAGAAAGGAAAAAGAGCGAAGGAAAAAGGGAACGAATAACGGAAGAGAAAATGGGAAGGCCAAGAGACCAATTCTAGGAGGATTTCTATCGATCAACCAATTGATAAGGTAAGGGGGAGAAACTTGATTGGGAATGGTTTATACATGTATAGGGTAGTTGGGGATTCCTTAACCCCGTAGGAAATTGATCGATATATGATAATATATATTGATATGTTATGATTGATGATGATTGTTATTAATTGTATAGTAATCGTTAATGAATTGTTGTTTTTGGTTGAGTTGGCATATAGGGCATATAGGGTGTTTTACGGTTTTTAGGGAAAGTTCTGTATGGCTTTTGAGGTATCGATAGTGTTTAGGTGATGATTTTGGGAATAGGAATTAGAAACCGATTGTTTACGGTAATAGGCAAGATTGGTACTAGAATAGGCTGGGAATCTGAGTTGAGATGATATGCATAATTTGGCCTAGAATAGCACTGCAGAATTGTGAGGAAACTGACGAATCGCAGAATTCACTGGGTTTCGCCTGGCGAATGTTGGCGAAGCTTCGCCTGGCGAAGGGAGGCAAGAGTTCGCCTGGCGAGCTAAGGCGAAGGGGCAGCGAATAATTCAGAAATTAAGTCCCAGACTAAAAACACAAGAACTTCGCCTGGCGAATGCCAGCGAAGGTTCGCCAGAAGGGTTCGCCTGGCGAATGCCAGCGAAGGTTCGCCAGAAGGGTTCGCCTGGCGAATGCCAGCGAACGTAGCAGAACCAAATGAATTTTTGTGATGTTTTGGATTCGAGCGTTGGTCTCGTGTGATCCTTTTTAGCCTTGTTGCAGTGTGAAAATGATGAGTGTGGGATTTAACTTGTGTACTTGGTGATGGCACGCGTTTCCCTTAATATTGTTGGTGAGCAATTAGTTTATGTATATGTGTGTAGTGATCAGTAGGATCGAGTATCCCCGAGTGGTGGGATGTAGTTATATCTGGTGTTATAGTATGAATTTTTTTACCATCTGATTGATTTATATGGTGTTGGTGTAATATATCTATACATTTGCATTGATGTATGATGATATGATCAGGAGGATCGTGTGCACTTAGTGTGCCAGAATATAATAGTTATGCATTGGTGTCTTGCATATCATGGTGTTTTGGTGGGATGAATCATGTCTCAGGAGGAGCGTAAGTGATTCATCCGTACTCCTTTGTGGAGAATGGTGGGGGATAGATCATGTCTCAGGAGGAGCGTAAGTGATCTATCCAGGTTCGATTGAATGAACCAATGAGTCGGTACTGCATGCATGGTGTTGAGTTGCATTTTTGCATTATAATATGTTATATTGTAATTTGAACAGTAGGTCCGTTATATAGCGTTGTTGGGGTGAATAATTGATGTGTTAGTGTGTTTTACTACCTTATTTCCATGTATTACATTACCATTATATTTTTGATCATGATTTCTCACCCCTTTTCTGTTGTTGTGTCTGTGCTTCTCCGGAAGTACAGATAATCCAGGTACTTAGCTAGCTTGGATTATGGTGTGACAGTCGAGTCTAGGATGCTCTGATACATAGCACGGGACTTGGGCGCTTTTATTTGTTTTCTGAAGAACTTATATTTTATTTTCCTGTGAACGTATCAAACTTTTATTGGATTTTAATATTTTTAATATTCCGCTGTATTTTGGAGGAAAACCTTTTATAAAGGAAATGTTAATTTATGTGATATCCCACTGGGAAGAAATACTCTGATGTTTATTTACGATGTTTATTAATTTAATTGATTTTGGGAAGTGGGGTGTTACAGACATCACCATTGGATTCAGTGAGGAAAAACGAGTTGAATGATGTACTCATGTTTAAGTTTTGATGGATATTCATGGAGATGGCATTTGGGGACGACGGTGGCGTCACCTCCGGCCACAATTCATTCTCCACTTGTGAAGAAAGTCTGAACACAAGCTAAACGCCTCGTTTCATTTAATATTTTGACTTAGGCTTAGTACAAGTTTTGTTATCCACACCACTTTGAAACCCAATTGAATTTTACACGCTAAAACATTGCTATTTGACACAGAGTTTTTTCCTTTTTCCATCTGATTTTCCATATTATTTTCTGATTCACATGGGCCTAATATGCGCTTACTACTGACACCCCCTCCTGGGCCCAACTTTGGTTAATAACTAGAGTTTTTCTATTCATCACGCCAGTTTGCTTTTTTTTAGTTGATTTTCTTTTATTTTCATGTTTTACATATGATTAGAGATTAATTCATAATAAATTGAAAAATGATCATTTTAGGGTGAGAATTTTTTCCCTAGTTTCCTTAAGGTCCCTAGAATTTTATAGGATTAAAAAATATTAATTTCATGCATTTTATATTTTCTGGCATATTTTACAATTTTAATGCTTTTATTTTACATTTGTTTGATACTTCATTTTCTGAATTTAGTATGAGAGTTTGGTGAGGAATTTTGGAGTGATTCTTGTGAGGTTGATTATATTAGGGAAGCATGTACCCTTAGGAATTTTATCATATTTTTATGGTTAAAATTTAGGTTAGTTTGTGAGGTGAATAGGAGAGGTGCTAGAATTAGGGTTTTAACACAACTAGTTGTAGCTTAGGGCATAGTTTGGAGACTTAGGGTTTGATTTAGGCCTTGGGATTTATATGGGGTATTGGGTATAGGGTTAGGTTCCCTTAGAAATTTACCTAGAATTTTATGTTGAGTTTTGGCATTTTATTTGATTTTTGCAATTGGTGTGGTGTTTGTGGGTTTTCCCCTTGAATATTTGGTTTGTTTATTTTGTGTGGGGCTATTTTGGGTGTGATTTTGGATTGGGCTTTGCTTGGATGAATTGAAGATCAAAGGAAGTTGCTTTGGATGGCTTGAAGAAGCTTGGAGTTGACGATTTCTTCTCTGTTGGTTTGCTTGTCATGAGCCTAGGGATTAGGGCATATAGGAAGAGCAGTAGATTAGTCTTATTTCTTCTTTCAAACATAGAGAGCTTCTTGTGCCTCTATCCATTCCTGTGACACAAAGTCCTTTTAAAGTATTCATATCCCTCCTTTGGAGGGATGAGTGACATACTTTAGAAGTAGAACTTTGAGGATACTTGTCTCTTATAATGTTAAGTGCTTATGGGCTTCCTTTGGTTGTCACTAAGCTTCTTAACATTTCAACTTAATCTGGTAATTGATTCTCTCTTGAAGATGAAGCTTGAAGATGCTGAAGATGCCTTTCATGAGGATTGCTTGAAGAGGGAGTTGTTACTGTCAGTTTTGCTGTCAGGAGCTTGCTGGAGTATTGAAGTTAGGGTTTACTGGTGCTTTTGAGCTGGGATTTTCTGTAGCTGTGGAGCTTGACTATTTAGGTTCGAGGAGCCTTATTTGAAGTGTGCTTTCTCTTCCTTGGAGGTTGGAGATTGAAGATTATTGAAGTTTGAAGGTTCCTACTGTTGTTGTCAGAGCTGTGGTTTGCTGTAGGAGTTTGGTGCTGCTGTTTGGGCTGCTTCCTCTGCTTTGGGTTTTGTTTTCTGTATTGTTTGTTGGCTTGTTCAGCTTGCCCCATAGGTTTGAAGTGAATGTTAATTCACTTTGCCTATTATTTTCCCAGGTTCGAGGTTGAGTGAGACTCCCTTGCCTCGCTTGTATTGCTGCATTGCATGCATTTTACTATATTTGCTTGCTTTCTTTTTTGTTTATCCCCTAGGATCTCTGTTTCTCTCTGTGCTAGAGAGAAATATGACAGACATTAGGATTCTTCTCCATGCATGACAACATTAGGTTAGTGTTTATTCCCTTTTCAAGCCTAGGTTCTTATAGCTTCTTTCTCTTCTCATCTCGAAACAATTAAGAAAACACAATAACATTTCAAACATCATAAAAAAACAGTTCTTGCGTAAAAGACTGAAAACAAATCAAAAGTCATTTTTTTGTCCGCTTGGACTTTTAATCAGAAGAAAACCTTTTTCAGAAGGATAAAAACAGTCAGACAAACTCGTGTCTTCCGTAGCCCGAACTACGTTTGCTCTGATCTTTCATGCTGTATGAAAGTACGTAGGCATAGGATGCCGTATCCTAGCGAGCAACCTTCCCCTCCTTTCCCGTAGGTAGGCGAACTACGTTGACTCTGATTTCTCGTTCCAGACGGGAATACGTAGGCATAAAGTGCGATACTTTGCCGAGTCATTTTCATTTTCTTTTCTTTTTAACCCAGACCTATAGAGTAGGTAGAATAACAATCCGTACTAGAAAACAAGCGTGGATCCCGTCGAGTACGACGGACGTGAGGGGTGCTAATACCTTCCCCTTGCGTAATCGACTCCCGAATCCAGGATTTGGTTGCAATGACCATTCCTTTCCCATTTTACGTTAGGTTTACTCTGAGCGTTTCCTTTTCCCTCCGCTGGGATAAATAATGCACGGTGGCGACTCTTCTGTCATAGCTGGCGCCGATTTTCGCAGTAGCGACAGTTGGCGACTCTGCTGGGGACTCCAACGGTTCCCTACGCGAGTCAATCCTAGAGCTTGTCTTCCCGTCGTGGGTTTTGTATGGATTTACATTTCTGTCTTTACTTTCTGCATTTTATTGTCAGCTTTATACTGTTATTGTTGTTGTGGGGATGGGGTGATCTATTGAGAGATAAGTCGGACCTGGACTTGAGTGCACCTAGGATTAGTTGTGGAAAGTATTGGGCGCATGCATGCTTTGTATGTACTAGTGTCCCGCAAAATCCAAGCTCGGACGAGGTTCTTCTGGTTGACTTCTTTTTCAACCCTTTGGGTTGAGGGGGTGGTTGATTAGTTGGATTGTTGACTCCGGGGACCGATCATTTGGAAGTTGGCTAAGTGAGGCCTCTTCAGGACATGATGATGCCACACCTTCTGGGTATCGTATCATCAGTCTTGAAAGTCTGTGACGCCGACGACCGCATAGGATGTCGTACCTTGTGTCAGTTGATAGGACACCTACCTGTGAGAGGGATTGGGGCATGCAGGAAACTTGACCTCCAGATTACCCGGTTTTCTTGATATTGGATCAGTATGTGTGGTTATTTGGGGTTCTTCGCCAGAGCATTATTTTGGGTCTGTTGAGACCAGGTTGGAGCTTTGTTATGGGTCTGTTGAGACCAGGTCTAAGCAGTACTGCGGGTCTGTTGAGGCAGATATGGTGGATGGATCTCTTCAGCGATATATCACTAGATCCCTGTTGCATGTTGCATATTGCATTGTTGCATACCCATTTTGCATATCATTAACATGTGTCTATGTTGCAGGTGCATTTCATACCCTCTGGTTCTAGTTGCCCGGATTTCTGTCTGCTGATATTATGGATACTCTGAAGAAGACTGTGGCGTACAAGTTGCCTACTCCAGATGTTTCTTCTTTGCTTGGTTTGATATCTCTAGCTGAGGATAATGTGAAGAGAAGCTTCAGGAAGAGTTATGGGAAATTACTTAGGTTGGTTTATAAACCATCCATGTACGAGCATAACGGATTGTACACGCTAATGCAGTTCTATGATCCCCCGCAGAGGTGTTTTACTTTCCCTGATTTCATTCTGGCTCCGACCATAGAGGAATATACTGAGATCTTGGAGCTGACTATTCAAAACAGGGTACCTTTCATTCAATGGATGCTGAGCCCAAACTGGAGGATTTGGCTGTTGCCTTGCATTTAGACTCCTCAGAGTTGCTGTTAACCTCGTGGAATGGAGTGTCTGGTTTTTCTCTCAAGTTCTTGGTTGGGAAAGCACAAGAGTATGCCAAGAGTGGATGTTGGACTATGTTTAATGCTATTCTTGCTCTGTGTATCTATGGCATTGTACTGTTCCCGAACCTGCCTGACTTCGTTGATCTGGATGCGTTCTATATATTTGCTTCAGGCAATCTTGTGCCTACTTTGATTGGAGATTTCTATCACTCACTGCATTATAAGAACGAGAACAGGAGGGGCAGGAATGTCTCTTGTTGCGTGCCTTTGCTGTATATGTGGTTTGAGAGTCATCTGCCCAAGAAGGATATCTTCACTGAGTCTGTAGATACGGTGGATTGGTCTGAGCATCTGATGGGACTTTCTTCAGAAGATGTTGTCTGGTTTGATAAAGATTTACTGGAATCTGTGATTATCTACAGCTGCGCCGGATATCCTAACGTTCCTCTGATTGGGAGGAAAGGGTGCATTAACTACAATCCTTCATTGTTGATCAGGCAATTCGGGTATGCTTTGAAAAACCCGCCAAAAGAGAAGGAAGTACGTGAATCCCTGTACTTCACAGGTGATTTGAAGGGAGAACTACTGTCCAATCTTCAGCATGCTTGGAATAATGTCCACAAGAGGGGTAAGGCGTTGTTGGGCAAGAATGATTGTCAAGCCTATGCTCCGTACACCGTTTGGATCCAAGATAGGGCAAGGCAGGCGCTGATGTCGTTTCCTGCAGTATTACCTCCTGCTCCCCTCGTGATTGAAGAGCCAACTACTGTGTCTATTGAGAGATACGAGTAGGTTGTGAAGGAGAAAGAAGAGCTGATGAAAGCCAACGAGAGGTTGGAAGAAGAGCTAGTGCAACTCAGGAGCGAAAGGAATGAAGCTGTATATTCCTTCGAGCAGCAAACGAAGCTGGTGAATCACTTAGGCACGGAGCTGACTGAACAACGAAAGAAGCGTGAACGTTTGGGGATAGATTTCAAGAGCTCTCATGATATGCTGGAGTCTAATAAGAAAGCACTTGATATAGCCTACCGGGAGATCTCTGCATTCAACAAAACCTGGAATGCCACGTTGACCGGCAATAAGGAAAGAGAAGACAAACTGAAGCTGCAGATCTCTGAGCTGGAAGGTCAGTTGAAAGCTAGCCAGAAGAGGTTGGAAGAAGAGGTCATGCGGAGGTGTGATGTCCAGAATGCCTTGAACAAAGTTATCAAGCGCAAGAAAGAGTCTGTGTCCCAGAAGCGGAAGCTAGAAGATTGCTTTGGAGAGGGTGTTTGGGAGGAATCCATTGGTGATCTCCAGCGTGTTATCAGGCAAAGAGACTCGCTCGTCGAAGGGTTGCTTTCTCAGCCGAATCATCCCAAGATAAAGAGATTGTTAGAGGAGTACCAGGCATATGGTCGCACTTGATTATCTTATGTATTGATGTGTATGGTTTATTTGCATTATGCTGGCTATCACCAGGATTGTTGGTTGAGGTCATGCCTTCCCATTGTACAATCAATAATATTGTATTCCTGACTCGATGGGCTTTTCCGCAATATATGAGATGTTTTCCATGATTGGATTTCGAGCTTCTTATTACTATCACTGTCACTGCACTGGCACTTTGGCACTAGAATCGGGGGTCGATCTCCCTAACGCACAGACACATATTGCATCTGCATATTCATTTTTGCATCGCCAGTTATTTGTTGAATTTGTATCTCATTTCCTGCATTCTGACAGGTTTTTTCAGGATTGACGAACGAAGAGTCCACCGCTACTCAACCCGAAACAAATGCAAGAAAGTAATGGATCAAGTTCAGGTCGAGATGCAGGAAATCCGTGAGAAGATGACTTTGTTCATGCAAGCTATGGAGAGCATGGCCAAGGGCCAGGAGAATCTTCAGACCTTGGTGCAGCCGCTGCTGGCGCAGGCAAACCGAAGTGGCAACACTGACCACATTTCTGTTGAAACTCCTTGCCGGGAGGATGAGATACCGGCAGTTGTTACTCCACCTGTTGTGACTGTCAATGGAAACACTGGTACTGGTGCAGGTGCTGGCGCTGGTAACGGCCATACTGGGAATGGTGGTGATGGGCATGTTGTTAACAACAAAGGCAACACTGCGGATGCCGATCAAGGATTTGTTGACAATGTTGGATTTGGGAACAATGGGTATGGCAATTTCAATCAGGACGGGAACTTCAGGTTCAACAATCAGGGCTTCGGTAATGACGGTTACGGCACCAACCAGAGGTACGGCTACGGTAATGGTGGATTCGGTAATGTGAATGTGAATGGTGCTGGAGCACTTCCTTTCAACAATGGCTTTGGACCAGCTGGGGTCAATCTGGGGTTCGGCAACCAAGGACAGGGTCCTGTGTTCAATCATCAAGGATTTGGCCGTAACATGGGTTACGAAGGGTATGGCAATGACTGGAATGTGGATCAACAGGATGACGCTTTTTCAGAAAGAGGTATGGGACCTGAAGGCCCTATTGACCCGGTTCAGAGGATCAAAATGCTAAAAGAGCAGATGAAAGGTGTGGTTGATCAGAATTCCGTTGGGTTAGATATGACTACTATGGGGTTGGTACCAGGGCTGAGGGTGCCGTTGAAATTCAAGGCTCCAACATTTGACAAATACAAAGGGGATACCTGCCCTAAGGTCCACGTCCGCTCTTATTACAGAAGGATGTCCGTGTATTCGGATGACGAAAGGATGCTCATGCATTTCTTTCAGGACAACTTATCAGGACCATCGCTTGAATGGTATATGGGGCTGGAGCCCACGCAGATTAATACCTGGAAGCAGTTGGCTGATGCTTTCGTGACGCATTACAAATATAACAGCGATCTGGCGCCAAACAGGGTCCAATTGCAGGGTTTGTCACAGAAAAACGGTGAAAGTTTTAAAGAGTATGCGCAAAGGTGGCACGATATGGCAGCGAGGGTGCATCCTCCTTTAATTGAAAGGGAGATGAACGACATGTTCATTGGGACATTTACGGGGATGTTCTACGAAAAATTTGTAAGAACAGAGTATGCCTAAGAGGGGGGGGGGGGTGAATTAGGACTTTTGAGATTTTTCGGTTTTTATGGTATCTTGAAGAATTACTGGTTTATGTTTTTGGTTATGAAAGCAGAAGAAGAAAAATAAAAGAACAATGGACACCAGGATTTATAGTGGTTCCCCTCACAATCCGAGAGTACTCCACTCCCCTTTCAACATGAAAGAGAATTTTCACTATTGTTTAATAAAGTACAACCTATCACACCATCAACCGGTGAGGCCTACTATCAAACAATAAAACTCACAAGTGTACAAGAACAATCCTCTTGTAAACGCTCACCCTTGTGTCCAACAATCCTGGATCACAAGTCAATATACACAAGTTTGTAAAGATTTGAATTTGAGAGTAATGATATCAAAGTTGATCTTCTCCAAATGATCAGAATTCACTCTTACAATTTTCAATACAAGTGTTCAAGGATGAATATGAAATTTATGCACATATGAACACTTAATGAAAGTTTTTGAAAATTGGTGAATTTGATTCTAAGACAATTTGAAAATGAAAGTGTAAAGTGTTTTGAGATAGAAAATTTTTTGTGTTATGTTCTATATCTTTTTCAAAATAGAAAAACTCAGAATTTATATGAGTAAAATACCCTTTCAAAAAGGTACATTGAGTAGTCATCAAAAATATGAAATGGTATAAATTTTTAAATAATTTTTGAACTTGAAACAAAGCAATTTTTCACTGCACGTTCAGTGTTAATCGGTTAACCCATATGGTTAATCGGTTAACACTGGTACGTTAGCCCAGAAAATTCAAAATTCAAATTGGTTAACCGGTTAACCTATATGGTTAATCGGTTAACACTGCTAATTTTCAGAAAAAATGCTTTTTAAAATTAATGTTATACCATTTTTAAGGTTTCAAAAACATGCTTATGTATTATGCAAAAATGATTGATGTTTTTGAACACTTGTATATCAAATTATAAGGGTGGATTTGATATACCAGTAATGCAGCCAAGTCTGGAAGAATCATAGTTCCATATGTAGCTTGACTTGAAAGATAGGTTGACTTGATCTTGATAACTTTGAACGGCTTGTCTTTTTGCAATCAAGAGATGACCTTGAGTAGTATTGACATCATCAAAACTTGAGACTGAAGCATGCTTCAACATTCTCCCCCTTTTTGATGATGGCAATCAAAAATGTTGTGCGATATCTCTTGGTTCTTGATCTGGTTCTCCCCCTAGGTCTAGCAACTCCCCCTATCTTAACAGAGGAAAAAAAATCTGCACACAGAGAGACATTAACAGAACCAAGCTCTTCTCCCCCTTTGACATCAGCAAAAAGGAAGAGCTTTCAAAGAAATCACAAGATAGCAGCATATATAGTAATAAGCACATGCAAAGCCAAGTAAACACAAAGCACAAACAGTAGTACATATAAAATGCAGCAAATAGAAATTATACTTGTTACAATAAAACATAATTCAAATGAAAGCATAAAAACTTAAGACTAGAAAGCAAAGCAATAAAAACAACAGCAGCAGCATATTCTCTAAAAATCCTCATCCGCCATATCCTCCTCCTCTTCTTCCTCTTGTCCTTCATTTTCTTCATCAGATACAACAGGGCTGTCAGGGTTGGTGTGGTGAGAAGAAAGTACAAGGTTCCAGAGAGAAGCAATGGCCCGGGAGGTTTCTCTATGCTGAGTCATGATAGTTTGGTAAAGGAACTCGTTTGTGATGCCTCCTTCAGGTACGGGAAAGGCCTGGTTAGCATTGGCTCCTTCTGCTGAATACTTGTAAGTACCGTCATTATCCTTAAAAATTCCAGTATTCTTGACAATTGTAATCTCGTTGATCTCATTGGTGGTTGATTTCATCTTGATGGTTGGTTCATGGTTAAGATCCAAAGTAGTCAATTCCAAAATTCTTGATACCAGTCGTGCATAAGGAAGACGGGTTGAAAGAGATAGTTGTTGTTGAAGGTGATACATGATGGTCAGAATCCAATTGACACGAATCTTGTTCTTGATGGAGAAAAGAAGTTGCATTTCCAGATCATTAATTTGTGCATGATTCGAATCCTTGGGAATCAGCACATAAAAAATTATATAGTGAAGCATCCGATCAGAGACGGTAAGATTCTTTGCATAGCACAACATACGAGCGGTGCGAGAGTTTGCAATAACGGTTTCTTTTAGGAACCTGCAAATCTGATAGTAATACTCCATTTTATCATAGTTTGCCCAGGGTCCATCTACATGGTTTACACCTTTCCTCAGAAATCATCCTTTTGATGGAATCTTAAGTGTCTAGCAAGGGTGGATAAATTCTCAACAAACTCATGATCTCTAATGGTGGACCGGATCATGTGGTTCTCATCCATGTCCAGATATACAGACATTTTATTCATAAAAGCTTTAACCAGATTAGGATAGATAATACCAGAGTCGGTGACGAACTTGTCAATACGCTGATATTCCAGCAGAGTAGGAAAATCAAAAGATATTGCAGGAAAAGCTCGAAGATTCACATACTTTACCGGCATAAGTTGACGAACACGCACTTTGAAACCCATCCGTCTCTTTTTGGTGGTTTCCATTGGAATACTGTCGTCATCTGATTCTGATGCAGAATGATGTTCTGGAAGTTTTCCCTTGCCGCGGTTTGATGCTGAAGCCATGGATGGAGGTTTGAGAGAACTGGGGTTGTGGGTTCTGAGGAAGTTAGGGTTTGAGAAGTTGTGGGGAGTTTTTCCAACTTTTGAGAGTGGGAGAGAGAAGTTAGGGTTTTAAGAGGGAATATGGATTTTGGATATGGATTTGGATATTTAAGAGAATATGGACCACACAAGTATATAAAAAAAATATAAAATTTTCAAAAATTTTAATTAATTTTCGTTTCTGATTTTTTTTGAAAAATTAACAGTGTTAATCGGTTAACCATATAGGTTAATCGGTTAACACATTAAAAAAAAATTTAATCAGAATTGAAAATTCAACAGTGTTAATCGGTTAACCCATATGGTTAATCGATTAACATGCTCAAATTTTTGAAAAATACATAAAACAGAATGCATACACATGAAAATAAATCACAAATAATGCATACACATAAAAGAGAAAAAGTCAGATGTCACCTTCATCAAGAATCCCAATTTCTCTCCGAATTTTGTAGAATGGTTCTTTTGCCAAAGGCTTGGTAAAGATGTCGGCGAGTTGGTTGTGTGTGTCGACGAAAGTAACATCAACATCTCTGTTTAATACGTGATCTCGAAGGAAATGATGCCGGATATCGATGTGCTTTGTTCTGGAATGCATAACCGGATTCTTTGTGATATTTATGGCACTAGTATTGTCACATCGTAGAGGAATGCATCCGAGGTCAACACCATAATCCAGAAGTTGTTGTTTCAGCCATAAAATTTGTGCACAGTAACTTCCTGCGGCGATGTATTCTGCTTCGGCGGTGCTGAGTGCTACACAAGCTTGCTTCTTGCAGGCCCATGACACTAGAGCATTTCCGAGAATATGACATGTACCACTTGTACTTTTTCTATCGGTTTTGCATCCTGCATAGTCAGCGTCAGAATAACCAACTAAAGAACAAGTACTACCTTTAGGATACCATAATCCGACGTTGGTCGTTCCTTTGAGATACTTGATAATTCTCTTCACAGCAGTGAGATGCGATTCCTTCGGATTTGCTTGGAAGCACGCACACAAACAAACACTAAACATAATGTCAGGACGGCTTGCCGTCAAATATAGTAATGAACCAATCATACCTCGATATTTAGTAATATCAATTGGAGTACCAGATTCATCTTGATCAACATACGTTCCGGATCCCATGGGAGTAGACATCATCTTGAAACTATCCATATCGAATTTCTTTATTAATTCCTTACAGTACTTGGATTGGTTGAGAAAGATTCCATCCTTGGTTTGCTTGATTTGTAGTCCAAGAAAATAATTTAACTTTCCCATCATGGACTTTTCGAATTCTTCTCGCATCATGAGTGAGAATTCTTCGCAGAGTTCTTTGTTTGTTGATCCAAAAATGATGTCGTCGACGTAGACTTGTACTAACAAGGTGTTACCCTTGATCTTCTTAATAAACAGCGTCTTGTCAACCTTTCCTTTTGTAAATCCTTTCTCACATAATAAGTTGCTAAGGCGATCATACCATGCTCGTGGTGCTTGTTTTAAACCGTAGAGAGCCTTCTTCAGTTTGAAAACATGTGAGGGATTTTTGAAGTCTTCAAAACCCGGAGGTTGTTTGACGTAGACTTCCTCATTAATGTACCCATTCAGGAAAGCGCTTTTGACATCCATCTGGAATAACTGAAAATTCATAGAACACGCGTAAGCAAGTAGTAATCTAATTGCTTCTAACCTTGCTACCGGAGCGAATGTTTCATCAAAATCAATTCCTTCCTCCTGGTTGTAGCCTTGTGCGACCAATCTTGCCTTGTTACGAACTATAATCCCATTTTCGTCAAGTTTGTTCTTGAACACCCATCTGGTTCCTATAATATGCTTATTGTCTGGTCTTGGTACAAGGGTCCAAACTTGATTTCTTTCAAATTGATTAAGTTCTTCTTGCATTGCTATAATCCATTGGTCGTCTCCTAAAGCTTCATCGATTTTTGATGGTTCAATTTGAGATACAAACGCCATGTTGAGACAAGCATCCTTTAAATTAATTCGAGTTGCAACGCCTTGACTAATATCACCAATAACTTTATCAATTGGGTGATCTCTGTGTGTTCTCCATTCTTTTGGAAGATCTTGATTTTCTTGAGTAACACCTTCACGTAATATTGTTTGATCGTTTGAAACAATTTCTTCATTTTGTGGAGTATCTACAAAATCATCATCATCATCCAAAACAATATTATCCTCTTTCGAGGGGTTAGTCTCATCAAACGAAACATGAATGGACTCTTCAATGGTAAGAGTTCTTTTATTAAAAATTCTAAAAGCTTTACTATAAAGAGAGTAACCAAGAAAGATACCTTCGTCGGACTTCTCATCAAACTTACAGAGATTGTCCTTATTGTTGTTGAGAACGAAGCATTTGCAGCCAAATATGTGGAAGAATGATATATTCGGTTTCCTTCCCTTGAACAACTCATACGGAGTCTTTTTGAGTAGCGGTCGAATATTCACGCGGTTGCTTACAAAGCATGTCGTGCTTACCGCTTCTGCCCAAAAATATTTTGGAAGATTTGTGTCGCTGAGCATTGTTCTAGCAAGTTCAACTAGTGAACGATTCTTCCGTTCTACGACGCCGTTTTGTTGAGGAGTTCTTGGTGCCGAAAATTATGAGAAATTCCATGTTCTTCGCAAAATTCTTCAAAGTCTGAATTTTGAAATTCTCCACCGTGGTCGCTTCTTATGGAGGCTATAGTGAGTGACTTCTCGTTTTGAATTCGTTTTGCATACTTTTTGAATGCTTTAAACGCATCATTTTTCTGCACTAAAAACATTGTCCAGGTATATCGAGAAAAATCATCAACAATAACTAAAGCATAAATACTACCTCCAAAGCTCTTCGTTCTTGATGGACCAAAAAGATCCATGTGCAACAATTGAAGTGGTCTTGATGTAGAAACCACTTGCTTGGATTTGAAAGTTGTCTTGGTTTGTTTTCCCTTTTGACATGCATCGCATAATTTATCCTTGATGAATTTTATCTTCGGAAGCCCAACAACCAGATCATGCTTGATTAATTTGTTTAAATGCTCCATGTGAATGTGAGCAAATCTTTTATGCCAAAGCCATGCCTCGTTGTTGTTCGCCATAAGACACTTTACCTTCAAGGAAGAGTCATCAAAAGAAATCATAAAAATATTATTATATCTTTTACCTTTTAGCAGAATCTCATGAGTGACTTCGTGTTCGATCAAGCATTCCTCCTTTGTGAAGTTGATTTTGAACCCTTTGTCACACAATTGACTGATGCTAAGCAGGTTATGCTTAAGGCCTTCAACAAAAAGAACGTCTTCGATGATTGTACATGGAGGTGCACCAATGGTTCCAACTCCAAGAATTTTTCCTTTATTATCATCACCGTAAGTGACGTATCCTTTGGCCTTTAATGATAGACTTGAAAATTTGTTTATATCTCCCGTCATATGCTTCGAGCAGCCACTATCAAGATACCATTGATTTGTGGTTGTCTTCAAGCATACCTACAAAACAAAATTAGGTAGTGTTAGGTACCCAAATTGCTTTGGGTCCTTGATAGTTAGTACCCTTTTCCACCCACACATAATGCCCCTTTGCAATACCAATATTACGTACATAGCAAGCATTAGGTGTGTGCCCTTTAATTCCACAATAAAAACATGTAGGTTGAAAATGACTTCTATATCTAGGAATATAATTCTTTTTCTTACTAATTCTTTTCTTGTTATGATTTTGATGCTGAATTTTAGAAGTGCTTGTCTCTTCCTTAACAATTTGTTCACTTGCTCTTACGAAAATGGTCTTATTGGTGCTTGGTTTTGAAAATTTAGAATATCCCAATCCACTTTTATCATTAGGATACCTTTGATGTTTAAGAATCTCTTCCAAGCCAATTTGACCTTTTTCGTATCTTTCTAAAACTCTTTTGAGTTGAACAATTTGAAAAGACAAAGACTCACAATTCTTACATACAAGACTTTGTTTTTCATCCATCACTTTTTGTTTTTCATCTTCAATATTTTTTAAGAGATCAGAATTTTGTTTTTCTAAAATTAAAATTCTTTTCTTTTGTGATGAGATGTCTTTATACAAAGTCTTGCACTCTTTTAGAAGTTCATCTATAACTTCTTGTGCATCATTATCATAGACAGAAAAATTACTACTAACCTCATTTTCGTCATCGGAATGGTGAGAGGCCATTAAGGCAATATTTGCGCTTTCATCGCTATCTGATTCCGATGATGAACTCACTTCGTTGTCGTCCCATGCGACATAAGCCTTCTTTGTTTTGAAATCCTTCTTGCCCTTGAATTTTCCTTTATTTGCGAGTTTTGGGCAATCTGGCTTTATGTGACCTTGTTTTCCACATTCGTAACATGTAATTTCTTGGTTTGATGTGGATGCCTCCTTTATCCTGAAATGTCTATTCTTTTTAGAAAAAGAAGAAGTTTTATTATTATTAAAAAACTTACCAAGCTTCTTTACTAGAAGCATGAAATTTTCGTCTTCGGAAGATTCGTCAATTTTGTCATCCTTTGTGTCAGTCTTCAAGGCAATTCCTTTGGACTTCTTGTCTTGACTTTCATGTTTCTCAAGCCTTCCAAGTTCCAGTTCATGCTCTTGAAGTTTCCCGAATAATGAAGCGGATGTCATTGTTGAAAGACTTTTCTTTTCTGAAATGGCGGCCACCTTTGGTTGCCATTCTCTTGTCAAGGATCTTAGGACTTTTAAGTTGAGATCATCGTTGGTGAAGGTCTTCCCAAGAGCAATCAGGTGATTTGTTAGATGAACGAACCTCTTTTGCAAGGCAACAATAGATTCACCGGGCTGCATACGGAACATCTCATATTCTTGACTTAACGTGTTAAGTCTTGATCTTTTTACTTCTGCTGTTCCTTCATGCGTTTCTACCAAGGTATCCCAAATCTGTTTTGCTGATTGACACTGTGATATGCGAAAGAATTCATCCATACTGAGAGCGCTTTGAAGTATGTTAATTGCTTTCTTCTCATTCAAGATTCTCTTCTTGTCATCTTCATCATATGAGGATTTAATCTTTGGGGTTCCAACACCATTTACCACACTTGTAGGAACATGTGGACCAGTTTCAACGGTTTCCCATATACCATCTCCTTGAGCCTCAAGATGTGCCTTCATACGGATTTTCCAAAAATCAAAGTATTCTCCAGAAAAGAGTGGTGGCTTATTACTACTTCCACCATCTTTGAAAACCGGGTTGGTACTTGCGGAAGCCATACTGAATCGTTAGGAACAGGTTACCTTAACCTGCTCTGATGCCAATTGTAAGAACAGAGTATGCCTAAGAGGGGGGGTGAATTAGGACTTTTGAGATTTTTCGGTTTTTATGGTATCTTGAAGAATTACTGGTTTATGTTTTTGGTTATGAAAGCAGAAGAAGAAAAATAAAAGAACAATGGACACCAGGATTTATAGTGGTTCCCCTCACAATCCGAGAGTACTCCACTCCCCTTTCAACATGAAAGAGAATTTTCACTATTGTTTAATAAAGTACAACCTATCACACCATCAACCGGTGAGGCCTACTATCAAACAATAAAACTCACAAGTGTACAAGAACAATCCTCTTGTAAACACTCACCCTTGTGTCCAACAATCCTGGATCACAAGTCAATATACACAAGTTTGTAAAGATTTGAATTTGAGAGTAATGATATCAAAGTTGATCTTCTCCAAATGATCAGAATTCACTCTTACAATTTTCAATACAAGTGTTCAAGGATGAATATGAAATTTATGCACATATGAACACTTAATGAAAGTTTTTGAAAATTGGTGATTTTGATTCTAAGACAATTTGAAAATGAAAGTGTAAAGTGTTTTGAGATAGAAAATTTTTTGTGTTATGTTCTATATCTTTTTCAAAATAGAAAAACTCAGAATTTATATGAGTAAAATACCCTTTCAAAAAGGTACATTGAGTAGTCATCAAAAATATGAAATGGTATAAATTTTTAAATAATTTTTGAACTTGAAACAAAGCAATTTTTCACTGAACGTTCAGTGTTAATCGGTTAACCCATATGGTTAATCGGTTAACACTGGTACGTTAGCCCAGAAAATTCAAAATTCAAATTGGTTAACCGGTTAACCTATATGGTTAATCGGTTAACACTGCTAATTTTCAGAAAAATTGCTTTTTAAAATTAATGTTATACCATTTTTAAGGTTTCAAAAACATGCTTATGTATTATGCAAAAATGATTGATGTTTTTGAACACTTGTATATCAAATTATAAGGGTGGATTTGATATACCAGTAATGCAGCCAAGTCTGGAAGAATCATAGTTCCATATGTAGCTTGACTTGAAAGATAGGTTGACTTGATCTTGATAACTTTGAACGGCTTGTCTTTTTGCAATCAAGAGATGACCTTGAGTAGTATTGACATCATCAAAACTTGAGACTGAAGCATGCTTCAACAAAATTGTTTAGTGTGTCGTTGGGCAGTTTCTCAGATTTGATTCTTATGGGGGAGAAGATTGAGAACGGGATTAAAGTTGGAAGATTCCAAACAGGTGAGTCTACATCAGCAGGAGGTACAAGAAAAGCATTCAGTGGTAGACGACAGGGTGATACTAGCGCCGTGTTTGGCGGCAGGGGCAGGGGCAGAGGAAGGAATCAGTATGTTCAGCCTCAACAGATAGCTAGTGTTACTATCCCGCTTCCGCCACAGAGGCAGCCACAACAACAACAACAACCACCGCAGCAGCAAGGGCAGAATCCCGGTCAGAGAAGGGTACAGAATACGAGGCCAAAAAGAGTGTTCGACGCACCTACTTCCACGTATGCAGAACTCCTTCAAACCCTGCTAGGGTTGAACTTGGTTGAAAAGAGGACTTTGGCACCGCCTACAGGGTCAGTACTTCCTTATGGATATGATGCTAACAAGCAGTGCGAGTTCCATTCTGGGGCGCCTGGGCATGATGTAGAAGCTTGTCAGGCATTTAAACACAAAGTTCAGGACTTATTGGACAGTAAAGCCATCAACTTTGGCCAAGTGGGGCCCAATATTGTACAACAGCCTATGCCCAATCATGGGGCAAATGCCATCTTAACAGAAGAAAATTTGAACTTGGTGTTGGATGTTAATGAGTTGAAGACACCATTGAGCAAAGTGAAAAGCAAGTTGCTCAAAGGGGGAGTGTTTCCGGGTTGTGATGAATACTGTTTAGAATGCTGGACCCAGCCAGAAGGTTGTAATGATTTGAAACAGGGCATTCAGGCCATGATCAACGAAGGGACCTTGCAATTTGATCGAACTGCGGTTAAGAAGCCTGTGGAGGCAGTATGTGATAAGCAGAATGATATTGCAACAGTGACGATCCCGAGGAAGACTATAACGATAGTGGCACCCGCCAAGCGGCCAACTATTACGATTACCAAAGCAGGGCCTGTTCCCTTTGAAAGTACAAAAGTTGTCTCGTGGACATACGGATTAGAAGCATATTGCAACGGCGAGAAGGTTGTGATGAATAGCCAGCCAGCGGGAGCTGTTGATAATGTTGTTGGTACGGGGGGCATGACCCGTAGCGGGAGGATCTTTACATCACCTGAAGTAGAAGCAGAGAGGTTGGCCAAGGGTAAAGCTAAAGTAAGTGAAAGCGGACCCTCTCAGTCGAAAGAAAAGGATACGTCACTCAAAGACGTGGAGGAGTTCATGAGGCTTATTCGCAAGAGCGACTACAAAATTGTTGAACACCTACAGCAGACGCCGTCGAAGATTTCTATCTTGTCGCTGTTGTTATGTTCCGAAGCGCACTGGAACGCCTTGCTGAAAATACTGGATACGTCATTCGTACCCCAAGAAGTTTCTGTAAATCAGTTAGAGGGGGTAACGGCATATGTCAATGCTGGACATAGCCTGGGTTTCACAGATTTTGATCTAACACCCAAGGGTCGGGAGTACAACATGGCTTTGCATATATCGGTGGAATGTCGGGGCACCGTAATGTCGCATGTATTGGTGGATACTGGATCATCGTTGAACGTATTGCCAAAGAAAGCCATGATGAAGTTGGACATACGAGCTGTTATTTGCACGCCCAGCGATTTGGTTGTGAGGGCGTTTGACGGGACGAAAAAGTCAGTGTTTGGGTCAATAACATTACCGCTGCAGGTGGGGCCAGAGATTTTCGATACTGAATTCTACATCATGGACATCCATCCAGCTTATAGTTGTCTTCTCGGGCGCCCATGGATCCACGCTGCAGGGGCCGTAACATCCACATTGCATCAGAAGCTGAAGTACATGGTGGGTGATAGTGTGGTTACCGTTTGCGGGGAGGAGGATATTTTGGTCAGTCACCTGTCCTCGTTCAGATATGTGGAGGTCGACGGAGAAATACACGAGACACCGTGTCAGGCCTTCGAGGGGTTGCGGATTAAAGACAAAGCACAGGGTTCCAGCAAAATATCAAATGTGGCAGTGTCATCCTACAAAGAGGCTCAGGCTTTAGTGCAGACTGGTGAGACTAAAGGCTGGGGGCAGGTGCTGGAGATTCCCGTGAAGAATGACAAGTTTGGGCTAGGGTATCGACCGACGTCGTGAGCGTCATCTTCAGGAGCGCCCAGGTTCAAGGGACCAGTCACGATTACGCCAAGCGGGGTGAGCTTTGAGACTATCAACACTATTTCCGATGCTGAGGATGGGGATAGCGACTGTGATATGGACGCGTGGATCAAGCCAAGCGTGCCAGGACAAAGTCTCTGCAACTGGTCCATCCGGGAAACTGTCCCAGTGACTTTCAAACAGTAATGATTTGTTTTATCAATTGTTGAACAATCCTATGTCCTACCCGGGGCATAGTGATTTTACATTAGGGCTACTTGATTATGTGTATTGCACTGTTTTAATCGTGAAATAAAGGCGTTTTTTCATATTCAAATATTGTGATCCCTGTTTTTCTTGTTTTTACTTTAACAATAAATGACAACGTGGTTATTTGCTTTGTTGGCGTGTTGAAGCGTTTAACCATTTCCTTTGCAGGACTAATATTTCAGATGACATCTCATACGAACCGCCTATGACTCGTTTCGACTTCGAGCACCTGGTATTCCAAGCAGAAGAAGAGATTGTTGAGGATAGCGACCTGCCAGAGGAGCTGACTCGTTTGTTGAAACAGGAAGAGAGAATCATTCTGCCTCACCAGGAGGAAATTGAGATTAGCAACTTGGGGTCGGAAGAAGTTGTGAGAAATATCTGTATAGGGGCTGCGCTGCAGAGCGACGTCAAGCAAAGGCTGATCGAGATACTAAGAGAGTATGGTGATATTTTTGCTTGGTCGTACGAGGATATGCCTGGGTTAGATACGGACATGGTTGTGCACCGTCTACCGTTGCGAGAGGAATGTCCGCCTGTTAAATAGAAACTCAGGAGAACCAGACCGGACATGGCTGTAAAAATCAAGGAGGAAGTTCAAAAACAGTGGGATGCTGGTTTCCTAGATGTTACAACCTATCTGTCATGGGTCGCTAATATAGTACCAGTGCCGAAGAAAGACGGTAAAGTGCGAATGTGTGTAGACTACCGTGATTTGAATAGGGCGAGCCCAAAAGACGATTTTCCACTTCCTCACATTGATGTGTTGGTTGATAATACTGCCTAGTTCTCCGTATTCTCTTTCATGGATGGCTTCTCGGGTTACAATCAGATCAAGATGGTGCCAGAAGACATGGAGAAAACCACCTTCATTACTCCCTGGGGAACATTTTGCTACAAAGTGATGCCCTTCGGATTGAAGAATGCTAGGGCAACATATCAACGTGCTATGACGACTCTCTTTCATGACATGATGCACAAAGAGATCGAGGTTTATGTTGATGATATGATTGCCAAATCCCAGATGGAGGAGAGGCATTTGGTTAATCTGCTGAAACTGTTCAAGAGGCTTAGGAAGTTCAGGTTGAGACTGAACCCTAATAAGTGCACCTTCGGGGTGAGATCGGGTAAACTGATGGGGTTTATCGTGAGCGAAAAAGGAATAGAGGTTGATCCTGCAAAAATAAAATCAATACAAGAAATGTCGACGCCTAAAACAGAAAAAGAAGTGCGTGGATTTTTAGGGAGGTTGAACTATATCGCCCGGTTCATATCTCACCTAACTGCGACATGCGAGCCGTTATTCAAGTTGTTGAAAAAGGATCAGGCTTTGACCTAGAATGAAAATTGTCAAAAGGTGTTCGACAAGATAAAAAGAATACTTGCAGGAACCTCCTGTTTTGATACCCCCAGTGGCCGGGAGACCTTTAATTATGTATCTGAAGGTTCTTGAGGAAAGTATGGGTTGTGTTCTCGGTCAACACGACGAGACCGGATGTAAAAAGCATGCGATCTACTATTTGAGTAAGAAGTTCACAGACTGTGAGTCCAGATACTCAATGCTTGAGAAAACGTGTTGCGCGCTAACCTGGGCCGCCAAATGTTTGAGTTTGAGGCAATACATGTTGAATCATACAACCCTGCTAATTTCAAAGATGGATCCAATCAAATACGTGTTTGAAAAGCAAGCACTCTCCGGAAGAATTGCCCGATGGCAAATGGTGTTAACAGAATACGATATCCAATATGTCTCGCAAAAGGCTATTAAAGGTAGCGTTCTGTCAGAATACCTTGCGGAGCAGCCGGTTGAGGACTACCAATCGATGAGGTTTGATTTTCCTGACGAGGATATCATGTACCTGAAGATGAAAGATTGTGAAGAGCCGTTGCCGGAGGAAGGACCAGAGTTGGGTTCCAAATGGCAGTTGATATTTGACGGAGCTGTAAATTCCTATGGTGGCGGAATAGGTGCAATTATTACTACTCCTCAGGGGTCGCACATTCCCTTTACTGCCCGATTGACCTTTCCTGTTACCAATAATGAGGCTGAGTATGAGGCTTGCATCATGGGTCTAGAAGAAGCTATTGATTTGCGAATCAAACATCTGGATGTGTACGGAGACTCAGCTCTAGTGGTGAATCAGATTAAAGGAGAATGGGAGACACGTCAGCCCAATTTGATACCATATATGAATTATGCAAGGAGATTGTTGCCTTTCTTTCACAAGGTGGAATTGCATCATGTGCCACGAGCAGAAAATCAAATGGCTGACGCCCTGGCGACATTGTCTTTAATGTATAAAGTTAACTTCTGGAACGAGGCTCCCCGGATTATTATCTCTCGGCTCGATAGGCCTGCATTCATATTTGCCATTGATGAGGCTCCCGATGGTCAACTCTGGTACTTTGACATCCAAAATTTCCTGAAGAACAAGGAGTATTCGGCTGGGGCATCCAGTCGAGATCAGAAGACTCTCAGGAGATTGGTTGGCAATTTCTATTTGAACCCGGACGGTGTCCTATACAAAAGAACCCACGACTTGGTGTTGCTAAGTTGTGTAGATGAGAAAGAGGCGAAGTTGCTCATGGAAGAGATACATGAGGGTACATTTGGTACACATGCTGGTGGGCATGCTATGACGAGAAAACTGCTGCGGACAGGTTATTACTGGCTAACTATGGAAACAGACTGTTTCAAGTTTGCAAAGAGGTGGCATAAATGCCAGATTTATGCGGACAAAATCAATGTGCCTCCAAGTCCTCTGAATGTGATTTCATCGCCATGTCCTTTCTCGATGTAGGGAATTGATATGATTGGCAAGATTGAGCCTACGGCATCCAATGGACACCGTTTCATCTTGGTGGCAATTGATTACTTCACCAAATGGGTGGAGGCAGCATCATATGCCAATGTCACCAAACAAGTGGTCGCCAGATTTATCAAACGAGATATTATCTACAGATATGGAATCCCTGAGCGGATTATCACCGACAATGGTTCGAATTTGAATAACAAAATGATGAAAGAGCTGTGCCAGAATTTTAAGATTGAACATCACAACTCTTCTCCTTACTGGCCCAAGATGAATGGCGCTGTTGAAGCGGCCAATAAGAACATAAAGAAGATTGTCCAGAAGATGGTTGTGACATATAAGGACTGGCACGAGATGATACCTTTCGCTTTGCACAGTTATCGTACGACGGTACGCACATCGACCGGGGCAACCCCTTTCTCATTGGTATACGGGATGGAGGCAGTGTTACCGTTAGAGGTCGAAATTCCTTCCCTGAGGGTTTTACGTGATGTCCAACTCGACGAGGCAGAATGGGTTAAAGATAGACTGAATCAACTCAGCTTAATGGACGAAAAGAGGCTGGTTTCTTTAGCATACGGGCGGTTATACCAGAGCCGGATGAAGAAAGCTTACGACAAGAAGGTGTGCCCTCGAAGCTTTCAGACGGGTGATCTTGTTTTGAAAAAGATTCTCCCAGCACAAACAGATCACAGGGGCAAGTGGACTCCTAATTACGAAGGTCCCTACGTTGTTAAAAAAGTCTTCTCTAGAGGAGCCTTGCTACTATCCACCATGGATGGTGAAGATTTTACGTCTCCTGTGAATTCAGACGCAGTTAAAAAATACTTTGCTTGAAAGTGACCCGCTGGACAGTAAAAAGAGAGTCCAGGCAAAAAGGAGGCATCCCGGCGAACCATAAAAAAGGAATAAAAGGTTCAGGCAAAAGTTAGGGATAAAATTGAAAAAATGTACACCCGCGAAATCGAAAACCTGAAAAGGGCGACTTCGGCAAAAAAGGGTATCCCGGTGAATTGAAAACCCGCAAAGGGCGATTCACGCAAAAGTTAGGGATTGAAAAAGCAGATGACTGCGGTCCGGATTTGATACAACATTGCTCAGTGGTTTGGGAGTACCTGAGGGGCCGTCTATCCGAAAAAAATCTTTTCCGAAGATCGCGTACCGGGAAAGCGCAGAGTCAGGCGAGTCATAGGAGGATCAGCTCATGGTGTTTGTCTGTACCACGTCGCCGACATGTATACAAATATTGTTTTGTATTTTTATTTATGCTTCTTATGCATATATGTATGTATGTGTGCATAACTTCCTCTTTTCAGGAGTTGCATCCAGTGTACAAAACTCTGCATATTCAGAGGCTCGTTATCAATAAAATATGTTATTCAGTACTTGATGCTTGTTCTTTACTGTTTTGTTTGGGAAAGACGCCGATGTTTTTGATAAACTTGCACTTTCATAATCTTGTTGGCCCTTGCCAATAATTGCTAAAACTTCAAATTGACTGAAGTAATGTCACGGATGCTAACTCGGATATATTCTGTTGTATAGGCCTGTTTTGTCTCGTTTGTGTTTTGTAGGGTTTTATTTTTGGAGCAAGCAGTCAGGGATTGTATTCCCCAGCCAAGAGCGTTGGACGTTAGAGCCTGATTCCAGTTGATGTCATTCCTTAGCTAGTCGCGGCTTATCCCCGAGATTTGTAATGACGTTTATCCCTTCCCGAAGGAGGGAATCATTTTCCCCCAAAAGAGTGTCCTCAAGGAAGTTGTCCACAGGATATCCCTAGCACGCCGAAACCAGTATCCCCTGCAGAGGTTGCGCTCCTCAGTGAGTCGGATATATGCAGGGTCAATCCTCAGCATGGGAGATTCCCGCAGTGTTTAACCAAGCCTCAGTTGGTTCAGAAGGGCTATCCCCATAGAAGATGGTTTTTTTCTCCTCACAGGTTGTCATGCCTTTGTCAGGATGATTATTCCCAGCGGAGTGTTAGCTCCGAGTTTGTAAACTGTACCCAGACAGTTGTCTCCCAGCTGAGTTAATCTTCCCAGCACGTGTTGTTCTTTCCTCCCAGCAGAAATCGATGTTTAATCTCTCCTCGACAGAGTTGGTTATGTTTCCGGCATTTATTTTGCCGGAATACTTTGTGATACCTGTTCATCCCTAACAGGGTGGTATTTGTCCTCAACGGCCATGTTGAAGCAAGCTTGTCAGAGCCTCCCCCAACAGCCTGAACCTGCATTTGCATTTGCATGTATTATCATGTTTGCATCTACCCAAAAACGCGTAGCATTTCCATGCCGTATGGAGCATTACGCCATTGCCAAACATACGCATTTTGAAACATAAATCAGGTTGGTTAACCTTTTTCGCTTTCAGGTGTGTTCCTCAGCAGGAGTATGGAGTTACAGCTCCGATCTATTACCAGACGATCGAGGTCTCGCTGTGAGACATGTGATGATACAGTTCTTGTTATTATTCCCCACAGAGTTACTGGCTGAAGTTTCCCTTATCCGACCAGCGGAGTGTTTTTCTTCAGGTTTGCTGTCGCGGCAGCATTACAGGGTTTCATAAATCAAAATTTCAGAAGTGGTCACTTGTTGTCGAAACGGGTGTCGGGCGGTTATTTTCAGAATATCCCCAGTGGAGTTAGCTACTACCAAGAATAGGCAAGGAAGCTATATCCCAGATGACTTTTCCCGTAGGAAGCAGGCGGATGAACTTTCCTGTGTTCACGCAGATGACTTTTCCCGTAGGAAGTAGGCGGATGAACTTTCCTGTGTTCAGGAAGATGACTTTTCCCGTAGGAAGCAGGCGGATGAAATTTCTTGTGTTCAGGCAGATGACTTTTCCAGTAGGAAGCAGGCGGATGAACTTTCCTGTGTTCAGGCAGATGACTTATCCCGTAGGAAGCAGGCGAATGAACTTTCCTATGTTCAGACAGATGACTTTTCCCGTAGGAAGCAGGCGGATGAACTTTCCTGTGTTCAGGCAGATGACTTTTCCCGTAGGAAGCAGCCGGATGAACTTTCCTGTGTTCAGGCAGATGACTTTTCCCGTAGGAAGCAGGCGGATGAACTTTCCTGTGTTCAGGCAGATGACTTTTCCCGTAGGAAGCAGGCGCATGAACTTTCCTATGTTCAGGCAGATGATTTTCCCGTAGGAAGCAGGCGGATGAACTTTCCTGTGTTCAGGCAGATGACTTTTCCCGTATGAAGCAGGCAGATGAACTTTCCTGTAAGAATCAGGTAGATGATTTTCCCGTAGGAAGAAGGCGGATGAAGTTTCTTGTGTTTAGACAGATGATTTGCCCGTATGGATAGACGAATGGAGTTTCCTATGATTAGACAGAAATGTTTCCCCAGCGAAGTCGCCGGGATTTTTCCGTGTTGACGGAATGTAGCGTCCTAACATGGACAAAGTTCTATTCCTGTGTTGTTGAGATTTCTTTGGGTTGACGAAATGTGAGTCCTGACGTGGACAGATTGGTGTTTTGGGAAAGTTGAATTATAGGTCATTTTTCAACATAGGTCAAAATCTCTATCTTCCACTCCTCAAATGGAAAAATGTTCAACATGAGATGTGCTTAGAATGGTGTTTCTATGTCAGATATGAAGTCATGGTGAGTTGGATTGGCTTATTTCACAAAGTGCCCCAAAATGGCCTAAAAAGTGAGATTTTTCAAATGATTCAAGAGAGGGAAAAATGATTTTTTGACTTGCAAGGCATAAACATGGCATATGGGTAGTCATTTTGAATGGAAATTGAATTTCAAACACATTGGCAATATCACAATTTTGAGATGGGCCATTATTTTATGAGTTGCTTTGAAAAATGCTTTCTTACATCATAAGTAACATTTGCAAAACACTTCTTTAGATCAGAACCAAGGCCTTAACCCTTACCAATCCATTCAAAATATCATGTGGAGAGAAATTGGATCAGAATCAAGGTGTTGAAGCAAGCTAGAACTCAGCTGTCATGTGCAAGCTTCTCATGAGATTTCATGGTGCATGAGAATTTCAAATTCTCACATGGATCATTCCAGAGCATTCTAGATGATTCCTACATGTTCTATATAAGGATTATAACTAATTCAGTTAGTTTTTTGGCCAAGAATTGGAGAGAGTTGAGAGAGAGCATTCTGATTTTGCACCTTGCATAACATAATCGATTTCACAAATTGGGGCAATCTCAAAGCAAACTAGTGCATTCAGAAGCTTTAGCATGAGTTTGTGATTGAATTTGGAGAGAATTCTGGTCAAGAACTGTGAAGAACTGAGAGATAGCATAGTGAGTTTCACCTTTGCAACTCAAAATCGGTTTTGCTGATTGGAGGTGATTCAAGGCAATTCATTGCATACAGAAGATCCAACAGGCATTGTTGATTGTATCTGGAGAAGATTGGAGTGTAATTTGAAGATTTTCTTGCTCTGTTCACTCAATTTTCACAGGTATGTAAATTTCATCTCATGGCATGATTTAGGTAGAATTGATAGGTTTTGAATGTGTAAATAGATTGTAGACATGGCTAGGGTCGTTTCTGGTAGGAAAAATTGGTGTTTAGAGACAAAATTAGGTTGGACCAGTTTTCTTGTGAGGGCCATATCTAGCTGTTCTTGGAGGTTCAAACATGTTTAGATGATGGTAATTACTTAGTGAAGTGTGTAGATGATGATAGGCTGATCAATTTTTGAGATTGGTGATGTTTGAATTTTGAGCATGTTCGGAACTTGGATTCGTGTTTTGAGTTATGGTGAGATTCAATAAGATTGGACATCACCATTGGATTCAGTGTGGAAAAACGAGTTGAATGATGTACTCATGTTTAAGTTTTGATGGATATTCATGGAGATGGCATTTGGGGACGACGGTGGCGCCACCTCCGGCCACCGTCTGGTTCACTTTCCCTCCTAGATTTTAAATTGGAGAAGATGACATTATAACCTTAGGATGATGTTTGACCCCTTGACTGAAGTTGGATCCCACGGCCACGATTCATTCTCCACTTGTGAAGAAAGTCTGAACACAAGCTAAACGCCCCGTTTCATTTAATATTTTGACTTGGGCTTAGTACAAGTTTTGCTATCCACACCACTTTGAAGCCCAATTGAATTTTACACGCTAAAACATTGCTATTTGACACAGAGTTTTTTCCTTTTTCCATCTGATTTTCCATATTGTTTTCTGATTCACATGGGCCTAATATGCGCTTACTACTGACACCCCCTCCTGGGCCCAACTTTGGTTAATAACTAGAGAGTTTTGTTATTCATCACGCCAGTTTGCTTTTTTTTAGTTGATTTTCTTTTATTTTCATGTTTTACATATGATTAGAGATTAATTCATAATAAATTGAAAAATGATCATTTTAGGGTGAGACTTTTTTCCCTAGTTTCCTTAAGGTCCCTAGAATTTTATAGGATTAAAAAATATTAATTTCATGCATTTTATATTTTCTGGCATATTTTACAATTTTAATACTTTTATATGAGAGTTTGGTGAGGAATTTTGGAGTGATTCTTGTGAGGTTGATTAGATTAGGGAAGCATGTACCCTTAGGAATTTTATCATATTTTTATTATTAAAATTTAGGTTAGTTTGAGAGGTGAATAGGAGAGGTGCTAGAATTAGGGTTTTAACACAACTAGTTGTAGCTTAGGGCAAATTTTGAAGACTTAGGGTTTGATTTAGGCCTTGGGATTTATATGGGGTATTGGGTATAGGTTTAGGTTCCCTTAGAAATTTACCTAGAATTTTATGTTGAGTTTTGGCATTTTATTTGATTTTTGCAATTGGTGTGGTGTTTGTGGGTTTTTCCCTTGAATATTTGGTTTGTTTATTTTGTGTGGGGCTATTTTGGGTGTGCTTTTGGCTTGGGCTTTGCTTGGATGAATTGAAGATCAAAGGAAGTTGCTTTGGATGGCTTGAAGTTGCTTGGATTTGAAGATTTCTTCTCTGTTGGTTTGCTTGTCAGGAGCCTAGGGATTAGGGCATATAGGAAGAGCAGTAGATTAGTCTTATTTCTTCTTTCAAACATAGAGAGCTTCTTGTGCCTCTATCCATTCCTGTGACACAAAGTCCTTTTAAAGTATTCACATCCCTCCTTTGGAGGGATGAGTGACAAACTTTAGAAGTAGAACTTTGAGGATACATGTCTCTTATAATGTTAAGTGCTTATGGGCTTCCTTTGGTTGTCACTAAGCTTCTTAACATTTCAACTTAATCTGGTAATTGATTCTCTCTTGAAGATGAAGCTTGAAGATGCTGAAGATGCCTTTCATGAGGATTTCTTGAAGAGGGAGTTGTTACTGTCAGTTTTGCTGTCAGGAGCTTGTTGGAGTATTGAAGCTAGGGTTTACTGGTGCTTTTGAGCTGGGATTTTCTGTAGCTGTGGAGCTTGACTGTTTAGGTTCGAGGAGCCTTATTTGAAGTGTGCTTTCTCTTCCTTGGAGGTTGGAGATTGAACATCATTGAAGTTTGAAGGTTCCTGCTGTTGCTGTCAGAGCTGTGGTTTGCTGTAGGAGTTTGGTGCTGCTGTTTGGGTTGCTTCCTCTGCTTTGGGTTTTGTTTTCTGTATTGTTTGTTGGCTTGTTCAGCTTGCCCCATAGGTTTGAAGTGAATGTTAATTCACTTTGCCTGTTATTTTCCTGGGTTCGAGGTTGAGTGAGACTCCCTTGCCTCGCTTGTATTGCTGCATTGCATGCATTTTACTGTATTTGCTTGCTTTCTTTTCTGTTTATCCCCTAGGATCTCTGTTTCTCTCTGTGCAAGAGAGAAATATGACAGACATTAGGATTCTTCTCCATGCATGACAACATTAGGTTAGTGTTTATTCCCTTTTCAACCCTAGGTTCTTAGAGCTTCTTTCTCTTCTCATCTCGAATTAATCAAGAAAACACAATAACATTTCAAACATCATAAAAAAACAGTTCTTATGTAAAAGACTGAAAACAAATCAAAAGTCATTTTTTTGTCCGCTTGGACTTTTAATCAGAAGAAAACCTTTTTCAGAAGGATAAAAACAGTCAGACAAACTCGTGTCTTCCGTAGCACGAACTACGTTTGCTCTGATCTTTCATGCTGTATGAAAGTATGTAGGCATAGGATGTTGTATCCTAGCGAGAAACCTTCCCCTCCTTTCCCGTAGGTAGGCGAACTATGTTGACTCTGATTTCTCGTTCCAGACGGGAATACGTAGGCATAAAGTGCGATACTTTGCCGATTCATTTTCATTTTCTTTTCTTTTTAAACCAGACCTGTAAAGTAGGTAGAATAACAATCCGTACTAGAAAACAAGCGTGGATCCCGTCGAGTACGACGGACGTGAGGGGTGCTAATACCTTCCCCTTGCGTAATCGACTCCCGAATCTAGGATTTGGTTGCGATGACCCTTCCTTTCCCGTTTTGCGTTAGGTTTACTCTGAGCATTTCCTTTCCCTCCGTTGGGATAAATAACGCACGATGGCGACTCTTCTGTCATAGCCGGCGCCGATTTTCGCAGTAGTGACAGCGTGTTGTGGTCTTAAGTGGACGTGGAGGGATAGCGGCTCGCAAGAATGCCCCGCTAACTTTCCCGTGCCTTATTATGTCGCTTTGTGCTTATGCCGGTGTGGATATCCCTCAGAGGAGACAGGTTACTATTCCTGCTGTGATTGATGATAAGTATGTTGACAAAATTTGTAGAGCTAGGCCTGCTATTGGTGAAACTTCTGGTGCTGGTACTGACGCCGGCAGGCGTGCCGGTGGCACTCCTGGATCTGGTCAGGTTCCTCCTGCTTTCTACCCATTTCAACAAGAGATTTGTACTTATAATTGGGATTGGATGGCCGCTCAGCAGCATGCCACTTGTGATCTTCATGACTCCATGCAGCTTTTGCAGCTGCAAATACGTGATCCTACCGGGAACTACACGATGATGACTAGGTGGCAGTTCCTTGAGCATGCTGCATGGTCTGTGGACAGGCCCAATTTTGGTAAGGGGAGGATGCAGAGGATGATGACCTTGTTGGTGATGAGGTAGATGGTGGTGATGATGACGGTGACGAGGGTGATGATGACGATGATGATGGTTATGACATGTCCGAGGAGGAGGAGTGATCTCTGTGTGTTTGTTACTTCCTTTGTGCTACAAAGTAAAGTTTTTATCTTGTTCTTGTTTTTATCTTGTATTTCCATTCAGTTGTTTTGTGATGTACTTTGGATTGAATTTCTGTTTTGTACTTGTACCTTTTAAGGTACCCTTGACATTGTTGGTGTTATACATCATTTTATCATTCAGCATTATTATTAATATATAAAAGTTTTTTTTATTATTACTTATTTATTGTTTACGTTTTTTTTAGTAAGTTTTATGTGAAGTTTATTCAAGGGTGGTTGTGAATATATTAACACCCTATTGTCGACGTTTAGTGTCTTTTGTAGATATGCAAAAATTTCGTTCAAATGGGACGACAATGATATTATCGTTCTCACAAATTTGTTGACAAGGTTCTTAGTTACCTTATTCCTGAATTTAGAATGTTTTAGAACTTGTTATCCTTTGAACAATTTTTGTAACTTTGCTTCTTTTTGCAACTTTGAAGATTGATATGTCATTTAGGTCCTATCTCACAAATGTAAGAATCCTCCTTTTAATTGTACATATGTTATGGATGGATGATGAATTTTGTGTATGCTTATAATTCATGTTTTATCTCTTGTTCTTTATAATTTTGTGGAAGTTTTAGAGAGGATCAAGGCACTTGTTTGTATTGAGCACAACCATTTCCATATACGTCCCATGAGGAGTGTGACTTTCGTTAGCCCCTTTTGAGCCTTTTTGTTTAAGCTCATCTTTTGAGCTTTTAATTTTCGGTTTCTTCTTGAACCTTGAGTCTTGCTGTAAAAGCTTGGAACAATTCACTTTGGGTGGAGTTGGAATTCAGTTGGGGAGAACAGAGAAAGTCGAGAAAAAGAAAAAAAAAGAAAATTTTGAAAATCTTTCAAGCAATCAGTGTGAACAAAGATTGATAAAAAAAAGAGAGAACAGAGAAAAAGAACACAACGATATAAAAAAAAGAAGAACAGTATGCTTGCTTGAAGGAAAGAAAAAGAAAATAAGTGTACAAAAGGCTTGTGAGGGTTGGCATTTGTAGGAATTTGATGAATGAATTGGTGATGTTGTAAATACTTGTATAGTAAGTGTTCCCGAGCATCGACAATTTCGTTTCAATGGCCTTATAAATGACCCTTTGTTGTAACCCGACCAAGCTACAACCCTTGAAGTCCTATGTGATCTTTAACTTACATAATTTTGTTGTGAGCATTTAGATATTGTATGAATTGTGTAGTATTGCATTATTTGTCATTGGAGTGAATTTTTGTCCCGCGCTTGCATGTGCGTTTTACTTCAATCCTTCTTCGAAGTGGAGTGTTAGAATGACATGTCATGAGATTTAGTTGTTTCTTGAAGCATTGTTTAATTTGTTTTTAGAATCAAGTTCTTGTACATTGTCTATTGTGGAATTGTGTAATCTCTTGCCTTGTTGATTTTGTTGTGTGTTTGAGCCGAATGTTTTCACTTGGGTTGAATTGGTTCTTGAGCAAATCCTCCTTTTTGTTTTGTGAGGTATACTTTGCTTGAGGACATGCAAATAAGTTAGTTGGGGAGAGTTGTTAGATCCCAAATATTGTATATATTTGGCCTCTTGTATTTTTACTTGTTTTTTATCTATTAGTGTTTCAATTAGTAGTTGAATTTGTTTAGTTTCATTTTATTGTGATTCAAGTGAATGGTGCTTGTAATATTGCTGTTAGTGTGCAGGATTGACACTAATAGGAGCACCTTGGAAGGGATGAGTCATAGCTGCCAGAAGAAGTTGAAAATCAAAGCATTCGCTTGGCGAAGCTCAGCGAGTCCCAGCGAATGTTCACCTGGCGAGTGCTGGCGAGCCAAAGCGAATAATTCAAATTAAACTCCCAGAGCAAAAGGGCAGGAAGTTTTCCAGGAAAAGGTTTCAGCGAAGCTTCGCTACCATTCGCCTGGCGAAGGTGCTGGCGAAGAAGTCTTGGCTTTTCTCTTGGCTATTCCAGTAGCAAACCAATACGAAGATCGCCTGGCAAGAGGAGCCAGTGAAGGTTCGCCTGGCAAATGATTCCTTCGCCTGGCGAAGGTACGATATCACAGAGGGCGGTTTGCTTACTGAGGCACTTTGAAGTGCCTTGTTACTTTATGTTCTCCTGTCGAATGTGCAGAAACAGAGCTACTTTTTGTACTTTATTATTGCTTTATAAGTACCATACCTTGTACTATGTGGGGCAAGAATCTTGGAACATAAAAACTCAGACCTAGAACTCAAAATAGAGTAGTTTTTCTCTCTTTGCTCATTTTTGTAATCAAGAGAAGTGGAATCGCATCCTTCATCGATTCTTCGAAGTGGATGTTCTTCATCTTCTCCCTTTTCATCTTGTTCAAGCTACCCATGAGAATGAGTAGCTAAGTTCTTATTTTTGTCAAGGTTAGATGTAGGTGATCATCAAGCTCTGTATGTAAATGTATTGATCATCATTTGTAAACTCTTGGTTGATGAATGTATGGTGAAAACTTTGCTTTCATGTTAACTCTTTGTGTTGGTTTATGATTGAAAAATGTTTTCCAACTCTTAACCTAGGTTTTCATCCATCTTTGTTCTTAAGCTAGAGATAGTTAAGAATGAAGTTGTTCACTAAAACGTTAAACTTTAATGTTGTTGATCGCGACTTTCTATGTCTAATACAACTAACTGCAAGTGCACAGTCTATCGCGTAGTAATAAAAGATATCGATCCCACAGGGACTCGTAATCAAACTAGTGTTCTCGGGAGTTACTATGTTTAGCTAGGTAGAATATGTTTTAAGGGAATAAGATTGTCACTAAGAGGGGAAACTAAGATTACTATTTAGATTTTAATTAATTGAATCGATACGTAGTAGTTATGTTCTTCAGGGATTTGATAAGTTACTGGTGTATGAAATAGTTTTCGCAGTTTACTTAAGCAGAAAGTGGAGATTTGAAGACTCTCGTCTCACGATGGTTATTGACGCTAATCATAATCCTAAGGGCCTAACGTACACTTTCGTGTTCCGTTCGGGGTTAAAACTACTTTTTGGAAATCTCTAAGTTCTAATTAGTTTTAAAGTGCTTTCGCTGTTATTAAAACAAATGCCTAGTGTTTACTATCTGACCTTACCGCAGCTTTCGCTTGTTGGTTCGTACCTTAATTAATTTCCCACTTTCGTGGCAAAACTACTTTAAAACAAGTTCTCGCTTTCGCGACGAAGTTTATTTCGTAAATCAATTTTTAAACACTTAGACCATAAGTTATTTTTGTGAAAAGAAAGTTTTCAAACAAGAGTTATCAAATCCCATCCGAATTATTACTACATATCGATTACCTAAGTTTAGCTAGACATGGAATTTGGAAAAATAAAACATAAATAATAATAATAAATAATAAATTGCATTATGATAAAATAAGAGTCGATCAAAATGAAAACCTGTAAATAATGCCAATTGGCCTTTGGGCAGACCCTCCACAGATGTTGGCAGGATTCTGTCTTTAGTTCCAATTCGATCGTACAGTGCAGTAACAAATACAGAAGAGCGGAAATGGGAATGAGTAGAATGGAAAGGGAAATAAAGGAAAGGGATACAAATAGAACTGGAGAAATGGATACAAATAATAAAAAGGCTGGAAATTAAATTTGCTCTTGAAAATAAATTTGGCAGCACTTCGTGGTATGAATGCAGCTCCCTTTTTGAAGTCCCCTGCTTCCCTTTTTATAGAGGTGGGATTCCAACGGTTACCTCTGAGGATGATGGACCTTTAGGCAGATAATTTAGGGAGTAGTGGACCATTAAATGGGAATTGGAACTGCTCTTTTGACGTGTAATCTGAGTGGGGCGTTTTTGCCTGCATGACGGTCGTCACCCGTGTGACGGTCGTCATGCATCTGTGACGGTCGTCACATCAGCAAAAACTGATTGTTGCGCTTTTCATTGTGTTTTCACTCCTTTTTCGTCCATATTTCATCTGGGATTGCTTCTTTTCTTCATGTTGCCTTGTTTAGACATGATCGTTGAATACCTGCAAAAACATCAGACAAATACATGGAAATAACCCGAAATCGGATCGAAAACGGTTAGACTTTAGTTGAATTATGCATGAAAATATCTATATGATTTCGTATTATCAGTTGTCATTTTGATAGATTGTGTGAGAAATCAACAATGGATCAAAATGGTAAACCCACAATGTGAGTTAGAAATAATCACATCGAGAGGATGTTGTAAATGTATTTATCATCTAATGGAGTTTATGAATCTTGTTTGATTGAACATGTGCATGCAAAGCGATCATCGAACCCTAACTTTGACAATCTTTCTTTAAATTGTAAAACTCTAACTTTTACCGCATTACATTACTTTTTATGCAAGAAACAGTTACCAAAACCATAACCCCCCTTTGTTACTAATAGTTAAGAATTTTACAACTGTCGAGCTGCGGCAATATCTTATATTCCCTGTGGATACGATAACAAAAACCCAATATTCTACTACTATTCTAACACTCATATTCCCAACCTCGACACCAATAGGCAGCATTTGTTCTTAATTTTTGGGGCGGCCAGAGGAAGAGGAAAGGAAGTGATTCTTTGAGAAAAATGATTATGCAGAAAATTGATTTTTAAAGCCAAATGGGTCACTAACATCCAGAATCAAAATCCATTTTCATCAAGTAAATTATATGGATATTCAAAACAGACCCAGATCCAATTCACACCAGAAAAATCCATAATAGAAGTCCATGGATATCCAACAAACCAAGTAAAATCTGGATTAAAAAATAAGCATCCCGTAAAAATCCAAAGACGTTGAAACATTCAAAGTCAAAGCCCAACCGAACGAACACAACAATAATTCCGAAAATGCAGCAGTGAATTCCCAATTTTTTTAGGCATCAAAGGCTCCTGAAAACCACTATCATCAGGCCCACAATCAAAGGGGATGAACATATATAACTCATCAAGAGGAAAAATAAAAGGGTATCCGGAAAAAAAAACCCTAACGAAGTCAAAAAATCGGCGACTCAGAGGAATACCGTTTCCACCATCATTGTTGACCGACAACGAGGGTTCAGAAAACTCTGAGAGCCTTCATCATCACCCAGTTTAGAAAGAAGAAGAGGAGTTTTGAAGCCATTAAAGCTCGCAATCGAAGCTGTAGGGCCGCTGCCGCCGACGCCGTCCGGAGGGCAACGAATCCCTAAAGGCCTCAGGGCTTCCATTGTAACACCCTTCTAACCCCGCAGAATAAATATAAATAGATCAGAGTAATTATAATGCATTTCACAAAAGGGTGTCACATAACTTTTCAAAACATCACACAACACCTGTCATGCTCAATAATATAAAAATAACTTCCTGCTTTTCATACACCTTCACATTAACATGTAGCAGCGGATTTGCTTTAATCATGATAGACATAATAAAAGTCTCATGCTCATCTCATTTTTAATACTTAGGCTTAAAAGTCAATTCTTCATATAATTCAAAATAACAACAACAGAATAAAGTAGAGTACATAAAATATCTCTCCAAATATGAAATCAAAATATTCCCCGGTGTTACATAATCAGAGCATGACTCGACCCAAAATAAATAAAGACACAACTCAAGCTACTCCAACGGCTACCTCGTGCTAGAAGCAACTCTACTCCTCAGTACCTGAGCGATGTCGTATAAAACATCATTCCAACAGAAGGGTGAGAATTCACATAATTATTGAAATTATAAGATAATATATAATTTAAGGCATACAAACATAATCACTATTATTCTCACACTTCAAAAGTTTCATCAACACAATATTATTCAAGTAACTATACTATTCACAAGTATATACACACAACTCCATAATTCACCAGTTTATAAGTTCCACATATCACACATAATCTCATAGCACATAAATATACATAATGAGACTCAACGCAAAACTCAATGCAAGACTCAATGCAACTCATGTCGTGTGGTACCAACACTTGTTATTATTTTTCGGTTTTTACATTTAAACCGGGTCCGTTCCCTAGACCAATAACACACAAAAGCTCATTGCCTAAGCTTTCAAACCCCGCTCTAGGTTTGAGACAAGTCACTAGCTCCCACGGAACTAACAAGCATTGCCTCTTGACATACATGATGCGTATGCAAATTCAACAACCATATGCAATTAAGACCACACACAAATCTTAATATCCACGCATATCTTCAATAATTCATCACACTTGAGTTACCATACATTTGCATATACAAACCCATTTTCAAGAATCATGGCATTCTTACTTCAAACATTATGACCACAATTAGCAAGTAACCCACAAGTATCAATACAATTCAATCTCAATTCACCATTCTCACATCACCAATTAAATATTGAATAATTAATTTATCATCATTAATTAAATCAAATATTCATATGATAATTATAAAAAAAATGATCAATAATAAAATAAAATGAATTATTACTATTATGTTACTAAAATAAGATATATTAATAAACTAACAGGGGAATTATTAAATTAATACGTAACTTATTAATTAATAAATTCAAATTTATAAGTCATGTATATTATATAGTTGCTACAGTTCACGAGACAATTAATCACTACTTCACATTTCTCATTTAATATATATATATATATATATATATATATATATATATATATATATATATATATATATATATATATATATATATATATATATATATATATATATATATATATATATATATATATATATATATATATATATATATATATATATATATATATATATATATATATATTGTAATTCTGTTACAGGTCCAAGTAAAATAGAAAAGACTACTTACATGCTACAACAACTAGTGAATTGGAGAGATTACTTATGCCATTACAAAATAATTTCTATGCACTGATACTACAGCAACATGGAGTATTATGTACTCCATTTTCATAAATACATGTGAGACATTCACATTAATTCTCATCATTATTCAACTTCTTAATTCCTATCATTAATTTGCTAGAGGTTATAATTAAAGGGAAAGCACATCACTTGTCTCCTAGCATGTAATACTCTGCATTTAATTATTGCCAATGGGAACAAGAAAAAGTTTCACTACAGTACCGGAATTAAAGGTGGAAGGTCACATTTTATGGTAATAAGAAAAGAGTGGCGCTGCAGGTTATATAGGAATTACTTTTCATTGCTAATTATTATATGCTACAATTATCAATATATACATATATTTCGTTTGGCTACAGATTCACAAGAGCTACCGCATAAAATAAAATAAAAAGAAATGAAGATTTTCATTGATTTCATACACTATACCTTTAAGAGTAGTAACTACTTCTCATTTCTTATTGTGCATCGCTACAGTTATGAGGGAGTAATTTAATCCAATTCAAAATCTAATAATTATCAAATCATTAAATTGGGGTTTTATCTTAACATTTTTCTACCCATTAAACACTATCAAATAATCACAATAATTATATAAAACTCACCCTTACCTTGAATTTGTTGAACTTTTACTCTTTCTCTTGAGTTTCCTCCTCTTCTTCTCCACTCCTCTCTTTGCCTCTTTTCTCCTTTCTATCTTTTCTTTCTTTCTATTCTCTTTTATCCCATTCTCTTATTTTATATAATTCTCACAATTTTAATTAACCTAGTAATTCCAATGGGCTTAATAACTCATGTCTATTCACACCCCCAAATAGGCCCAATCAATTAATCTAACAATTCTATATTATTCTACAAATTAGAATATATCATATAAGTTAAATAATAAAATTAAATCAATTATTTCGAATATGTCCAATAATTCAATTAATCCAAACAACTCAAATAAATCAAGTAATTTATATAAATTCAATAAATCAACTAATTCAATTATATCAAATAAATCACATAAATTAGTTAATTCAATTAGGCCTAAAATCACATAATTAATCAATTAATTTAATTAATAAAATAATTACTAAAAATTAGGGTGTTACAACCCTCCCCCACTTAAAAGATTTTCGCCCTCGAAAATTACCTCAAACGAATAACTCGGGGTAAGACTCACGCATCTGACTCTCAAGCTCCCAAGTCACGTTTCCACCAGCTGGTCCTCCCCAAGCGACCTTCACCAAAGTAATCTCTTTACCTCGAAGTTGCTTCAACTCCCGATCCTCTATCCGCATAGGTGATGTCTCCACAGTCAGATTATCTCTTACCTGCACATCATCTACTTGGACTACATGATACGGATCCGCAATGTATTTCCTCAACTGAGATACATGGAACACGTCATGGAGATTAGCAAGTGACGGCGGCAAAGCGACACGATAGGCTACCTCTCCTATCCTCTGCAAAATCTGATAAGGACCAATAAAACGCGACATCAACTTACGTGACTTCAACGCTCTACCAACACCAGTTATCGGAGTAACTCGAAGAAACACATGATCTCCCTCTCGAAATTCAAGTGCTTTCCTCCTCTTGTCATGATAACTCTTTTGACGACTCTGAGAAATCTTCATCTTCTCTTGAATCATCTTAATCTTATCGATAGTCTGCTGGACTATCTCGGGTCCAACCACGACACTCTCTCCCGACTCATACCAACACAATGGCGTCCTACACCGCCTACCATACAATGCCTCAAATGGTGTCATTCCGATACTCGAATGAAAACTGTTGTTGTAAGTAAACTCAATCAAAGGTAAGTAGCTATCCCAAGCTCCTCCTTTTTCCAACACACAAGCTCTCAAAAGATCCTCAAGTGAATGAATCGTCCTCTCAGTCTGTCCATCTGTCTGCGGATGATAAGCAGAACTCAAATGTAACTTCGTACCCAAAGCACTTTGCAAACTTTCCCAAAATCTCGAAGTAAACCTTGGATCTCTATCTGACACAATGCTAGAAGGAATACCATGCAAACTGACAATCCTCTCAATGTATAGCTTCGCTAACTTCTCCAACGGGTAGTCCATTCGCATTGGAATAAAGTGAGCAGATTTCGTCAATCTATCCACAATAACCCAAATAGCCTCATAATTACTCGGTGTTCTAGGTAGACCAGACACAAAATCCATCGATATGCTATCCCATTTCCACTCAGGAATAGATAATGGTTGCATCAAACCTGACGATTTCTGATGCTCAATCTTCGACTTCTGACAAGTCAAACAAGAATACACAAACTCAGCAATGTCTTTCTTCATACAAGGCCACCAAAATACTTTCCTCAAATCTTGATACATCTTAGTAGCACCGGGATGAATACTCAATCCACTATGATGCCCTTCCTCAAGAATACTCTTCTTCAGCTCAACAATATCCGGAACACTTCTGGAAAATCACAAACAATTGGCAAAGCACCAACTGATCCACTTTCACCAATACTCAAAGTTACCATCAACATAAACACCTTGGCACCATCTTGCACCGACTCATTCACTTGCTTAGCAGACATAAACAAGTCTCCTTCATTCTCAGGTTCAAGAAAAATAACTGTTTTATCAAAACAGTTAATATAAACATGGTTGAATTCCAACCAATTCATCCCAAGAATAACATCAAGTTGATATAAGTGAAGACACGCTAAATCAACTCCAAAGTCTTTACCAAAAATACTCAACGGACAATTCAAACACACATATGGGGTAGTTACTGAACCCATAGCAGAAGTATCAATAACCATACCTCCACTCATAACAGACAACTCGAGATTTAATCTCTTAACACAATCCAAAGAAATAAAAGAATGTGTAGCTCCAGTGTCAATTATAGCAACCAAAGGTATACCATTAATGAAGCACGTACCTCGAATCAACCGATCTTCACTAGTAGTCTCAGATCCTGATAGAGCAAATACTTTCCCTTTTGCTTGAGCCTTCTTTGGTTTGTCACACTTGGTACTAATGTGCCCTTGCTCACCACAATTGTAGCAAGTCACATTCGCACCGCTTCTGCACTCCAATGCCTTGTGGCCTGGCTTGCCACACTTGAAACACTTTTGCTCGACACTTGTGCACTCAGGAGCACGATGTCCTTCAACACCACATCTAAAACACTTCACTGGAGTAGGAGCTCCTCCCCCACTCGGCTTCCTTCCATTACCAGCTTTATGTTTCCCTTTATCAGCAGGAGTCACATACGGCTTCCCTCTGAATTGACCTTTTCCCCTCTTATCATTTAAACTCTTGTAGTGACTAGACCGAGCTCTGCTATCTTCATCATAGATTCTACTTTTGTTCACCAACTCAGAAAATCGCCTAATCTCCTGATAACCAATAGCTTGTTTGATTTCAGGCCTCAAACCATTCACAAACTTAAGACACTTGGATCTCTCAGCATTAGTAGTGTTGTAATGAGGACAAAACTTAATTAACTCCTCAAATCTTGCTGCATACTCGGCCACAGTTGAGTTACCCTGCTTCAGCTCAAGGAATTCAATTTCCTTCTTCCCACGCACATCTTCTGGAAAATACTTCTCCAGAAACGCCTCTCTGAAAACATCCCAAGTAACCTCAACCTCATCTTCTTCAAACCTTTGACGAGTGTTACCCCACCAGTCCTCAGCTTCCTCTTCAAGCATATGAGTGCCAAACTGCACCCTCTGCGCATCTGAACAATTCATGACTCGAAATATCTTCTCAATTGCTTTCAGCCATACTTGTGTTTTGTCAAGGTCATGCGTTCCCTTGAAGATTGGTGGATTGTTCCTCTGAAACTTCCCCAAGGCACGAAACTCATCACCATTGTTGTTTCCAGCATTCACATTGACTTGCGGATTCTGCCCAATCGCTCCAGCCAACATCGCCAAAGCTTCAGCAATCGCTTCATCATTCCTGCCTGCAACCATTGTTCTAGATTCCAACAACAAATCTTCGTTAGAACAAACAATATCGATAGTGCTACACACACATATCAAATACAAAAGGGATTAAACACATTAATAACTTGGTCAACTAACCGACTTTGTTCTGATACCACTAATGTAACACCCTTCTAACCCCGCAGAATAAATATAAATAGATCAGAGTAATTATCATGCATTTCACAAAAGGGTGTCACATAACTTTTCAAAACATCACACAACACCTGTCATGCTCAATAATATAAAAATAACTTCCTGCTTTTCATACACCTTCACATTAACATGTAGCAGCGAATTTGCTTTAATCATGATAGACATAATAAAAGTCTCATGCTCATCTCATTTTTAATACTTAGGCTTAAAAGCCAATTCTTCATATAATTCAAAATAACAACAACAGAATAAAGTAGAGTACATAAAATATCTCTCCAAATATGAAATCAAAATATTCCCCGGTGTTACATAATCAGAGCATGACTCGACCCAAAATAAATAAAGACACAACTCAAGCTACTCCAACGGCTACCTCGTGCTAGAAGCAACTCTACTCCTCAGTACCTGAGCGATGTCGTATAAAACATCATTCCAACAGAAGGGTGAGAATTCACATAATTATTGAAATTATAAGATAATATAAAATTTAAGGCATACAAACATAATCACTATTATTCTCACACTTCAAAAGTTTCATCAACACAATATTATTCAAGTAACTATACTATTCACAAGTATATACACACAACTCCATAATTCACCAGTTTATAAGTTCCACATATCACACATAATCTCATAGCACATAAATATACATAATGAAACTCAATGCAAAACTCAATGCAAGACTCAATGCAACTCATGTCGTGTGGTACCAACACTTGTTATTATTTTTCGGTTTTTACATTTAAACCGGGTCCGTTCCCTAGACCAATAACACACAAAAGCCCATTCCCTAAGCTTTCAAACCCCACTCTAGGTTTGGGACAAGTCACTAGCTCCCACGGAACTAACAAGCATTGCCTCTTGACATACATGATGCGTATGCAAATTCAACAACCATATGCAATTAAGACCACACATAAATCTTAATATCCACGCATATCTTCAATAATTCATCACACTTGAATTACCATACATTTGCATATACAAACCCATTTTCAAGAATCATGGCATTCTTACTTCAAACATTATGACCACAATTAGCAAGTAACCCACAAGTATCAATACAATTCAATCTCAATTCACCATTCTCACATCACCAATTAAATATTGAATAATTAATTTATCATCATTAATTAAATCAAATATTCATATGATAATTATAAAAAAATGATCAATAATAAAATAAAATGAATTATTACTATTATGTTACTAAAATAAGATATATTAATAAACTAACAGGGGAATTATTAAATTAATACGTAACTTATTAATTAATAAATTCAAATTTATAAGTCATGTATATTATATAGTTGCTACCGTTCACGAGACAATTAATCACTACTTCACATTTCTCATTTACTATATATATATATATATATATATATATATATATATATATATATATATATATATATATATATATATATATATATATATATATATATATATATATATATATATATATATATATATATATATATATATATATATATATATATATATATATATATATATATATATATATATATATATATATATATATATATATATATATATATATATATATATATATATATATATATATATATATATATATATATATTGTAATTATGTTACAGGTCCAAGTAAAATAGAAAAGACTACTTAGAGCATCTTTAATGGGAGTAAACTAAATGGGTAAACTAAGATACTTTTTGTGGGCCCAAAGTGATTTGTAGGATTTAAAAAATTTATAGTTGATTTGAGTAGTTTTTACTTTAATGGTGGTTGTCTATAAGAAACCAAAACTTGACCCCACATTTTATATTTTTTATTCAAGTTACCATTAATTTAATTATTTTAATTAAAATACATATAATTTTTTAAATAAAATTTACCTTAAAAACTTAAAAATAATATTAAATATATTTTATTATAAAATTAAAAATGATACAAAATTCACAACAATAATACATAAAAAAAATTACATTTTCATAGGAATATAATTATAATAAGGATTCGACTGGTTGGGATCCATTTGATAAATAAATAAGATTGGAAATTGAAAGAAAAAAATTTAGAAGTAAAACTGTGTGTAAAAAAAATTAAAATTTCTATAGAATTTATAGAAGGTAAAAAATGATAATATGACCGTTACTATTTTCAAATATCATATCCTTACTTTAATATTGTTGGAATATTTGGAATATTTTATTAATATTAAATAATATTATAATAGATTTCACATAGTTAACGTTAACTATATAGATGATGGGAACTAAATTTTAGTTCATTTGGATGCCATGTCAGCTCTCCTATAATGCAAATTCCTTATTACTAACGTAAGCTATAAAGAATTTTGGTTTAACAACTCTGCGTTAAAGTTGCTCTTACATGCTACAACAACTAGTGAATTGGAGAGATTACTTATGCCATTACAAAATAATTTCTATGCACTGATACTACAGCAACATGGAGTATTATGTACTCCATTTTCATAAATACATGTGAGACATTCACATTAATTCTCATCATTATTCAACTTCTTAATTCCTATCATTAATTTGCTAGAGGTTATAATTAAAGGGAAAGCACATCACTTGTCTCCTAGCATGTAATACTCTGCATTTAATTATTGCCAATGGGAACAAGAAAAAGTTTCACTACAGTACCGGAATTAAAGGTGGAAGGTCACATTTTATGGTAATAAGAAAAGAGTGGCGCTGCAGGTTATATAGGAATTACTTTTCATTGCTAATTATTATATGCTACAATTATCAATATATACATATATTTCGTTTGGCTACAGATTCACAAGAGCTACCGCATAAAATAAAATAAAAAGAAATGAAGATTTTCATTGATTTCATACACTATACCTTTAAGAGTAGTAACTACTTCTCATTTCTTATTGTGCATCGCTACAGTTATGAGGGAGTAATTTAATCCAATTCAAAATCTAATAATTATCAAATCATTAAATTGGGGTTTTATCTTAACATTTTTCTATCCATTAAACACTATCAAATAATCACAATAATTATATAAAACTCACCCTTACCTTGAATTTGTTGAACTTTTACTCTTTCTCTTGAGTTTCCTCCTCTTCTTCTCCACTCCTCTCTTTGCCTCTTTTCTCCTTTCTATCTTTTCTTTCTTTCTATTCTCTTTTATCCCATTCTCTTATTTTATATAATTCTCACAATTTTAATTAACCTAGTAATTCTAATGGGCTTAATAACTCATGTCTATTCACACCCCCAAATAGGCCCAATCAATTAATCTAACAATTCTATATTATTCTACAAATTAGAATATATCATATAAGTTAAATAATAAAATTAAATCAATTATTTCGAATATGTCCAATAATTCAATTAATCCAAACAACTCGAATAAATCAAATAATTTATATAAATTCAATAAATCAACTAATTCAATTATATCAAATAAATCACATAAATTAGTTAATTCAATTAGGCCTAAAATCACATAATTAATCAATTAATTTAATTAACAAAATAATTACTAAAAATTGGGGTGTTACATCCATTATCGGCTGAATCGCAACATCGAACCTCATCATCACCTGCATGCAGTCATCATCAATGGATCTTCACAAACTGCTGCCGGAAGGATCGCCATCACCGTCGAAAACGGGAAGATCACTAAACGTGAGTTCTTTGTTTTGCTAACATTTCAATATCATGTTTGGTTTAGGTAGAAGAAGATGAGAAGGGTCAAACGAAGAAGAGGAAGAAAAAGCTCGGAGGGAGCTTCAATGGCGATATGGCGGCTATAGGGATAGAGAGGAAGAAAGTGGAAATGAGAAGACATAATGACATACAGCAAGACAACAACCTTTCAATCTTCTCTTTTTATTATTTTCTGTCTGTTTTCATTCTTATTTTATGCCTTCACGTTTCACTAATAATAATCAGCGTTAGTTTTAGCCAAATATTTTTTCTTAATGATAGCAAAAAGCTTAATTATAGTCATTTAGTTTCTCTTTAATAAAGCTAAGAACAAAAAAACTCAACACATTATAAAACCAAAAAAAAAGGTACTTCTTTCTCTTAATTAAAAATGGTAACGTTTTTTTATGTAGTTAATTAAAATATAATTGAAGTCAAAGTGGGAAAAAGAATATTTTATAATTAATTGAAAACCTTGCACTTTCTTAAAATCAACACATTTTGAAATTAAATTTAAATTTATTTTTTCCATTGTCCAAAATTTTCGTTAAGATTAAATTAGATTTGTAGGCATTAGTTTTTCAAAGGTATTTTGTAGGTAATGTAATCTTTGGCATGTTTGTGTCGTGCCTTTGGGGTGTTGTTTAATCATGCAGTCGACATTGTTTGTTTTCCATTGCGTCTTATGCTTGTCGCTCTATTTTCAATGGTTGTAATTATGCGAGGCCATGATCGCAGTTATTGTTATCTTTTTTTTTTCGCATTTTTTTGAGACTTATAATTTACGCGAGTGATCGTCGCGATGCTTTCTTTACCGCTTTCTTTACTTTTCAGTATTTTACTTCTGCCGTACAATATTTTGTCTGTTTGCATGATTTACCGTTATGTACCTTTCGAAGGATTAGGTCTAAACCGTTTGACTGCCGAGTCAGTAGTCTTAACCCTTTGAACATTTCAAACCCTAATAGCCTAGGCGTCCCGTCGTGGAAGAAAATACTCTTTACCCTAGCATTAGGTCAAGGAGTCGCCGTACTCGTTTTAGGGTTTCCCTCCGTGGAACATATAGTCAACCCTAATTTAACCCTAATTGCAATTACAAGTTCAACGTAGAAATAGGAGTTTCAAAAACTCCATGTAAGCGCTTCCTTAAGAAACGTTTACTCCCCTTGAAACCTTGACCTCAGTCAAGACGTTTCTAACCTCCCTCTCGAGGGGAACTACAATTACTCTGATTCCATTCCTGTCAGGATATGTAGGCACAAGATGTGATTTCTTGCCGAGTAAACTTAGGAATAACCCTTAGGTTTTTAGGTCACTCCATCCTTTAGCTCATTATATTCCTTAAGCAGATAATAAAATAAAATAGTAAAAATAAGCAAAAGGTTCCTGTAGAGTACTACAGAAGTTTAGGGTGCTAGTACCTTCCCTAAGCTTAACCAACCCCTTACCTAGGTCTCTCCCCGCATTGTGTTTACGATGCAAAAATAGGTTTTCCCTCGTTTGACATTTTCCTTCGGATAAATCAAAGAGCGGTTATGAATCAAAAATTGTGATTCTAACTAATTAATAGTTTGATGTCCTATTTCCACCGCAACAGTAGAGAAAAAGGGTTTCCCCATTTTCTGGCCAGGAGAGGACTGGTAGTGTAGATAGGGCTTGCTTCAAGTGGAGAAGAGCTTTGTCACCTTCCTCTGTCCATTCGAATGCAGCTTTCTTGTGGATGAGTTTGAAAAAGGGGAGGGCATGTTGGGCAGATTTGGCTATGAAGCGGGAAAGTGATGTGAGCATCTTGTTGAGGGACTAGATGAACTTTTTTGAGTTCGGCGTGGGGAACTCGAAGAAGGCTTTGCACTTGTCGGGGTTGGCTTAAATTCCTCATTCGATTAGATAGAAGTTGAGGAACTTGCCTGCTCGTACCCCGAACGTGCACTTCTCTAGGTTGAAGCGCATCTTGTACTTTATGGCCTGCTCGAAGACCTTCCTCAGATGGGCCGTGTGATCAGATTCATCATGGGACTTCACGATCATGTCGTCCATATAGACTTCGAGCATGTCCCAGATTTCTTCCTAGAAGAATTTGTTCATCATCCTTTGGTAGGTAGCGCCGACATTCTTCAGGCCGAATGGTATTATATTGTAGTAATAGTTGCCCATTCGGCCATGAAGGTCGTGTACCTCTTGTCTCTTTTTTTCCATGGGTATCTGGTTGTAGCCCAAATAGGTGTCCATGAAAGGTAACAATTTAAAATCGGCAGAATTATCAACTAGTTTATCTATGTTGGGGAGGGGATATGCATCTTTAGGCCAGGCCCTATTAAGATCGGTATAGTCAACACACATGCGCCATTTTCCATTATTCTTTTTAACAAGTACAACATTGGACAGCCAAGTGGTGTACTTGGCCTCCGATATAAAACTTTCCTCTAAAAGGTCTTTTACAGCCTGCTCGGCAGCCACCGTTTTCTTCGGGAACTGCCGTCGTCTACATTAGGCAACTGCTCTGACGACAGGTCGATGGTGAGGTGGTGACCGGCCATGTCGGGGTCTAGTCCAGGCATCTCATCAACACTCCATGCAAATAGGTCTACATTCTCTTGGAGGCATACTCTCAGATGTTTCCTCGCTAGTTCGGGGAGACCGGCTCCAATCTTCACTCCTCGCTTAAGGTCGTCGCCGAGTGGGACAAGCTCGAATTCTCCATCTGGGATGGGGCGCATTGGATGGGAAGCTTCGCTGCTACTGGAGGGGATGCTCGAATATGACTATATCTCTTTCCCCTTTTCCCTCTGAGTCTTCTGGTCGTCTTTAGAGAAGAAGTTGTCAAGGTCGATGGAATCGACGCGAGGAAGCGGATTTGCCTCATCGAAGCTGCTAAACAGAGGAAACTAGGAAGGAGTCTTTGGTCTGGGGGTGATTTCAATTAGTCCCTTGGACGCTGCTTCAAAGTATCTCCTTGCGGCTTCTATGTCCCCATGTAGAGTTGCGACAAGGCCTTTGGAGGTGTAATATTTCATTTTCAGGTGTACCGTCGAAGGTATGGCCACTAGCTCGGCCAGAGTTGGTCGCCCGAAGATGCACTGGTATAATGACGGACAGTATATCACCAGGAATTGTACCTTGATTGATCTAGCCATTTCAGCATATCTGAAAGTTATGATCAGTTCAATGTAACCCTAGGGCTTTATAATCGACCCATTAAAACCCTATAGGTCAGAGCCCACGTAAGGAGTCAAATGTGATTCATCCAGCTTGAGCATGAAGAACAACTGAGAGTACATAATGTCAACGGAGCTGCCTTGGTCGACGAGGATTTGTCGAACATCAAAATTTTCCATCTGAGCCCTTACGAACAGAGGGATGCTTGCGTTGAGAGTTCTGCCAAGGAGCTCCTCGCGATAGAAGTAGATGGGGACAGACTCTCCCCGGACCCTGTCGAGGGTGGAGTTCCGATTTGAGCTGTTACTGATGAGGTGCTCAAATTTCCTCTTGATGGATCCTCTTGTCACACTACTAAAACCTCCTCCGGAGATGACCATGGCGAGAGGGAATGTCTCCCACGGGCTATGCACGATAAAATATGGAGGGGTGTTGAGACCCTCGGTAATGCATAAATCTTTAGGTCGTGAGATGCTCATGGAAACCTGGAGGCTGGCTTCCTCGGAGGAGGGTACTTCTTCTTCGACCTTCTGGGCTTCTTGGGTTTCTGGTCGAGGAGCTTCCTTTCGCTTGGCAAACTGCTTCAGATGCTCGTCCCTGATGAGTATTTCGATGGCATCCTTCAGATGGATGCAGTCTTCCGTCGTATGGCCATGGCTCTTGTGGAACCAACAGTATTTGGACTTATCAGTATTGGGTTTGGACGATATATGCTTTGGGAACCAGACCCCTTCCTATCAAAATTCTGAGTTGACGCACTTAGTGAGGATCTTCTCCCTCGAAATTGCTAGGGGAGTGTACTTGTGGAACCTGCCAAAGGGTCCCTTTTTGTCCCGGGGCTCACGAGGAAGGTCTTCTCATTTTTTATCTCCTCGACGGGATGTCGAGGGCTCATCAGATCTGGAAGGGTGAGCGTTTTCCCTGTGCCTTGAATCACGGGCAGAGTTGGCAGCCTCTTTTTCCTCGTACTGAATGTACGCTTGAGCCTTGAGGAGAAAAGCATCCAGCGTTGCCGGGGGCCGAATGCCAACAACTTTAACAAATTCTATGCGGGGACGGAGCCTACGTTCGAGCAGAAATTTTTTCATGTCATCGGTGGTAGAGACTTGGACGGCCTCCTTGTGGAGTCTTTCAATGTAGTCCCGCAGAGGTTCGTCTCTCCCCTGAATGATGGCCTCGGGGGAGGCTTTGATCTTCGGGTTTCGGTGAGAGGCCGTGAAATTTCTGGAGAAAAGTCTCCCTAGTTGCCTCCATGAGGTGATGGAGTCGTCAGGAAGCCCTTTGTACCAGGTCATTGCCCCCTTCTTGAGTGTGGTCAGGAATAACCTGCACTTGATGGTTCCCCGGATGCCGCGATAGTTGAGCAGTGCATCGATGTTTTTGATGTGCTCATCGGGGTCAGTTGTTCCTTTGTATGTGCCTAGAGAAGGAGGCTTCTCTAGTCCCTTTGGGAGGCGCATGGCCATGATCTCCTAGGACAACGGGCCGTGAGGCTCGTCGTCACTACTGCTGCTGGTCCAAGATAGGGAGTGGGTGTCACGTCTATAGGTAGGACAACAGTCTCGTCAGAGAGACAGGGTTCATGTTCGGCCCTTGGATCTGGGCGGAGACGAACGTTGGGATTCTTCCTGGTGGCTTCTTCTGGTCCTCTTGGGTTATGGGAAATGCTGGTTCCAGGGTGAAATCTGGTTGCGTTTGCGGATGGTCAGGGTCTCTGGCTCTACAGGCGTCTCACGGTTCCTCTCGCACTAGGGAGGGGACTTCATTGCTGCTAACATTCTTTCCTCAGCGAAGGGGATCTTGGATGATGGGACTCTTCCAATGCTCCAATCCTCGCATTCTAGTTGAGGATTAGGAGGTTGATTTTGTTGAGAATCTTGAGGAGGGCCGCCATGGTCAGGTCGGTGTTGGGCGGAACTAGAACTGAAAGGTGTTGCATGACAAGTGGGGCTTCGCCGTGATCTGTACGAACAGGGGATAGATAAGTTGTGGCTTCGTCTCTTTGTCGGAGGATGTCGCCACCATGAGAGGTGGTGGCTCCATCAGCGTCAGTCTTGCTGATGGGGAGAAAAGCAGAGTTACGAGCATCAACATTGTTGTCACGGGCAGCCATGATCAGAAATTTAAAGAATTGTTTTGGTCTTGTGTTCTACAAAGAGAAAAAAAAGAAGGGGATAACAAGTTTCCCACAGACGGCGTCACTGATCTTACCAAATGATCAGAACCTGAGATGGGCCAAAGACAAGTGTCTTAGATGATGGGTGTGAAATAGGATGAGGGGTGTACCTGCAAAGCACTCCGATGCTAAAGTAAGAAAATGAGAAAGAGAGTGAGCAAATACATAATATGTGTGTTTTAGGGTGAATCTTGAATACCTGATCCTCTTAAATGAGAGGGTTTTTTATAGTTCCCCCAGCGCTTGGTTATTGGTCCCTATTTTCGGGGCGAGATAACCGTTTCCCAAAGAATAGCTAACTTTCAGAACTAGTCGTTGGGACGGGCTGACATGCCCATAAATAGTCGTTGGAACGGGAAGAGGCGTAGTTACGGGCACAAGCGTCTTGGTTGTTTCTGGATAGTGGAACCGTGCGTGATGGAAAGAGACTGACAGGCAGAAGTGTTGTGACCAAGGGTAAATTGGTCAGCCTCCCCTATTTGAGGGGCAGAAAGGTAAACTTTCCACCAAAGAGGTTGGACTTAGAAAATTGGGTCATTCTGGAAGCAGAAGTGAATTGGGTCATGCCTAGCCATTGGGTCAGTCTGGAACATAATATATTATAATCATTGTTTGCTCATTCAGATTTCACTATATTAATATATTATAATCATTGTTTACTGATACGTATATATATATATTAATATATAACAATTTTGGTTTCAATGTACATAATATAATGTTAAGCGTTTCTAACTTTTGTTTTACGTTACATAGCATAAAACATTTTGTTTATATATATATATATATATATATATATATATATATATATATATATATATATATATATATATATATATATATATATATATATATATATATAAATATATATATATATATATATATATATATATATATATATATATATATATATATATATATATATATATATATATATATATATATATATATATATATATAGGCAAAATATCCTTCTTGGTCCCTTAACTATACCTCGGGGTTCATTTTGCTCTCTTAACTTTAAAAAGTTCCATATTGGTCCCTTAACTCTTCAAACGTTTCATATTAGTCCTTTTTGACCTATTAGCGACGGAAAAAAAATCAAAAAACCGTCGCTAAATCCGTCGATAATAGGTCAAAAAGGACTAATATGGAACATTTGAAGAGTTAAGGGACCAATATGGAACTTTTTAAAGTTAAGGGACCAATATGAACCCCGAGGTATAGTTAAGGGACCAAGAAGGATATTTTGCCTATATATATATATATATATATATATATATATATATATATATATATATATATATATATATATATATATATATATATATATATATATATATATATATATATATATATATATATATATATATATATATATATATATATATATATATATATATATATATATATATATATATATATATATATATATATATATATATATATATATATATATATATATATATATATATATATATATATATATATATATATATATATATATATATAGACACACACACACACACATATATATATAATTTTCTATTTATATTTTATTGTTTGGATTGAATCGTGTCGATACGCGGTCGCATAGTGGTGTGTATAATGTGTGACATTTATGTTAGTTCGACTCGGTTGCAATGATCTCATTTTTGCATTAGCAATATTATTGTTTTAACACGTTTTAAAATTTCTTTTTCTTTACGTTTTTTTTGTTAAATTCAGATCCGCGCAATTTTGATCCCTATTGCAATGATCGTGATTCAAATGCTAAGAGAAACTTAACAAGATATATACAAGCATATATATATATATATATATATATATATATATATATATATATATATATATATATATATATATATATATATATATATATATATATATATATATATATGAACAAGTATGTAAATAAATATAAATTGAATTGAAAAAGGTGGTGGGTCTTATACTTTCGATAGAGGCGCAAATGTACTGTGATTGATTAGATATTTTCTTCAAGACTGAGTTAGGGTTTGAGAAATTAAAGAAATTTTTAACTTTGAAGATGACTTGATCTTTAAGTAAACAAAGGTTTTGGGTCTTAAACTATAGATAGAGGCCCATGAGTGTTATTTGTATCCTGTATAATGCCCAGGATGAATGAGGCTAAAAGGTTTTTTAATTAAAAAGGTGTTGGGTCTTACTCTCTAATAGAGACCCATGGTTATTGAAAACAAAGTTTATGTACAGAGAGATGAGACTTACACTCCTAGCAAAGGCTCATGTGGTTTTGAAACAAGGTTTATATACAGAGGGATGGGACTTATACTCTCAGCAGAGGCCCAGATGATTTTGAAAACAAGGATCACACCGTGATTTTGAAAAGCGCAATGGGACTTATACTATAGCAAAGGCCTAGAGAAAATGGTTTATTTATAAAGAGGGTTGGGTCTTAAACTCTAATAGAGGCCCAAAATTTATTTATGTACGTAGGGGGGTTGAGTCTTACACTCTAGTAGAGGCCCATGGTGTATTTGAAATGATGTTTTGAAAGATTAAATCAAAAGGAAAATCCTAATTTTATTTTTTTGCATTTTTAAAATGAAAAATCAATTAAAATGATGAAAAATATCAAATGAATTCAAAAAGCAAGTTATGAACCATGTTTAGGGTTTGGAAAATAAGGTTTTATTCACATGATGATTTAAAATTCATTTGGTTTTGAAAAATCAAGAAAAAAATTTATTTAAAATGTTTAAAACATATTAATATAAAATTCTTTAAAATATTTAAAAATATATCAAATAAAAATATTTTTTTAATTTTTTCATGGAATAAAATATTTAAATATGTGAAGGATTTATGTTTAAAAAGTCAATTGAGAACAATTAAAATTGAGAGAGAAATTAATTTTTGAAGATAATTAACCAAATAATTAAAATATTCAAAAAACTCAATTATTTGAAAAAAAGACACCAACGGCTCCTTCTCCTTCCTCGCGTCTCCCTCCATGGCTGTTTTGCAAGAGCTTGCTTATCTCTCTTATTATGCAAAGAAATCAAATGATGTAAACATGGATTTTGTTCGTTTTTTAACAAGGAACATGATCGTGGCAGTTAATTTCATTTCTTTTAAGTGTGGAGAGAGTTATCACAAATGAACACAGAAACCCTAGAATTTGAAAAATATATCATGAAATTCTATACACGATTGGAACATAGCAATTGATTGAGGAGAAACACTCTATGAACTATCAGAAATATGTAGGTAACTTAAAAATAAATTTATGATGCATGGATCATAGAGTTTGAGAGCTTGAGGCTTACCTGTGCAAGAGGAAATCAGACTTTGATGTAGAGGTGTTACAGATGCCAATTAATGATCTATATAGATTCCTTGGACCTCAAGGAGTGTGTTGAGATGCTTGGAAGGGATTGAGAACCTCTATATTGATAGGCTCGAATCCAACTGCAGGTGGCTTTGGGTGAGATATGAACTTGACGAATCTGGTGTTACATATGTTGTTAAAGGGTTTGGATCACTCATATATGATATATGTGAGGTGTTAGGACCATTGGTTTGAGTTGAGTTTCTCCCTATTGCAAAATTTGATTTTCACACCTCATTGTCGCACCTCGAAAATTCCATTTCGAACATACGACCCTCGCGCGAAAGGCGCGGAAATGCGGTTCGACAGAGTCGCCACCGAACTTTATTTTTCCCGAATGAACGGGAGAGGAAAATATCGAGAAAACCTCATAAGCGCGGAAGGAACACGGTCGTCGCAACCAAATGTTCCTGGGTTTGGGAGTCGGTTACGCGAGGGGAAGGTATTAGCACCCCTCACGTCCGTCGTACTCTACGGGAACCTCTTAATTCGAGTTGTGATGGATGTTGGCTAAACTTAATTCTTCTCTTCTCACTACTAAATGCTAAAGGATATTATAAAGGATAAAGGTACTAGGGGAAAGGGGATGGTTAGAGGATAGGGTGCTCGCCAAGGATTGGGGCCCTTGTGCCTACGTATGCTCATTCGGACGAGAATGAGAAATCAGAGCGTCGTAGTTCGACTACGGAAGAGGATAGGAGGAAATGGAAGATGGAGGGGATTGTGCTCGCCAAGATCATCGCAATCTTGTGCCTACGTATCTTACATTCAAGAGTGAATGAAGAATCAGAGCGTTCGTAGTTCGTGGTAACGACCACGAAAGAAACTGGATTTGAATTGGATTTAAAGGGGTACGGATGACGATTACTCGAAGCTTAAGAAAGACTTATCGGACCCAAGTAATCGGGAGAGTGAACCAAAGACTTGGAACTCTCTCTTTTTCATCTTGAAGATAAGGTTGTGTTTGAAAGGATAAAGTTGAAATGATGACGATCACTTGAAGCGTAAGAAAGACTTCTCGGACCCAAGTAATCGGGAGAGCGAACCAAAGACTTGGAATACTCTCTTTTTCATCATGAAGGAGGGTTGTTTGAATTTTGAAATGGTGTATAAAAGGATGAGATTGGTCGGATGACGACTACTTGAAGCTTTGAGAAAGGCTTCTCGGATCCAAGTAGTCGGGAGAGCGAACCAAAGACTTGGGACACTCTCTTTTTCATCGTAAAATAAGTTGTTTGAAAGGTGAGTGAAAGGATGAGATTGGTCGGATGACGACTACTTGAAGCTTTGAGAAAGGCTTCTCGGATCCAAGTAGTCGGGAGAGCGAACCAAAGAATTGGGACACTCTCTTCTTCATTGTAAAAGAAGTTGTTTGAAAGGTGAGTGAAAGGATGAGTAATTGGAGATGGTTGAGTATTATCGAGTTTGTTAATATTATTTAAAGGTGCCAATTGCTTACACATGAATAAGATAACTCGCATATAAACAACAGAAAGCAAGCTCAAAGACTTGAACCCACTCCTTACACTTTGAAAAGGATTGAATAGTTGTTAGTTGATTGATAGTTTGTTTCGAAAATCCTCTTGACGTTGGATCAAGGGTTTGACTCATTATCACGTGCAAAACGTGCTGAAAATGAAATTGTTTGAAAAAAAGAGAGACCGACTTGACTTACGCATCAAGGGTTGAGTTATGTAATAGGTTGATGGCGAATGCGTATGAGCACTCGACTTACAAGGGTTTGAAAATGGCTCGATGATGAATCGAGAATTAGTTTGAAAATAGTTTGATCCGCTCTAGTCCCTATGGGTGCTCCTAGGAGATAAACTAATAATCAAAGAAATGCGAAACATACATCGGAATGGGAGAGAGATACATGTAAGTTACACGGGATTGCACGAAATAAAGGGGTCTCATTGTAAGGTAGCCCAAGAGAAAGCCGTGTGTGTGCATTTGTGTCCTAAACTACGCCTTGAGAAAAGTCGGGCATGACTCAAAGTTAGGATACCTGCAAATGACCAAAGATCCAACAGTCCACCAATTTGGCTTTTAGGAGTTTCGATAATTTATTAGGTATTTCCAAATATGGGTGAGTGAATATGAATAAATATGATAATAATATGAATATGACAATAATACATAGTAAGATAAATATGATAATATGAATAATATGAATAAAATGGATAAAAATCGATAAAAATAGAAAATGAAAAGGTTGAAAAAGGTTGGTCTCGGGTTTGCTATCTTTCATCAATAATTTGACAGAAAAATAACTTTGGGGTATCGTCATCGACCCTAAAAAAGGTGAGAGGGAATAAAAAAGGAGAGAAAATCAAAGCACATATGGAAAATAGATAAAAAAAAAAGAGAAAAATGTCATAACAAAAAAAAAGATTAAAAATCAAGAGATTTAAAATAAAATAAATATTCAAAACCAATTAAATTTGTGAAAATCATAAGAGGAAAAAAGAAAAAAGGAAGTACTAAACCCACGGTGTATGTACATGAGTTCTTGCTCAAAACCCACTTCCATTTGTGACAATAATAACAAACAAGTTTTTTCCTTTTTTTAACAAAAAATTAAAAAAAAATGAAAGATACTGAAGGGCATGGGTCCATTGGCTCAGAATCATGGATTAATCTGTCCTCACATTACCATTCAAACCAAAACAAGTAAATGCATATCGTGATTTTTGGGAACGCGAGAAAAATCGACCCACAACCTTCGTCTGTTTAACCTCCGTCCGACCGCAACCCTTTCGCTTCCGTTGTTTCACGATCTCGTTCGTTCATTCACCTCACTCTTGATTCGATTTGGTCACTCTCTATCCTCTATTTCAATTAAATGGGTTTGTGGTTTCATGGTTGAAAGTGAAGATTTTGAAATGGATATTTGGGTGAAATGGCGAACGAAGAAGGTGATGTCCTTTAACTCTCTCTATTTCCGTTTTCTCCTCCGTTCTGGGTTCCAAGTGGTTTCTGAATAACTGATGTTTAGAGGAAGTCTGAGATTGAGGTGGAAAATGATGTATGTTGTGGGTGTTTGAAGGGAAGATTCAAAGATGATGAATTGATTCGTCTGTGATTTCAAAAATGAAGAGAAAAAATTTATGTTGAAGGTGGAGAGGGAGCTGTGAAGAACGTTGATGGTGTTTTTGGGGATGTCCTTTAGAAGATGAGTTGTTCTGGGCTATGATGAAGGAGGGCTTCATTGAGTAGGTTGATGAAGAAGAGGTCGGGTTTTCGAAGAAGATGAAGAGAGGAATTGGGAGGAAGAGAATGGAGGCTAGGTTTTTCTTCTTGAAGAAGAACTCCCTGTTTCAACGAAGAAGAACGAGGTTTGGGTTTGTTGTTCGGTTTCTGGATTTGGAGTTTAGGTTGAAGATTTGAAGGTCATTTTTGGTTGAGCTCAAAGAAGAGGTTTTATGTGTTGAAGTTTTTTGTGTTGTTCCCCCCCCCCCCCCCTGAAATTCTCAGTGAAAATGGAGTTTAATAAGGCCCTTTTTGCCGAAGGATCCCCGAGATGTTTTTTTAGCGAGGGTTTATTGCTGTTGTCTGTGATGCGATCGCAGGGTCGTACATGTGTGTCGGCCACTGATAATTTTGCTTCTGGCTTGCTTTTTTCGTTTCCTCCGCGTGGTGTCTTGAAAATCCAGGTACAGTTTTGTTTTTATTGATTTTGTCTGTTGTGAGTACAATTCAACCATTGCCTTGTTTTGCACAGGGCATTGTGTGACATAGTATTCTTTCATAACATAGAAAGGACAATAGTGAGCTGTATCTCTGCTACAAATGTATACTTTGAAGATGTTGGGTGCACATTGTGAATCATGGCCATCACTCGCTTTTTTTGTGCAGAATTTGTTGTGTTTTTTTATGGTAGTACAGGGTGCTTTGTAAACAAGAATTGACAATTTTCTCTTCATTTTTGTCAGTTCGCATGGAACTTCTCTGCAGATGGGAAGTAAAAAAACAAAGTAGTGTCATGTGCCTTGAAAGGCCTTTCCTTTGTCATATTCTTGAGATATTTTGAAGCTGGAAAATAATAAACTTAAATGGTTTTGATTGATGATTTTCTCCATATTGCAGATTTTTTTGTGTGTCTCTTGGTGTAACCATTGGTGCCGATTTGGAGTCGGCGGAACACGGTGCGTAGGATTTGTACGCCATGTGGTATTTGGTGCATTGTGAGTGTGATTTTTCCTGCTGTGTTTCGGAACATTGTGGAGATGTAGCAGGGCTGATTTCTGCTTAGTGTCGAGCCCTAGTGTTGTGGGTTATTAGCAGTAGCGGATTCGCAGCCATACGAATTTGTTTCAACTGTTGTTGTAGGTGAATTGTTGCTCTTGCTGCTATTTGTTCTGCTGTGAATTGCAAGTTTTCTAATGGATGTGGTCTGTTTTGCAGGTAAAGGAACCGTGTCTTATTTATCGTGTGATGCGGAGCGTTGCGGCTCTGTTGGTGATGCGGACAACGACTTCGTACAGGCTTTAATGTTCTGCTGATACAAAGTGCTCCATGTTGTATTTGCCGCGAACGGAGCTTATTCTTACAGGGCTTTGTTTTTGCCATATATGAAATTGAGCAAGCAGGTGGTAGAAAAAACATTATGCATAACATGCCGGTTGGGGCCTCATGAGCTATTTAGCAGTTTCAATCAAGTGGCCTCCTTCTTTTTCTTAGAGTTTTTCATATGTATATATTTTGCTGTAATGTAAACAAAATAGATTTTAATGATGTATACACAAAAGGGCTTCAAAATTGCAACATTGGCTTGTGGATTTTGGTCCGTTGATGTTGCTGCAGTCGTGCATTTCCTGGCGCTAGTTTAAATGCTTCCACAACTTGTTAGTTTAAATGACCAAAAAGAAATTGGTTCAAAGACACCACCATTCTAAGTCTTACTCTTGTTTGAACATGGTTTGGGCATGGCTTAACACTTTTTTTTGAGTCTTCTTGATTATTGTTGCACATGACCTTGAAATGGGTCCCATTTTTCTACCTTTTCAACCTTTGTATCACAAACTATGTAATCCTTTGAAATATCATAAGAAATTTCTGAGATCACAGTTCACACTATTAGAATGGTATATTATTCGCACCATGATTCTGACCTCTTGGAATTTTGAGTCTTGCAACTGGTAAATGTATACTTGCAATTTTGAATATTGGACAATACCGTCAATCGTACTCCCATTAGGCCAATGTTGATCGAATTTTAACACTTCTAATACCATCCTTACTGTATCATGGACATGAACAGCCTTGTGTAACAACTTTCCCATAACTTGAAAACCTCTTTTCAAGGCTTGCTATTTTATCATAATTTAGCCTCATGGGATTAATAAAATACTAAACATAAACTTAATCATGGCTATATTAATCCAAACATTTCAATTAAAAGCAAACTTGGAGCAAGGCCAGGATAAAATTGGAAATGATCTTTCTAACATTTTTAGTTAACGAGCCTTTATCATTTATATCATGAATGACACCCAAAACGCTCGTTCTCTTGAGAAACTTTAAGACCAATGAACTTGAAATTTGGTGATCTATTGGAAAGAGTATTACTATGAACAAAATTCAAGTTCTCGCCTTAACTTGAATGCAACAATCAAACGAATCTCCTCTAGATAGGGACAAAAACCCCAAATCACTAGAAAACTCTCGATTCTTGCTTTAGTATACCAATGGAATGTATGATTAAGAGGCTAGCAGTATGCAGATGGGTACGAAACAAAAATCACCTAAGTATAGGACAACGAAAAAAGGTAGGACAAATTTAGGGTATGACACTCATGAAATTGAAATTTTGGAACGATGAGTGAAATGGTGGAAAACAAGTGTTGTTATATTTTGGTGTGCTTCAAATAATCAGAAGTGAGCTCAATTTATAGGAGAGAAAATTTGTTTTGGGAGGAATAGTGAAGGGATGAGGGAGCATGATATTATCCAATGGATTTTGTCATGTAGCCAAAGTATCCTCCTATCATAGGTAGGCATTGAATCCAATTCAATTTTGCAGGTTTAAACAATCATGAGTTTGGAATGAGTCTTGGCTGTTTTGTGCTTGATCCATGCCACCTCAATGCATCACATTAATGCTTGATGCCAAAGTTGAAATTCAAGGTGCATGCCATGATGGATTTGCACATGCTAGGCTAGATACTTAACCACTTGTGTTATGGTTCAGATTCCTTCATCATTTGCGTTGATATTGGACATAAATTCAATGATGCAAGTTGTAACACCCCACTTTACCCCATGGAAAATAAGCATAATCAGAGTAAAATTAACATGCATTAACAAAAGGGTGTCACACATAATACCGAATTACCAAAAACCACCTGTCATACTTAATAACACTGAAATAAATAATCATATTTTACAAGATTTCATTTGCATGTAACAGCGGATTCATTTTACATCACCTATTTTACATAAAAGAAATAATTGCATTTATCACATAGATCAACATCATTTGGCACTGAGGCCAACAACACAAAATACATTCGAAACATAACCCAAACGATCCCAGTGTTACATGACAAGAGCACGACTCGACCCAATATAATTAAATCTCTAAACAGCTACGCCAATAGCGACCTCGCAGCTACGAGCAGTACTACACCTTGAAACCTGCACGATGTCATGAAGGACATCATTCCAGTAGAAGGGTGAGAAATATTATCATAATAACAATGCATGTAATCATATATATAAATGCACAAACACAGAATACATATATTCCACATTTTCTCACCACAATACATTATAAACGTCATATATGTCACAACATACGTTTTCCTAATTAAACACATTCGTCCATTCACATAAACACCCACAACATGTTTATTCCACCAATGCATCATATAAGGATGATAATTCAACTCATAGAGACCGACTCACGACTCTATGCAGATGCAAATGCAGTACCGACTCATTCAGCAGGTTTAATTGAAGAACCAAAAGGAACCATCGCTCGTTACCAAAGTAACTCCCCGTCGGGCCTACGATGTTCACCCATCGCTCAAACCCCACTTGGGCACACGATGTTTTAGGATTTCTCACACCCTACAAGGGCACACAAAAGTTCTACAGATCCTCCACGGGATCAAGAATAAACCATCGCTCACACCCCACAAGGGCACACGAGGTTTCTGAAGATCCTCCACGGGATCAAGAATAAACCATCGCTCACACCCCACAAGGGCACACGAGGTTTTTGCAGATCCTCCACAGGATCAAGAATAAACCATCTCTCACACCCCACAAGGGCACACGAGGTTTCTGCAAATCCTCCATGGGATCAAGAATAAACATCGCTCACACCCCACAAGGGCACACGAGGTTTCTGCAGATCCTCCACGGGATCAAGACAAAAGAATGCAATCATGATGCTACACACGCACAATGACACCACACACTCTTGAAATGCATACATATACACAAAAATATACAATTACTCATTACCCCATAGAAGTACGTACAGTTATACACATAATTGCCAAACAGCCACACCCCACAATCTAGGATTCACACTATAAGGCTACCCACAACACGTCTCATCACAATAATACATGAACTATTCACGTTACATAAGGATTAACATCATTGAACCAAAACATTAACAATTGAATGGAACACACAAGAAAACAACATGTTGTCACACTCGCTACCCTGTTCGTCTAGCGAGCTCCTAGCGAGTGCTCGCCACCTGTTCGCCTAGCGAACCAGCTCGCGAAGGAAAACAGAAGCCACTGACTTGATTCGCTACCCCGCTCGCTACAGCAAATGCTCGCTACCCCCTTCGCTACCAGCGAAGAACACCCAAAACCATACTGCCCAAGTCTGGGACCATTTGCTACTGGCTCACCACAGCGAATGCCCAGCGAATGCTCGCGACCCACTCGCCTAACGAACGTGCTAGCGAGGGTCTGCGAACCTAGAATTTTCCCCACTGTCCAAAACTCCGAAATCATCGAAATCCACCTGATTCAATCCCAACTCGTCTCGGTAGCCTTAGCCCAACATTCCTCGACTAAATCCTACCACTCATTCTCATTTCTAACCGTTCAAACTCGGTTTCTACCGATTAAACTCATTATGCCCTAGAATGGAAGATGAGGAAAAACAACCCAACAAATCTAAATAATCCATACATAATCACATACATTGGTAAGATAACAATATTTCACACCCTTACCTCGATTAATCGGAAGCCAGAAGTTGTTCTTGAGCTTTCCAAGCTTTCCTTTCTTTTTCCTTCTATTTTCTCTTCTTCCTCCACTTTCTTTTCATGTTTTCTATTTTACATTTTCGTTCCACTTCCTTTCATATATCCTTCCCTTCGGTTTCTCTCCAATTTATTTCTTCTCTCAAAATATTTACCAATTCCTTTCCTCATAAAACATCCTGTCTCATCCTCAATTAGAGAATGTCTAGTAAGTCCATATTATTCTACCAAATAGAATAAATGAGTTAAATCCAATAATTCACTTAAATCATACAAACCAATTAACTAGTACCATTAATCAGTTATTGAAAATTGGGTTGTTACAACTTTCCCCCACTTTAGGAATTTTCGTCCTCGAAAATGTTATCCAACTCGAATAACTCTGGATACGACTCTCGCATCACAAACTCCCAACTACTTCCGCCAAAGGAATCCCTTTACCTCGAAGTTGCTTCTCGTTCTCCCACCTGAACTTAGCAGTGTCTCCACAATTGGGTTGCCTCTCGCACAATCTCAGGTCCGAGTATGACACTCTCGCCGAACACCCATCAATTCAAAGGAGTCTTACACCCTCTTACTAAACAAAGCCGCATACGATGTCATTCTGATATTAGAATGATGGCAATTGTCGTAGGTAAACTCCATCAACGACGATTAACTATCCCATGATCCACCTTGGTCCAATCACACAAGTTTTCCAACAAATCCTCTACATAATGGGTAATCCTCTTTGTCTGTCTATTCCTCCCACGGACGCTAGTCAGAGTTCAACAACCACATGGTACCCAGAAGTACCCACAAACCTTTCCAAAATCTCAATGAAGAACTCAGATTCCCATCCAAAAGAATAATTCATCCTTACTGGTAAGTAACGAGTTACTATTGTTAATCCATTCTTAACTATCCAAATCGAATCATATCCCATCAAATCCTTCGGACAACCCGACACAAGATCCATGGGAATACTATCTCGTGCCACTCAGAAATACTCAACAGTTGTATCAGGTCCAACAGTTTTTGATGTTCACACTTCGACTTTCAACAAGTCTAATCAACATATGAAACTTCGACCACTTCTCTCTCCATCTATGGTCACCAAGACGATTCCTCAAATTCGGTCATACCCTCATAGTACCTAGATGGATACTCCATTTATCTCAACGCCCTTCTCCCAGGGTACTTTTATCCAACTTCCACTATTTGGAAACACAAACTTTATTACGACACTCATGGTACTATTTCCATCAATCCGAAGATCAGTCCTTCGACTTTTATCCATTAAATTAAGTCATTCTATTAACTCAAATAAATTTCGACTCCATCGGATCTCATCGGGAATACCAATAGTCGGTCTTAACATACATAGCTCAATTCCGTAAGAAGCCCCTTCACATACCAACCTCCCATTCCGAATTTGTTTTCTCTGTTCTAGTCCAATATTATCATCATTAGTTATATACAGGAATTTCCCATTTGATATCTCAGCCGCCACGTCGTCTCACCCAAATAGAAATTCAACCACAACCATATTCCTTCAGAAGTCCCAATTATCTCCTCTGCCTCATATCCAATTTTTTCCAAATCAAACAAACAACTTAAGCTCTTAAGGTCAGCAATCCTTTCAAATCTCAACTAAACAATTGAGGTCTTCAAACTCCGGCATAGACACACACAACCAATTCCAAATTACTTGTCAGATAATTCCCTTATGTACCTTGAGTTGCCTTAAAGCATAACCAAAACTCGCTGATGTTGTACTTAACATATCTCTCAATCATATCAACCAAACATCACGAAACACAACAAGTAGTTCTGTCAGGTTTGGCCAACCAATACCCGAGTTACTAACAGCTGCTCTCAAAACTCTTTAAACTTCTTCCCGATGGCATATCACTACTCTTTCTCAAACATTGATAACTCAAGTCTCCGACGCTCAACAGGATCCTCTATACTCTTCGAATATCCAAATGTCATCGGCTGCACAACTATCAACTCACTCCATTAAGTATGGAAGATCCCATGTCAAACGGACACTCAATTTGTGAGTTATGGCGGAAACACAAACCACACTTCTCATACGTACTACAACATCCAAACGTACCCCATCAAGAAATAACTTAATTCTATGTTACTACTTCACCATCTCATAGAGTACTGTAGCGACTTCCACGCTTCTAATCCTGCGTCATTCCGAGTTACGGCTCTCTCATTACGACAGAAGATGAAAACAACATTCCCACACTCGGAAGACCATTTACACATCTTCAACTCTTGAAATACTTATAGGCCTAATCATACCAAGATTGTATTCTACCTCTTACTCCCTTTAATAATCACTAGAAATCCCCATCCACCCTTTATATACTTGACCTCATAAACCGTTGCCGTAACACACACAGACACAAGTGAAGGTGAGAAAATTACTTAGAAGGGGGGGTTGAATAAGTAAGACTAAAAATCAAAGATTTGAACACAGATATTTTTATCCTGGTTCGTTGAATACAACTACTCCAGTCCACCCTCTCAAGAGTGATTTGCCTTTCTCTGTCAAGGACTTAATCCACTATTTAAATCAAACAGATTACAAATAGCAACACCTAAGAACAACTGTTCTTAGTCTTCTCAAGAGCAACTGATCCTAACTGGATCCTCTTAAGGAAAACCTTTTACAAACAATGTAAAACTTTTACAAGAGTAAGAATGCTTCTAATAAGCTGTTATCACAACTGTGATATTTCTCTTAAGTTAAGAACAATGTTATAGCAAAAATAAAATAATAAGAGCTTTGAGAGTTTTGCTATGGTGAGAGATTTTGCTAGAAGTTCGATACTGAAGAAGATGGAGTGGACTTCTTTATATAGGCATTAAGATCCAAGAAGTCTTGTTACGTTGAAGGCTGTGCAGAAAAGCCTGAAGCCTTTTGTCTTTACATTGGAGGCTGTGCTGAAACAAGCCTGATGCCTTTTGTCTTCACTTGCAGAAAACTTTCCTCAGAATGGAATGCACAGATAAAACCTTTTTGTCTGTGTCCTTGTGTCTAGCACAAAATAGGAAAGAGCTGTTGAGATAAACCAACGTACATATTTAAATCTTCTTCAAAGTAAGTTCAGCTTTCAACAATAGAATCTGAATCTTCAGAGTCTCCAGAATAGAGATCTTCTGGATCTTCAGAGTCTTGGATGTTCTTCAGATTGAGCTGAATCAAAGTATGTGCAGCTTGTGTGCTTGAGCGTGTAAATCTATCAGAGCAGAGTCTTCTATGCTTTAGAGGCTCCTGCTTCAGAATCTTCAAGAAACAGTAATCAGATTCTTCTGGGAGCAGCGTTCAGATCTTCACTAAGATGCTCTTGAACTTATGAAGCCCTTCATAATAACATTGTTCAGATCCAAATTTTCTTTCTTAAGATAATTATCTTTAGTTCCTGTAGCAAACAATCTAGAACACGTTTAGAGTATATAATTCTTGAATACAAAATTCATAAGTGTTATCATCAAAACATAGAGATATAACTAAGACACAATCTGTGTTCTTACAACAAGTCTCAAAATTATTCCATCAATTTAATTCCTTGGCTAACCAATTAGACATATAACATGGAGCTCTCAACGTCAGACTAGTTTCCGTAACTAAGTCAATCATAACTTCACTTCATGTCCTAGTTGTAACCCACTTATCTTGTCAGGATAACTTTCAGACGCCCACAATTAATCTGCAAACCACCAACTTCTCACTTTCATTAATACACAAAACTCCAAAATACTTGGCCTTACTCCGAACAATTCACTACGCACGCCATCTAAGCTTGCAAGACACATCTATCCCATCCAACATAATCCCAACTACTATCAACAAGAGATTAAGGGTGATCAGTTCCTCAATTTGTCAATAGACAACCGAAATCATGATGGGGCATAAACCATCTTTACCAAACTATAGGAGCGTTCAACCACATACTTAAAGCATCCTGGAGAAGCACAACTTTCTCCCCCACTTGGATCACTCCCATTCCTGCAGACAAGGTTTAGAACAACAAACGCGTACCGACAGTGTTTTCACACACATGTTGCATACAAGGAAACAACCAACATAAGAAAACTTGCCGGATGGATCGACCTGCTCTGATACCACTAATGTAACACCCCACTTTACCCCACGGAAAATAAGCATAATCAAAGTAAAATTAACATGCATTAAAAAAAGGGTGTCACACATAATACTGAATTACCAAAAACCACCTGTCATGCTTAATAACACTGAAATAAATATTTTACAAGATTTCATTTGCATGTAACAGCGGATTCATTTTACATCACCTATTTTACATAAAAGAAATAATTTCATTTATCACATAGCTCAACATCACTTAGGCATTAAGGCCAACAACACAAAATACATTCGAAACATAACCCCAACGATCCCAGTGTTACATGACCAGAGCATGACTCGACCCAACATAATTAAATCTCTAAATAGCTACGCCAATAGAGACCTCGCAACTCCGAGCAATACTACACCTTGAAACCTGCACGATGTCATGAAGGACATCATTCCAGCAGAAGGGTGAGAAATATTATCATAATAACAATGCATGTAATCATATATATAAATGCACAAATATCGAATACATATATTCCACATTTTCTCACCACAATACATTATAAACGTCATATATGTCACAACATACGTTTTCCTAATTAAACACATTCATCCATTCACATAAACACCCACAACATGTTTATTCCACCAATGCATCATATAAGGATGATAATGTAACTCAAAGAGACCGACTCACGACTCTATGCAGATGAAAATGCGGTACCGACTCGTTCAGCAGGTTCAATTGAAGAACTAAAAGGAACCATCGCTCGTTACTGAAGTAACTCCCCGTCGGGCCTACGATGTTCACCCATCGCTCACACCCCACTTGGGCACACAATGTTTCAGGATTGCTCACACCCCACAAGGGCACACAATCGTTCTGCAGATCCTCCACGGGATCAAGAATAAACCATCGCTCACACCCCACAAGGGCACACGAGGTTTCTGCAAATCCTCCACGGGATCAAGAATAAACCATCGCTCATACCCCACAAGGGCACATGAGGTTTCTGCAGATCCTCCACTGGATCAAGAATAAACCACCGCTCACACCCTACAAGGGCACACGAGGTTTCTGCAGATCCTCCACGAGATCAAGAATAAACCATCACTCACACCCCACAAGGGCACACGAGGTTTCTGCAGATCCTCCACAGGATCAAGACACAAGAATGCAATCATGATGCTACACACGCACAATGACACCGCACACTCTTGAAATGCATACATATACACAAAAATATACAATTACTCATTACCCCACACAATTACGTACAGCTATACACATAATTTCCAAACGGCCACACCCCACAATCTAGGATTCACCCCATAAGGCTACCCACAACACGTCTCATCACAATAATACACAAACTATTCACGTTGCATAAGGATTAACATCATTGAACCAAACAATTAACAATTGAATGGAACACACAAGAAAACAACATGATGTCACACTCGCTACCCTGTTCTCCTAGCGAGTGCTCGCCACATGTTTGCCTAGTGAACCAGCTCGCGAAGGCAAATAGAAGCCACTGACTTGATTCGCTACCCCGCTCGCCACAGCGAATGCTCGCTACCCCCTTCGCTACCAGCGAAGAACACACAAAACCATACTGCCCAAGTCTGGGACCGTTCGCTACTGGCTCGCCACAGCGAATGCTCGCGACCCACTCGCCTAGCGAACGTGCTAGCGAGGGTCTGCGAACCTAGAATTTTCCCCACTGTCCAAAACTCCGAAATCATCGAAATCCACCCGATTCAATCCCAACTCGTCTCGGTAGCCTTAGCCCAACATTCCTCGACTAAATCCTACCACTCATTCTCATTTCTAACCGTTTAAACTCGGTTTCTACCGATTAAACTCATTATGCCCTAGAATGGAAGATGAGGAAAAACAACCCAAGAAATCTAAACAATCCATACATAATCATATACATTGGTAAGATAACAATATTTCACACCCTTACCTCGATTAATCGGAAGCCAGAAGTTGTTCTTGAGCTTTCCAAGCTTTCCTTTCTTTTTCCTTCTATTTTCTCTTCTTCCTCCACTTTCTTTTCATGTTTTCTATTTTACATTTTCATTCCACTTCCTTTCATATATCCTTCCCTTTGGTTCCTCTCCAATTTATTTCTTCTCTCAAAATATTTACCAATTCCTTTCCTCATAAAACATCCCGTCTCATCCTCAATTAGAGAATGTCTAGTAAGTCCACATTATTCTACCAAATAGAATAAATGCGTTAAATCCAATAATTCACGTAAATCATACAAACCAATTAACTAGTACCATTAATCAGTTATTGAAAATTGGTCTGTTACACAAGTGTCCAAAATTGGCTTGAAAATCATGGGATGCAAGTTATGTACCAAATGTTGTCAAAAAACAATTTGCATCAAGGCATGCTGTGAGGTTCATAACTTCTTGCTCAAGTTGAATTAATGGAAGTTCTTGTACTTCTTAAAAAGCTTGTATATCATACTTCAACTTTTATATTTACATTCGGTCTTGATTCATCTTGGATCATAATGGAAAATGCCTCCAAAGTTGGACAAAACATGAGACAAATTCTGCCTAAAATTTTCTAAGTGTCAAAGTTCAAAATCTCATGAAAGCCTAACTTTAATGCTTCATATCTCAAAATCTAGGCATTTTTTAGGGGTACTTCTGCTTTGCAATATTGTTTTATGTAAGAAGATCTATCATTTGAGCTTTGGATGGGAGAAAACTGTTGCTTGGATCACAAGTTATAGCCTTGCAAAGTTGGGTAAAAATCAAGTTGCTTCCATAACTTAATGAAATTTCACGTTTCTCAAGGTTACCCCTTTTGCAAGTAACCTAACTTTTCTTGATTTTTATTGATTGATCATGTTCCAAATCATGATTTAAAATTGTTCTTGACTTAAAGAGGTCATGTTTGCAAAAACTTTCTAAAAGTCAAACTTGGTTTTAATCACAGTTGACTTTTTACATTAGATGTAACTTGAACTTTGTGATCCTTTATGAAATCAAGTCCTTGGGATAAATTTAACCTACTGGATGGATTTCAAAGGTGTTTTCGAGGGTCTTGAATCATATCCTAAGGTTTGAGATCATGTCTTGGTCAAAAGTCAAAGGTATGGTTGACTTTTTCTCAAGAACCCTAGTTTGTGGTCCAGATGAATTTGAATCCTTGTATTGCTTATGAATCAAGTTCTTTAAATCAATACAATATTATGAATAGATAAATATGATGTATTTGAGGTCCTTGAAACATATCTTGAGGTCTTGAATCATGCCTTACTTCAAAAGTCAACCTATGGGTTGAATTAGGTTAAAACCCTAATTCTTGATTTTTGATAGATGCAAACCCTGAGGCTATTTTGAACTTATGAATGAACTCATGAGGTTCTTTTGAGCTTCTTGAATCATGTATTGAAGTATTGGCTCATGCCCAGATGAAAATTTCTCTTTGGAAGTCTTGGTCGATCAAAACCCTAATTTGGTGACACTGATGTTCTTGAGGCTTGATTAACTTAGAATGGTGAAATATTGTGTTAAATTCTTGATGGGGAGGATCTCTTGATCCTTCATGGATGTTTAAGAGGCTTGACAAGTTGAAGATCATTTAAATTCTTGATTGATCCCTTGCCTGAATTCTCTGAGAGGTCTCAAAACCCTAATCCTTGGTTAAGGTGAATACTCAACAATCTTTGAGAAGATTGCCAAGGTATGAAAATACATCCATATTATGGTGATGATTTGCACAATGGTGTGAAGTCTTGTGGTTAAAATTTAGGGTATGACACCTAAAAAACAACCTAAAATAAAAATAAGAATTTTTTAAAATACACTGCACACACTTTTGCATTCTCTCTGTCTTTTCTAAAAAAAAGGAATCATCACGCTATGCAGATTATTTGTTTTAAACCCCATTGGAACGTATGATCTAATGCCTTCTCCAAATTTTGAGTTCTTGGTATTTGAAGCCAAAGAAGAAGAGGACGAAAAAAATTCCAGATGACATCTCTCGACTACTCAGACATAAGGAAGAGTCTATTCAACCTTATAAAGAACTGTTGGAAACAGCCAATTTGGGTTCAGAAGAGGAAAGAAAATAAGTTAAAATTGGAGCACTACTCAGTCCAACTGTCAAAGAAGGCCTGATAGAACTGCTCATAGAATTTCTAGATATGTTTGCTTGGTCCTACCAAGACATGCCAGGGTTGGATACCAACATCGTGGAACATTATTTGCCAGTAAAGCCATAGTGTCCTTCAGTCAAACAAAAATTGAGAAGGACTTACCGAGATATGACCAGCAAAATTAAGGAAGAGGCACAGAAACAGATCGGTGCATGTTTCCTTTCCATCTCATAATATCCTCAATGGCTAGCAAACATAGTGCCAGTTCCCAAGAAAGACGGAAAAGTTAGAATGTCCATAGACTACAGAGATTTCAACAAGGCAAGTCCAAAGGATGACTTCGCTTTACCACACATTAATATGCTAGTTGACAACACAACAAAATTCAGAGTATTCTCCTTTATGGATGGGTTCTCGAGCTATAACCAAATCAAAATGGCACCAAAAGATATGGAGAAAACTTCATTCATCAGCCAATGGGGCACCTTTTGTTACAAAGTAATGACATTTGATCTGAAGAATACAGGAGCCACTTATCAAAGGGCTATGACCACTCTGTTTCACGACATGATGCATAAATAAATTGAAGTGCACTTCGACGACATGATTGCCAAATATAAAACAGAAGAAGAACATGTGAAACACCTATCAAAGTTATTTCGACGGCTGAGAAAATACAACCTTCGCTTGAATCCCAACAAATGTACATTTGGTGTTCGTTCAGGAAAGCTCTTGGGATTCATCGTCAGCCAAAAAGGAATTGAGGTTGATCCTGACAAGGTCAATGCCATTCAAGAAATGCCTTCTCCGAAGACTAAAAAGCAAGTAAGAGGATTTTTAGGACGTCTGAATTACATCTCAAGATTTATATTCCTCATGACCGCGACATGTGCGCCGATCTTCAAACTACTCAGAAAGAACCAAAGTTGTATATGGACAGAAGATTTCTAGAAAGCTTTTGACAGCATCAAATAATATCTGCTAAATCCACCTATTATGTCCCCTCTAGTGGAAGGAAAACCACTGATCATCTACTTAACAGTCTTGGAAGATTCCATGGGCTGTGTGTTTGCCCAATAAGACGAGACAAAAAGAAAAGAGTCTGCCATTTATTACTTATGCAAGAAATTCACGGACTGTGAGACTCGATACACTATGCTCGAGAAAACTTGTTACGCTCTAGCTTTGGGTAGTTAAATGTCTTCGCGAGTACATGATTTGTCACACTACTTGGTTAATCTCTGAAATGGATCCAATCAAGTATGTCCTTGAAAAGCCTGCTTTAATAGGAAGGATTTCTCGTTGGCAGATGTTGTTATCAGAATACAACATCGAGTATCATGCTAAAAAATCCATCAAAGGAAGTATTCTAGCCGATCATTTGGCTCATCAACCGATTGACGATCAGGAATCAATCAAATTTGATTTCCCAGATGAAGATGTAATTGTTAGCTCCTAAATTCGACACCTCTTGCAAGTTGAGATATTTATTAAAATGGCATCAGAATCTCGTTGGAGATAAAAGCTGATCAAAGAGTCCAAGGTCTACGAAGAAAAAGTGTCAAAACACTTGGATGGTTTTGGAAAAATCACGAAACGTCGAAGGGTCATGCTTCGACCGAGACATTGCTTGATGACTATCTTAAAGATTTGAAATTCAAATAAATTGGAGGGAGTAGTTTCATTCGCTAATGACTAAGAGGACATGTGGCACCCGGTGAGCGAAGGATTCCATGCATCACGACATGTGTCAGAAGATGATGGTTTGGGAAGTTATTGTTAGTTATTTCTTCTATTATAAATAGGAGTTTAGAGATTAAATTAAGGGTGTTTTAATTTACTTTTGTACAAGTCACTCCTATAATAACTCCAAGTATCCGTGTGTAGAGAAAAAGAGTATCAAGGAGAATGTACGTGATGTAAACACACCATGTTTTACTTTTCAATGAAGTTTACTTTGTCCTTTTACTTTTATTAATCTAATCGATCTTGTGAGTCACCAAAGTTAGATTTGGAAGATCAGCGGTTATTTTCCGATTTTCAAGGGAAACAAAATGGCACGCCCAGTGGGACAGTGCTAAAAAGAATTTTTCTTTTATACAATTAAATTTTTAGAAATTTCAGCCTTATTGATCTTTTCGTGAAAAGTACGTTTATGTTACTGAGAAGTGGTAGAATTACCCCTGCAAACAAAGAGAGATTGACAAGACGGAACATTAGGAATATGGTGACAGATGTGAATCAACCAAATAACCCTAAACCTCAAGGAGACGGTTCTAGCAAAGGAACAAGAAATGGCGTAGTACCGCCTTCGATACCGTCAACAGGAGAGCAAACAACGCCTCTTGTAAGGACAGACCCAATACCCTCAGTACTAGGGACTGGATCGATCGTAATAAGACCTTATAGTCAACCAGTGTTGGAGTATGTTGGACCTCAAGTGTCGAATCCTCAAACCCCATTAGGAGGAGGTTCGACATCTAGACAATTTGTTCCTCCCGGGTTTTCGCAGTTACCAAGAAACCCCCCATATGGGATGCCAACAACTGTAATGCAAGGGCTCCAAAATGCTCCCTCAATATTCTCGAACAATGCAATGGCTTCACCATTATAAGGATCAGGGTCTGGGTTGAACATTGGTCGAAATCCCCAAAGTTTGAGCCTAGGATATTCGACACAAGGCCCTAACTTGACTAATACCTTTGTTGCGTGTTTAAGACAACAAATGGACGAAATCAATTTGCAAATGGTTCAAACTTTGTCCTAAACCATGGGTGAAATCTTTCAACCGTTAATCCAAAACACGACCCACACCAATCAACAGTTAGCAGTACAGTTGACACGATTGGCTGAATTCATGGGGGTACCTCCCCTGGCCAAAAATCAGGCCCCAATAGAAAATGTTCCAGGACGGGACTTAGGAAACATGGCGGAAGTTAATATGGAAAACCAGGGAAGATTCGACCCTCCCGTATTTGAACCATCTAGGGTCGAACCGTTAAGAAATCAGGTTCATGCTCCAGGGGAGAGAGACCCAGGAGTAATCATAGTAAATCGAAACCAGGACGCATACAATGTCGTCCAACAGGTCCGACGCAATAACGTGGTTGTCGATAATAATCTAGCAGCCATGGTCGAAATAATTATGGCTCGAAATGGTTTGAACACTGGGTTCACCATGCCAAACTACACCTCTCTAATAATGGATTATATCCTTCAAGCGGAGTTACCTCTTATGATGAAAGTGCCCAAGTTTACTAAGTTCTCAGTAGATACGATGGAATCCACTGTCGAACATGTGGCTCGTTATATAATCGAGGCCGGAGAAATAGCAAATGACGAGAGTCTTAGAATAAAATACTTTCCAAGTTCTCTCACTAAAAGTGCCTTCACTTGGTTTACAACGCTACCTCCCAATACAGTGTGTAATTAGACCCAGCTAGAGTGTTTATTTCATGAACAGTTCTACATGGGCCAAACCAAGATTAGTCTAAAGGAACTCGCTAGTGTGAAGCGTAAGTTTTTCGAGCCAATCGAAGAGTACCTTAATAGGTTTCGACTACTTAAGGCCAGATGTTTCACGCAGGTGCCTGAACACGAGTTGGTCAAAATGGCCGCTAGAGGTCTCGACTATTCCATTAGAAAGAAGTTGGACACCCAGTAGAGTCCTCCTCAAAGTCGTTTGCGGATGGGACCAATGGATTTGGCTACTGCAGAGGTAGGCCGAGAAACGGTATTCAGATAATTCTCCTGTATGTATCAGGCAGATGAGTTGACTTTTCCCGTATGAAGCAGGCGGAAGAACTTTCCTGTAAGTATCAGGCAGATGTGTTACGATTTTCCTATAATCAGGCAGATGACTTTTCCCGTAAGAATCAGGCGGAAGAACTTTCCTGTAAGTATCAGGAAGATGTGTTACGATTTTCCTGTAATCAGGCAGATGACTTTTCCCGTATGGAGCAGGCGGATGAATCTCTCATATTCAGGCAGATGGTTTTCCCATGATAGACAGAGTATGAGTCTCAGGACAAGACAGAATGTGTTCAGATATTTGACAGAATTGTTTCCCCAGCGAGGTCGTCAGGATTTCTCTGTGTTAACAGAATGTAGACAAAGTTCTATCCCCGCGATGATAGAATCTTTTTCAGGCTGATGAAAATAATCCCCAGCACGGTCGCTAATTGATCAGTTTGTTACCGTAACAACCAGATCTAGCCAGCGGGCAGTGTTGTCCGAGCAGTTGGTGCAGTTCATTTCTGCGGTTGGCAAATTTCAGGGTTTTCTTTGGTATTCAACCGTCTCGTACCTCGAATGTTTGAAGGTCGTTCGCTCTTCACCCAGTCGGGTCCAAGCCGCTTGAATAGGGGCAGCTGTTCGCTCTTCAGAACTCATGGGCGTAACCATGAAATCATTTCAGCAAATTATGATTTCCAAGCAAAGACGGTGGGCGTACCCCGTCAACTCGTTTCAAATTCAATCTTCCTCTCAGGGATTCCCCAATGAGTTGTGTCCAGCAAGCGTGACCGTTGTCAATTGCTTTACTATCATCCTTTTGGTGATAGTCGAACTTCGTCAGTTCACCTTAGCCTGCATCCTTTTGGTGTTGGTAAACTTCAGATTTGTGTGGCCCTATCATCCTTTTGGTGATAGCGACCTGTGTGTTGTGTTTCGCTCTACCATCCTTTTGGTGGTGGGTCTGACATTTCGTCGATGTCAGATTGTGTGATCATTTATTTATGTCTTCGCTCTACCCTCCTTTTGGTGGTAGGTCTGGTACTTCGTCGGTATCAGGTTGTGCGTTGTTTTATTTGTGTTTTCGCTCTACCATCCTTTTGGTGGTAGGTCTGGTACTTCGTCGGTATCAGATTGCGCGATGTTTTCTTTTATGTTTTCGCTCTACCATCCTTTTGGTGGTAGGTCTGGTACTTCGTCGGTATCGGATTGCGCGATGTTTTCTTTTATGTTTTCACTCTACCATCCTTTTGGTGGTAGGTCTGGTACTTCGTCGGTATCAGATTGCGCGATGTTTTCTTTTATGTTTTCGCTCTACCATCCTTTTGGTGGTAGGTCTGGTACTTCGTCGGTATCAGATTGCGCGATGTTTTCTTTTATGTTTTCGCTCTACCATCCTTTTGGTGGTAGGTCTGGTACTTCGTCGGTATCAGATTGCGCGATGTTTTCTTTTGTGTTTTCGCTCTACCATCCTTTTGGTGGTAGGTCTGGTACTTCGTCGGTATCAGATTGCGCGATGTTTTATTTGTGTTTTCGCTCTACCATCCTTTTGGTGGTAGGTCTGACATTTCGTCGATGTCAGATTGTGCGATCATTTATTTGTTTCGCTCCATCATCCTTTTGGTGTTGGGTCTACCATGGTCATTAATGATAGATTGTGCGATATTGTTTGGCGTGTGTTTCGCTCCGTCATCCTTTTGGTGAGGGTCTATCATGGTCATTAATGATGGATTATGCGAATTTTGTTTATCTCGCTCCGTCATCCTTTTGGTGGGGGGGGGGGGGGTCTATCATGGTCGTTAATGATAGATTGTGCGATGCGTTTATTTGTGTTTCGCTCTACCATCCTTTTGGTGGTAGGTCTGGTACTTCGTCGGTATCAGATTATGCGATGTTTTATTTGTGTTTCGCTCTACCATTCTTTTGGTGGTAGGTCTGGTACTTCGTCGGTATCAGGTTGTGCGACGTTTTATTTGTGTTTTCGCTCTACCATCCTTTTGGTGGTAGGTCTGGTACTTCGTCGGTATCAGGTTGTGCGATATTTTATTTGTGTTTTCGCTCTACCACCCTTTTGGTGGTAGGTCTGGTACTTCGTCGGTATCAGATCGCGCGGTGCTTTCTTTTTCGCTCTACCATCCTTTTGGTGGTAGTAGCCGTATGTGTTTCATCCCATCATCCTTTTGGTGATGGCCGTTTCCCGATTATCTACAGTGTACTCAATCACTTGCATCTTTCAATTCTCAAGCATCTCTCTTTCTTTCGGACAAATTCAGGGTCTTTTTATATCTAATAGACTTCTACCTCAGGAGTATGAGTGCCAATGCAGTTCATTCTCCTGGGTTTAAGTCGACTAGATAGGGGCATCTGTCATACCCTAAATTTGTCCTACCCTTTTGTAAATATTTTCGCATTTATTGTTCCGTGCCATTTAGACACGTGTCATCTCGCAATTGGTCGATTTTTCAAAAATTTATCTTTTGACCAATCAAAGTGTGACATGTGGCCTAAAAGGGAGCATTTTTTGTGAATTTTATTTCTTTTCTTAATTTCATAAACCCTTTTTTTCTTTTTTTTATTATCTATTAAGTGTCACTAATAGTATATTTTTTTAACAATTATATTTTCGTTTTTAAAACTTTTTAGTGTATTTATGTTTTTTTGTTTATTTAATTGTTATTTGTTAATATTTTATAATACTATTAATAATTTTAGTTTTTTATATATTTATTAGTTTATCCATGTTATTAATTCTGCTTATATTAATATTAGTTTTAGAGTCTTATTAATTAATTGTTTGTTAAAATGATACTTAGTCATGTTAATATGATAGTCAGTTAAAAAAAATATATCAGAAAAATAATGAAAAGATTGGATTTTGAGAGGCCCATTGGTGGCGGCCCATTAGGTGGGGTTCTGGGTGTGTTTTTAAAGAGGAACCGATGGAAGGAAAGGGGGAACTGTTCATCTTCATCGTGGAACCCTAAAAACGGCGCCACTCCAATCCCAATAAACGTGAAACCCTAATCTCAAAGCGGCGCCGCAACCTTCCCCAAACCTGACGAAATCTACTATCACCATTACCAATCATACCTTCATCGTTATCCTCCCAATATCCTCAGAAATCATGGCGCCACCTCTTCCAAACGCAAGCGTTCGCCATCGACGAACTTCCCCTTTGTCGTAACCCTCTCGCTCTCCTCTGTCTCCTTCATCCAAGTCACAACGCGACGAATAACATCGTGTGTTTAGCTCTTGATGCTGAAAGCGTGTTGTGCAATTCCTTCCGAGCTGCGACGCTTCTAAACCTCACAAAGGCAGTTAAGCCTCGTTTTGGTTGGTCTTTATCCTTAGTTTTCGTTTCGTTTCGTTTTTTGATTTAAAGTACTATTGTTATCTTTGATGACAGTAATTTTGACATAAGTTTTTTATTTTATCTTTGGTTTCGATGGTCAATAATGTACCTGTGCAGTGGGCTAACACGGGTTATGGTGTTTTTGATTTCCAGTTTTTTTTTCATCATCATAATAGTGTTATCATGCTTTGTGGTTTTTTTTTTTTAGGTTGATAATAGTTTGGAGTCTGGTGCGCATGGTTCCAAGTTTAACTGATAGTATTGTCTCTTTGCCTTGTAATTGTTAAAAGCTGGTTTGAGCAAAGCTGTCCCTGATGTTGATAGAGCTTGGAGAAGGGAGTTGATATATTACAAGGGTTTGCCTGTTGTTTGCTATAGATCGTATCACTTTCTATGATTGGCTCTGTATGCAGGTGTGAGCCTTAATACTAGGTTCGGACTCAAGATAGCTTTCGTGGCGTTCTCACGTCGAAACCAATGCTGAATGCAAGCTAGCAGCACTGTGGAAACGTCTCCTTTACATTTAAATCTAATGTTGGTTGCTGATTCTTTTTAGGTGTTCAAGATTTGGGCCGGACGCCGCTATGACCGTGACAAAACAAGGCCATTGTGCAGGTTGTGACTTAACTCAAGATTGGGGCTCAATCGTATTCTTTTGATGACATTCTAAGGAGCTGCTTCCGACTACATAACCATAGGCTCTAGTAGCAGCTGCAACAACAGCCACGGTTTGCTTTTGGTGATAGAAAAGAGGGCAAGGAATATACTGAGAGGAGGTTAGCGATGTTGGTTCCATCCAATTTCAACGGCACGACACCACTTCCAATGACAAGGCGTAAGGCTTTTCGTTTTCGCGACTAACAACAGCAACAAGGTTCAGCATAACAAAGTGGATGCAGTCGGCGTTTGCGATACATGGCAACTGACATTTTCAATCACCAAAGTTTCCATCAGTAACAGCCTCACATTTGGTAATATTTGTAATTGATTTAGTCGCGAATTTGAGTGGGTTCAACGATGTGGTTTGTTTTCTGCATAATACCAACTGTCTGTGTTAGGATTGTAGCTTCATGAGCTATGAACGGTTAGATATTTATGATGTTACAAATTCTCTAGTTGTGACGTTTTGTTTTCAGACCAATATTGAGTTCACTTTGTTTTGGTTTAAGTTTGAATTTAGGTTGGTTTCATTTTACACAAACAGTGAGTGGATCTATGTTGGTTATTTTGTGTTGCTACTGATGTTTAATCTTGCTGTGGAAATTATAGTTTTTGCAATTGATTCGCATAGTTTAGAATAGCACGTTGTTGGAACTAATGTTGAAAGTTAGTATTGGAGTTCTGTATGTTGTCTGCGAGTTATACTACTCCGCGATAGGTACTGCTGTTGTTGCATTTGACTATATGTTTCCTTGCAAGTCGGTTGTGCTTCTGTTATAAATATGGGGTTGGTTGTGCTACTGCAATTTGTTTCCTTCATTCAAAGTTCGAATATATGGTGATATTTGTTTGCATTCCAATTTGGTATATTATGCAGTTATTGTATCGTGAGTTTTTTGATCGTGCACTTCGTTTGGCACAATTCAAAGTTGTTGCAGCTCCGATGTTATTGTATGTTGGTGTCGATGCAAATAATATCTTACTGATTGTACCATGTTGTTGGCTGTCTTAATGGATGACATGATTATTCGATGTAGTTAGCGTTGTATAACGAATCGCCATGATTTAACATTTCTAATATTGCAGGTTGTTAATGTTTCATAAATCTCGCAGTACGTTTCGTCCTAATCTCTTTCAGTAGCTACCATTTTTGTTACATATAATAAACTGTGAGATTATGGTTGTTCATATCATTTGGCTCGTTGATAAGGAGTGTATTAACTGCTGACGTGTTATTTGGCTGCTAAGTGTATTTTTAAAGGTGCTTCAAGACTTTAAGACAGAGAATTCAATTTGTTTAAGGAAAACGCTAGGCCTTTTTTTTAAAAAAGGAAGGCAATTTTAGGAACAAAAGTCAAGAGCTTTCTAAATATTCTTTTCTTTTTTTTTTCAAATTTTAAATCATTTTTTTAAAAAAAAACTCACACTCTTTCTAATCCCTACTCAACTTATTTTTATTTTATTTACTAAATTATTTTTTAATCAAGTCACGAAAAAACTAAATCCTCGAGGTCTCGCACTTCTTGGATTTTTGGACGATTATTATTGGGGTGTACACCTTAAATAATATATTGTTCGACTTTTCGTTTTTTTTCAAAATATATTCTTTAGAACAAGGAAATATCATAGGAATCGAGCATTCTGCGTGATGTTTCTATCGTTCATTCAAACATTTTCCAAATGAAAAAGGTGTCGTCGAGATCCAGCATTTCGGTAATACCCCAATTAATTGGTTGTGAGGCCTACGTCTCATTTATCAAATAATTGTCATTTCTCTCATTTTCAAATCCAATCTCACGTCCTCACATCTCGTACCTTAAACTATTTTCATACCCCATTTCGCTTCAAATCTTTTTTCAAACATTTTCTCGATCAAACTTCGAAAGAAGGAGGTTTTTGGAGTCTAGCATTCCTTGAATTTTCGAGTGAATGATTCTCGAGGCACGCCCTTTGAGTTATTATTCATTCAATCTTTCGACCTTTTTAAATATCTTTTTCGATTCACACTTCGAAAGAAGGAGGTTCTTGGAGTCTAGCATTCCTTGAATTTTCGAGTGAATAGCTCTCGGGGCACGCCCTTTGGGTTGTTATTCACTCAACCTTTCGACCTTTTTTCAAACTCAATCATTCTCAATATTCTCCTGAGTCGATTGCTCGTCCGCATTCGCAACCCATTTCATTCATAATTCCTCGTGGTCTCGATATTAGGAGCACCCTCAGGGACTAATATTGTTTCTCACAATCCTAACCCTTGACACGTCGTCAAGCCGGTCCCATCTTCGATCAAATCTTCGACACGTCGTCGAAACAGTTCAGAACAACTTCCTTTGGCCTCGCATGCCATTTCTTTCGATTCGATCCTTTCACAAGCGTTTTTTTTAAACTTACGAAAGAGGGATGTTCTTAGAATCTAGCATTCTTTGAATATTCGAATGAGTAACTCTTGGGCACGCCCCCGAGTTGTTATTAGTTCATTCTTTCGATTTCAAAATATCCAACTCTCATCTTCAACTCGTTCAACCCAATTTCCGAAAGAACGGAGTTCTTGGGATCTCGCATTCCTTGAATTCTTGAGTGACAAGCTCTTGAGGCACGCCCTTAGGTTGTTTGTCAGTCACTCTTTCGTCTCTCAACTCAACTTCCAACCCATTCAATCTCATCTTTTCGTGGTCGTCTCCACGAACTACGGACGCTCTGATTCTTTATTCATTCTTGAATATAAGATACGTAGGCACAAGATTGCGATGATCTTGGCGAGCACATTTCCCATTTTCTCCCCTATTCCACACTTCTACCCATCTTCCGTTTCCCCCTATCTTTTCCGTAGTCGAACTACGACGCTCTGATTTCTCATTCTCGTCCGAATGAGCATACGTAGGCACAAGGGCCCCAATCCTTGGCGAGCACCCTATCTTCTAACCACCCATCTCCCCCTTTGCGTCTCTAACCTTTTACCCTACCAATTCTACCTTATCAACGAGAAAACCAGTAAACCTAAACAACACTCCCCACATTACCTTAAGAGGTTCCCGTCGAGTACGACGGACGTGAGGGGTGCTAATACCTTCCCCTCACGTAACCAACTCCCGAACCCCGAACTTGGTTGCGACAGCCCTGTTCCTATCCTTTCATTTTCAAGAGGTTTTCTCGATATTTTCCTCTCCCGTTTATTCGGGAAAAATAAAGTTCGGTGGCGACTCTGTCGAACCGCTTTTCCGCGCCTTTCGCGCGAGGGTCGTATTTCCGAAATGTCTCCGTGAATTTTCGAGGTGCGACAGGTGGCGACTCTGCTGGGGATCATTTTGCTCCATGCAAAGAGAGAGTCGAGCCTATCTTTTGGTTTGTGAGGAGTGTTTGTTTTTATTTGTTTTCTTTTTGTATTTGTTCTCTTGTAGATTTTATTTGTGCTTGCTATCTCGGTTGCCTGTTGGGATGACATCATGAGTAAGGCTCTACACCCGAGCTTTGGTAAAAGCAGAGAGAACACATAGTTTAGAATTGGTAGTCGAGTAGTGTTAGTCTCCGAGGACTTGCTCCTTGTGGGCCTAGCATGAAAGCTCCTCCAGAGGAGACCTATTCGTAGATCTCGTGGTAACGCAGCTAGCCTGTTGCACGACTTGATTAATGAAGGGTCCGTGATTCTGAGAACCTTTTGTTAGCACCAGTTCCGATATTGGTGGTCGTGTAATGTTAGTCTCCAAGGACTCGCTCCTTGTGCGCCTAGCATGAGGACCCCGCTTAGGAGAGACCTTATCGTCACTATCGTCGTAATACAGCCAGCCTGTTGCGTGACGCTAATACGACTAGTGTCCGTGATCCTGGGAACCAAACATAGAAACCATCCCATAAGAGGGTTTATGGGTAGAATGTTTAGATCTTCCCGTATAGGTTGTACCTGTCATTGTTCTTTGAGCAGGAATTATGGTTACTTATCTATTACAGTTACCAGCTTCAGGAGTTGTTGGAGTTGTGATCCTATAATCCTGGATCTTGTATCTTGCATTGCATCTTGCATATCATTTGCATTGCATTTCATATGTTGTGCATTTTGCATTTCCAGTCCTTCAACAGAATCTTATGTCTTCGTTCCTTCCTCTCCAGTAAATCAAGCTGATTCCTCGACACCAGTACGCAACTAGAGCCAATACCAGACGAATGATGGAGCAGATTCAATAGGAGCAAGTCGCCTTCAGGGAAGAATTGGATTCTATGAAAGGAAAGATCGACCAGATCCTCGAAGCCATCCTCGCAGCCAGGAGAGAGGAAGAACAGCGTGAAGCCGCCGCTGTCATCAATGGACAAGGGTCTACTGCCATCCCTTTGGTCCCAATTCCGAATTCTCATGGGATGCCGTTGAACTTCAACAACGCAGTCGAAGGAAACACTTCTCAGCCAATCCCAGCGCCTAGAATTACCGTTGGAGTTATCCCGCACGCCTAGCCTGCTGCTGTGCAAATCCCGGTTCCTCATGTCGAAGATACTCTGATGGATCAGTATGACGATGTTCAGAACTATCATGTTGCTATTCCCATTGCCAGTCTTATTGCCGCTCAGGATTCTGAAGCCATGAAGATGTGCCGAGATCTAGTCGAGAAACTCTGAGCCATGGAGGGGCACAATTCAAATTCTTTCAGTGCTTTGGAATTGTGCTTGGTGCCTGATGTTTTCATTCCTCCAAAGTTCAAGGTGCCAGAATTTTCAAAGTACAAAGGTCTCAGTTGCCCAAACATCCATCTGAAGATGTACTGTCGCAAGATGGCTGCTTATGCCAGAGATGAAAAGCTCATGATCCATTGCTTCCAGGACAGCTTATCTGGGGCATCACTCGAATGGTATATGCAGCTGGAGCGTAACAGTGTGCGTACTTGGGCTGAGCTAGCTGATGCATTTGTCAAGCAGTACAAGTATAACACCGATCTTGCTCCGAACCGTACTCAACTTCAGAGTATGACTCAGAAGGACAACGAATCCTTCAAGGAGTACGCACAACGATGGAGAGAGCTAGCCGCAAGGGTGCATCCACCTCTTGTTGACCGTGAGTTGATTGACATATTCATGGGTACTTTGCAAGGCCAGTACTACGAAAAGCTGATCGGTAGTGTCTCCGCTGGATTTTCTGACTTGGTGATCGTCGGTGAAAGAATTGAAGAAGGGCTGAAAAGTGGGAAGATCCCAGGAGGTTCTAACAGCCAGGCTAATGCCAAGAGGCCTTTTAATGGATACAAGAAGAAGGAGGGCGAAACGAATGCCATCTTTGTGCAGAAAGGGCAAGCTTCTCAACAAGCTCCTCCTATGCCTTATCAAGTTCCCTACTATCAGTATCCATATGTTGCTGCTGCGCAATATGCTCCAATGCCTTATCAGCCAGCTGTCCATGCAGCGCAAGCTCAGATGCCAAGGCAACAGGCTCCTCGGCAACAAGCCTACAACCAGCAAGGATATCAATATCCTCCTCAGCAACAGCAGATGCAAGCAACTCAGCAACGACAAGGTGCTCGCCCACAGCGTCCGCAGAGAACATGGAGACCAGATAGAGTCTTTGATCGTCTACCAATGCCATATGCCAAAATCTTTGCTCAGTTGATGGAGAAGAAAGCTATCGTTCCGAGAGATTTAGCTCCTCCAACTATCATTCCTGCCGATTACGATGCAAATGCCCATTGTGAGTTTCATAAGGGCGCTCCAGGTCACACCATTGAGGACTGCAGGGCTTTCAAGCACATAATTCAAGACATGATTGATAGGGATGCTATCAACTTCAATGGGAAGTCTCCGAACATCATCAACAATCCGATGCCACCAGTCAACTAGCGCCAACGGCAGATCAATTCCAGTCAAGTCCATTCTCTGAAGAAGGCCGTCATGTTGCCATTTCATTATTCGCAGTTTCTTATGTTTTGTCTTTGTTTATTTAAGTATTGTATGCTTTGAACAATTGCCATTCGTATTTGGTTTTCATTAATGTATCGTTTATGCATGTTTTGAATTAGTTATGTCGTATTCACTCTCTTTTTTCATTTATCACCGACACATTTATTCACTCCACTCTATTCACTGTTGTTTAGCATGATTTGAGGGAGGATGATGAAAACGAGATACCCATAAATTGCAAATCGTATGCTTTCAGACCGGATCTCGTCAATGATGTACAGGCATTGCTTCAATTCCCCAAACACCGGAGATATAAGGAGTTAATCCCTAGTAAACCACTTCGAGCCTAGAAGTAGCAGTTTCCTTCGGATATTCAAACCTTTACACTCAACCTGGGGCAGGGTAGTGTTCAGTTAATCCAATCCCGCACTCGAATCAACGAAGCAAAATCCAGAAGACGGTTGTTCATCAATGACCCATGCTATGGCAGTCACAACAAAATCAAAAAAATCAAAAGCCAGCTAAGTCAGACACCTTAGAGGGGACTTAGGCAAAATCAAGGCAATCCCGATGGATCTGACAAACGAAGTCAATCCATGCAAAAGTTAGGGATCAAAAACAAAGCAAAAGAGGACCCCGAAACCCTCAACAAAAATAAAATAAGATTCAGTGGCCACCCAAGTCAAAAGGGACACTGGCATCCATCAAAAAACCAAAATAAAGTGACTGCCACGACGATCAAATCTTGAACCTTCAAGCTTATACCGTCAAGTCAAGTGTAGGATTAACTGAGCGTAGGACTGGAGATCATTAAGAAGAAGGGGTGGGTACAAATCATACTTTGAGCCTAATATCTTTTGTTTCATAACCATGAACCAGACCACGTTACAGCCCTCGAAAGACCTAATTGAGGCGAGGTTTCTTCTGAAAGCATGCTATCGCGAGGTTGCGTAACCTGACTCCTCACATGATTTCTAATCATCAATATTGGTGTCATTTTGCTTGCTATATCTTTCACACCAATCAAATTAGCACGACGTCTGGGCTAGCAGTCCATTCGTCTCACTATCACGACACTTCAATAAAATGATACTTTTTCAAATCTTGCATCGAACTTTGCATTAATATTACCATTTATGAATGTACAATTTTATTTGCAAACCAGTGTTAGGTATTCAAAGACACTCCAGCAAGGGGTAATCGAGGAGAAACTTGACTTTCAGTGGCGTACACGAAGCAAGATTATTTCAAGGCCTACAGGCTGGGGCAAACCACTCAGCAACTCGAACAGGGGCAAGTCACCCGAGTTCAACTTCCATATGTCAGAACGGGTTAATCCGGGGCAGGCCACTACCACGTTCAAACTGGGGCAAGACCAGGTCGTCCTGACCATCAAGCAAAGTTGCAATTCTCTCTGATGCAAATTCACAGTCGTCCAAATATCCCAGACTTGGGACATCCAGAGCATCTTCCGCTTCAATCATGGCGTCTTCAACAAACTGCGTGTCGAGGAAGTCAATCCCTCCCACCACCCGAAGTCCAATCCGCATTGGCAACTACCCAAAGTCCACCACGCGGGCGTCGCCCTGCATTTCCAATTACTCGTCTGCAATCATGCGCATCATACGCATGACATTCATTATCATAAGTATCCCGCATCATATGCATACTCCAATCATACCATACTTCCCCAGCTCTTGCATCTCCGCTCGTTAGCATTTGCATTTGCACTTCCACTCGCATGGAATGTCATTTATCATCCAGCATTCATATATGCAAGTCAAGGTCCAGGATCAATCTCGAAGATGTCCAAGACCGTCGATCGCCCAGTCAGGGGCATCTTCCGCAAGATGGTGGGTTTACCCCACGAGTATCAAGAGCTTCAAAGCAATCGTCAAACCAGTCAGGGGTAATCTTCTATAATGGTGGATTTCCCCCACGGATTTCAAAGTATTCAAAGCAGGATTCAGCCCAGTCAGGGGCATCTTTTTCAAGACCATGGGCGTCTCCCGTGACGAATTTCAACCTCGTGGTTGATCAAATATGCAAATCAACATTCAACCCAGGCAGGGGCATACCATTCAAGACCGTGGGCTTTCCCCACGAAGTTGTTCAACCTTTTATTGGGCAAATCCAACAAGTTCACTGCAAGATCCAACCCGAGCAGGGGCATCTTCAGCAAAACCGTGAGCGTCCCTCACGAAGTGGCTCAACCTTTTGTTGACCAAAACAAGGCATCAAGACAAATTCAGCCCAGTCAGGGGCATCCTCTTCAGAACTCATGGGCGTAACCATGAAATCATTTCAGCAAATTATGATTTCCAAGCAAAGACGGTGGGCGTACCCCGTCAACTCGTTTCAAATTCAATCTTCCTCTCAGGGATTCCCCAATGAGTTGTGTCCAGCAAGCGTGACCGTTGTCAATTGCTTTACTATCATCCTTTTGGTGATAGTCGAACTTCGTCAGTTCACCTTAGCCTGCATCCTTTTGGTGTTGGTAAACTTCAGATTTGTGTGGCCCTATCATCCTTTTGGTGATAGCGACCTGTGTGTTGTGTTTCGCTCTACCATCCTTTTGGTGGTGGGTCTGACATTTCGTCGATGTCAGATTGTGTGATCATTTATTTATGTCTTCGCTCTACCCTCCTTTTGGTGGTAGGTCTGGTACTTCGTCGGTATCAGGTTGTGCGTTGTTTTATTTGTGTTTTCGCTCTACCATCCTTTTGGTGGTAGGTCTGGTACTTCGTCGGTATCAGATTGCGCGATGTTTTCTTTTATGTTTTCGCTCTACCATCCTTTTGGTGGTAGGTCTGGTACTTCGTCGGTATCGGATTGCGCGATGTTTTCTTTTATGTTTTCACTCTACCATCCTTTTGGTGGTAGGTCTGGTACTTCGTCGGTATCAGATTGCGCGATGTTTTCTTTTATGTTTTCGCTCTACCATCCTTTTGGTGGTAGGTCTGGTACTTCGTCGGTATCAGATTGCGCGATGTTTTCTTTTATGTTTTTGCTCTACCATCCTTTTGGTGGTAGGTCTGGTACTTCGTCGGTATCAGATTGCGCGATGTTTTCTTTTGTGTTTTCGCTCTACCATCCTTTTGGTGGTAGGTCTGGTACTTCGTCGGTATCAGATTGCGCGATGTTTTATTTGTGTTTTCGCTCTACCATCCTTTTGGTGGTAGGTCTGACATTTCGTCGATGTCAGATTGTGCGATCATTTATTTGTTTCGCTCCATCATCCTTTTGGTGTTGGGTCTACCATGGTCATTAATGATAGATTGTGCGATATTGTTTGGCGTGTGTTTCGCTCCGTCATCCTTTTGGTGAGGGTCTATCATGGTCATTAATGATGGATTGTGCGAATTTTGTTTATCTCGCTCCGTCATCCTTTTGGTGGGGGGGGGGGGGGGGTCTATCATGGTCGTTAATGATAGATTGTGCGATGCGTTTATTTGTGTTTCGCTCTACCATCCTTTTGGTGGTAGGTCTGGTACTTCGTCGGTATCAGATTATGCGATGTTTTATTTGTGTTTCGCTCTACCATCCTTTTGGTGGTAGGTCTGGTACTTCGTCGGTATCAGGTTGTGCGACGTTTTATTTGTGTTTTCGCTCTACCATCCTTTTGGTGGTAGGTCTGGTACTTCGTCGGTATCAGGTTGTGCGATATTTTATTTGTGTTTTCGCTCTACCACCCTTTTGGTGGTAGGTCTGGTACTTCGTCGGTATCAGATCGCGCGGTGCTTTCTTTTTCGCTCTACCATCCTTTTGGTGGTAGTAGCCGTATGTGTTTCATCCCATCATCCTTTTGGTGATGGCCGTTTCCCGATTATCTACAGTGTACTCAATCACTTGCATCTTTCAATTCTCAAGCATCTCTCTTTCTTTCGGACAAATTCAGGGTCTTTTTATATCTAATAGACTTCTACCTCAGGAGTATGAGTGCCAATGCAGTTCATTCTCCTGGGTTTAAGTCGACTAGATAGGGGCATCTGTCATACCCTAAATTTGTCCTACCCTTTTGTAAATATTTTCGCATTTATTGTTCCGTGCCATTTAGACACGTGTCATCTCGCAATTGGTCGATTTTTCAAAAATTTATCTTTTGACCAATCAAAGTGTGACATGTGGCCTAAAAGGGAGCATTTTTTGTGAATTTTATTTCTTTTCTTAATTTCATAAACCCTTTTTTTCTTTTTTTTATTATCTATTAAGTGTCACTAATAGTATATTTTTTTAACAATTATATTTTCGTTTTTAAAACTTTTTAGTGTATTTATGTTTTTTTGTTTATTTAATTGTTATTTGTTAATATTTTATAATACTATTAATAATTTTAGTTTTTTATATATTTATTAGTTTATCCATGTTATTAATTCTGCTTATATTAATATTAGTTTTAGAGTCTTATTAATTAATTGTTTGTTAAAATGATACTTAGTCATGTTAATATGATAGTCAGTTAAAAAAAATATATCAGAAAAATAATGAAAAGATTGGATTTTGAGAGGCCCATTGGTGGCGGCCCATTAGGTGGGGTTCTGGGTGTGTTTTTAAAGAGGAACCGATGGAAGGAAAGGGGGAACTGTTCATCTTCATCGTGGAACCCTAAAAACGGCGCCACTCCAATCCCAATAAACGTGAAACCCTAATCTCAAAGCGGCGCCGCAACCTTCCCCAAACCTGACGAAATCTACTATCACCATTACCAATCATACCTTCATCGTTATCCTCCCAATATCCTCAGAAATCATGGCGCCACCTCTTCCAAACGCAAGCGTTCGCCATCGACGAACTTCCCCTTTGCCGTAACCCTCTCGCTCTCCTCTGTCTCCTTCATCCAAGTCACAACGCGACGAATAACATCGTGTGTTTAGCTCTTGATGCTTAAAGCGTGTTGTGCAATTCCTTCCGAGCTGCGACGCTTCTAAACCTCACAAAGGCAGTTAAGCCTCGTTTTGGTTGGTCTTTATCCTTAGTTTTCGTTTCGTTTCGTTTTTTGATTTAAAGTACTATTGTTATCTTTGATGACAGTAATTTTGACATAAGTTTTTTATTTTATCTTTGGTTTCGATGGTCAATAATGTACCTGTGCAGTGGGCTAACACGGGTTATGGTGTTTTTGATTTCCAGTTTTTTTTTCATCATCATAATAGTGTTATCATGCTTTGTGGTTTTTTTTTTGAGGTTGATAATAGTTTGGAGTCTGGTGCGCATGGTTCCAAGTTTAACTGATAGTATTGTCTCTTTGCCTTGTAATTGTTAAAAGCTGGTTTGAGCAAAGCTGTCCCTGATGTTGATAGAGCTTGGAGAAGGGAGTTGATATATTACAAGGGTTTGCCTGTTGTTTGCTATAGATCGTATCACTTTCTATGATTGGCTCTGTATGCAGGTGTGAGCCTTAATACTAGGTTCGGACTCAAGATAGCTTTCGTGGCGTTCTCACGTCGAAACCAATGCTGAATGCAAGCTAGCAGCACTGTGGAAACGTCTCCTTTACATTTAAATCTAATGTTGGTTGCTGAGTCTTTTTAGGTGTTCAAGATTTGGGCCGGACGCCGCTATGACCGTGACAAAACAAGGCCATTGTGCAGGTTGTGACTTAACTCAAGATTGGGGCTCAATCGTATTCTTTTGATGACATTCTAAGGAGCTGCTTCCGACTACATAACCATAGGCTCTAGTAGCAGCTGCAACAACAGCCACGGTTTGCTTTTGGTGATAGAAAAGAGGGCAAGGAATATACTGAGAGGAGGTTAGCGATGTTGGTTCCATCCAATTTCAACGGCACGACACCACTTCCAATGACAAGGCGTAAGGCTTTTCGTTTTCGCGACTAACAACAGCAACAAGGTTCAGCATAACAAAGTGGATGCAGTCGGCGTTTGCGATACATGGCAACTGACATTTTCAATCACCAAAGTTTCCATCAGTAACAGCCTCACATTTGGTAATATTTGTAATTGATTTAGTCGCGAATTTGAGTGGGTTCAACGATGTGGTTTGTTTTCTGCATAATACCAACTGTCTGTGTTAGGATTGTAGCTTCATGAGCTATGAACGGTTAGATATTTATGATGTTACAAATTCTCTAGTTGTGACGTTTTGTTTTCAGACCAATATTGAGTTCACTTTGTTTTGGTTTAAGTTTGAATTTAGGTTGGTTTCATTTTACACAAACAGTGAGTGGATCTATGTTGGTTATTTTGTGTTGCTACTGATGTTTAATCTTGCTGTGGAAATTATAGTTTTTGCAATTGATTCGCATAGTTTAGAATAGCACGTTGTTGGAACTAATGTTGAAAGTTAGTATTGGAGTTCTGTATGTTGTCTGCGAGTTATACTACTCCGCGATAGGTACTGCTGTTGTTGCATTTGACTATATGTTTCCTTGCAAGTCGGTTGTGCTTCTGTTATAAATATGGGGTTGGTTGTGCTACTGCAATTTGTTTCCTTCATTCAAAGTTCGAATATATGGTGATATTTGTTTGCATTCCAATTTGGTATATTATGCAGTTATTGTATCGTGAGTTTTTTGATCGTGCACTTCGTTTGGCACAATTCAAAGTTGTTGCAGCTCCGATGTTATTGTATGTTGGTGTCGATGCAAATAATATCTTACTGATTGTACCATGTTGTTGGCTGTCTTAATGGATGACATGATTATTCGATGTAGTTAGCGTTGTATAACGAATCGCCATGATTTAACATTTCTAATATTGCAGGTTGTTAATGTTTCATAAATCTCGCAGTACGTTTCGTCCTAATCTCTTTCAGTAGCTACCATTTTTGTTACATATAATAAACTGTGAGATTATGGTTGTTCATATCATTTGGCTCGTTGATAAGGAGTGTATTAACTGCTGACGTGTTATTTGGCTGCTAAGTGTATTTTTAAAGGTGCTTCAAGACTTTAAGACAGAGAATTCAATTTGTTTAAGGAAAACGCTAGGCCTTTTTTTAAAAAAAGGAAGGCAATTTTAGGAACAAAAGTCAAGAGCTTTCTAAATATTCTTTTCTTTTTTTTTTCAAATTTTAAATCATTTTTTTTAAAAAAACTCACACTCTTTCTAATCCCTACTCAACTTATTTTTATTTTATTTACTAAATTATTTTTTAATCAAGTCACGAAAAAACTAAATCCTCGAGGTCTCGCACTTCTTGGATTTTTGGACGATTATTATTGGGGTGTACACCTTAAATAATATATTGTTCGACTTTTCGTTTTTTTTCAAAATATATTCTTTAGAACAAGGAAATATCATAGGAATCGAGCATTCTGCGTGATGTTTCTATCGTTCATTCAAACATTTTCCAAATGAAAAAGGTGTCGTCGAGATCCAGCATTTCGGTAATACCCCAATTAATTGGTTGTGAGGCCTACGTCTCATTTATCAAATAATTGTCATTTCTCTCATTTTCAAATCCAATCTCACGTCCTCACATCTCGTACCTTAAACTATTTTCATACCCCATTTCGCTTCAAATCTTTTTTCAAACATTTTCTCGATCAAACTTCGAAAGAAGGAGGTTTTTGGAGTCTAGCATTCCTTGAATTTTCGAGTGAATGATTCTCGAGGCACGCCCTTTGAGTTATTATTCATTCAATCTTTCGACCTTTTTAAATATCTTTTTCGATTCACACTTCGAAAGAAGGAGGTTCTTGGAGTCTAGCATTCCTTGAATTTTCGAGTGAATAGCTCTCGGGGCACGCCCTTTGGGTTGTTATTCACTCAACCTTTCGACCTTTTTTCAAACTCAATCATTCTCAATATTCTCCTGAGTCGATTGCTCGTCCGCATTCGCAACCCATTTCATTCATAATTCCTCGTGGTCTCGATATTAGGAGCACCCTCAGGGACTAATATTGTTTCTCACAATCCTAACCCTTGACACGTCGTCAAGCCGGTCCCATCTTCGATCAAATCTTCGACACGTCGTCGAAACAGTTCAGAACAACTTCCTTTAGCCTCGCATGCCATTTCTTTCGATTCGATCCTTTCACAAGCGTTTTTTTTAAACTTACGAAAGAGGGATGTTCTTAGAATCTAGCATTCTTTGAATATTCGAATGAGTAACTCTTGGGCACGCCCCCGAGTTGTTATTAGTTCATTCTTTCGATTTCAAAATATCCAACTCTCATCTTCAACTCGTTCAACCCAATTTCCGAAAGAACGGAGTTCTTGGGATCTCGCATTCCTTGAATTCTTGAGTGACAAGCTCTTGAGGCACGCCCTTAGGTTGTTTGTCAGTCACTCTTTCGTCTCTCAACTCAACTTCCAACCCATTCAATCTCATCTTTTCGTGGTCGTCTCCACGAACTACGGACGCTCTGATTCTTTATTCATTCTTGAATATAAGATACGTAGGCACAAGATTGCGATGATCTTGGCGAGCACATTTCCCATTTTCTCCCCTATTCCACACTTCTACCCATCTTCCGTTTCCCCCTATCTTTTCCGTAGTCGAACTACGACGCTCTGATTTCTCATTCTCGTCCGAATGAGCATACGTAGGCACAAGGGCCCCAATCCTTGGCGAGCACCCTATCTTCTAACCACCCATCTCCCCCTTTGCGTCTCTAACCTTTTACCCTACCAATTCTACCTTATCAACGAGAAAACCAGTAAACCTAAACAACACTCCCCACATTACCTTAAGAGGTTCCCGTCGAGTACGACGGACGTGAGGGGTGCTAATACCTTCCCCTCACGTAACCGACTCCCGAACCCGGAACTTGGTTGCGACAGCCCTGTTCCTATCCTTTCATTTTCAAGAGGTTTTCTCGATATTTTCCTCTCCCGTTTATTCGGGAAAAATAAAGTTCGGTGGCGACTCTGTCGAACCGCTTTTCCGCGCCTTTCGCGCGAGGGTCGTATTTCCGAAATGTCTCCGTGAATTTTCGAGGTGCGACAGCGTGGGTCCAAGCTCTTAGCCACCTCACATAGTCACTGCCAGCACACTACCCTCTCTCTGATCCATGTGTTCCCTCCACTATCCCCCACACCACCACGCGTCTTCCTCTCCCTTCTCCCGCTGCCACGCATCCACCTCTGGATCCCACCGTCCAAGTCTCACCGCCGGCCATGCAAACGGCCGGAGGCTTCGCCGGAGAAATCATTTGCCACCGTAACTCTCGCCGGTAACTGCAAACTTCACCGAAAACTGCAAACTTCACGGGAAACTGCAAATTTCGCTGATCTTCATTGTTCTTCATTAACATCAACAACGTGTTCTCGCTTGAAATCCCCAAGATCCACCGATCCTCACTACTTTCATCCTCGTTTCTAGAAATTTATTGTTGATCTTCATCTGGATCTTCGTTCTGGCATCACTCCGCTCGTCACCGTTCATCAAGATTCAGGAGCTTTTTCCAGAAATCTTCAAGCGAGCTCAAGAACATTCATCACCTGCATCTCCAGATTTCCTCTGATTTCAAGATTCATCAACGTTCAGCAAGATCTCCAACGATCCTCATCAGTAACCTTCAAATCTTCACAGAATTTTCCAAAGCAACGTGATCGCGACTTTCTATGTCTAATACAACCTAACTGCAAGTGCACAGTCTATCGCGTAGTAATAATAGATATCGATCCCACAAGGACTCGTAATCAAGCTAGTGTTCTCGGGAGTTACTATGTTTAGCTAGGTAGAATATGTTTAAGGGAATAAGATTGTCACTAAAAGGGAACTAAGAATGCTACTTAGATTATAATTGATCGAATCGATATGCAGTAATTGGGTTCTTCAGGGATTTGACAAGTTACCGGTGTATGAAATAAGTTTCAGAGTTTATTTAAGCAGAAAATGGTGATTTAAAGACTCTCGCCTCACGATGGTTATTGACGCTAATCATAATCCTAAGGGCCAAACGTACACTTTCGTATCCCATTCGGGGTTAAAATTATTTTTTGGAAATCTCTAAGTTCTAATTCATTTTAAAGTGCTTTCGCTGTTATTAAAATGGATGACTAGTGTTTACTATCTGATCTTACCGCAGCTTTCGCTTGTTGGTTCGTATCTTAATTAATTTCCCACTTTCGTGGCAAAACTACTTTTAAATAAGTACTCGCTTTCGCGACGAAGTTTATTTCGTAAATTAATTTTTAAACACTCAGACCATAAATTACTTTTGAAAAGACAATTTTCAACCAGTTATTATCAAATCCCTTTCGAATTATTACTACATATCGATTACCTAAGTTTAGCTAGACATGGATTTGGGAAAGATAAAACATAAATAAAAACAATAAATAATAATTTGCATTATAATAAAACTGGAATTACGATTGAAATGAGAAACCTGTAAATATTCCAATTGGCCTTTGGGCAGATCCTCCATAGATGTTGGCAGGATTCTGGTCTTTATGCCAAATTGATCGTACAATAAAAGTAGAAATTACAGAAGAATGAAAATGGAATGCAGGAAAAGTAAAGAGAAACAAATAAGAATATTAAACTGGAAAGGTTTGCTCTGGAAATAAATTTGGCAGCACTTCGTTGTATGAATGCGGCTCCCTTTCTGAGGTCCTCTTCTTCCCCTTTTATAGAAATGGAATTCTAACGGTTATAATTGGAGAGAGTGGACTTTGAGGCAGAAAAATCAGGGAGTAGTGGTCCACTGTGTGGGACTTGGAACTGCTTCTTTAACGTGCAATTGAAGTGGGGCGTTTTTGCCTGCATGACGGTCGTCACAAGGTGTGACGGTCGTCACCCGTGTGGCGGTCGTCATGGAGCTGTGACGGTCGTCACATTAGCAAAAACAGCCTTCTGCGTTTTTCATGATGTTTTCACTCTTTTTTCGTCCATATTTCATCTGAGATTGCTTCTTTTCTTCATGTTGCCTTGTTTAGACGTGATCGTTGAATACCTGCAAAACATCAGACAAATAACACAGAAATAACCCGAAATCGGATCGAAAACGGTTAAACTTTAGTTGAATTATGCATCAAAATATATATACGATTTCGTGTTATCAAACTACCCTAAGCTTAAATCTTTGCTTGTCCTCAAGTAAAACATGAAAAGGTTGGCAAGCACGAGGCAGCTTCTTCTTTCGCAAAGTCGGGAAAAACCGGGATTCTTGGTAGGAACAAAACGAGTACCATGAGGACACTGGACTACAAGTCTTCGGAGGTCTTCTTTTTATGCAAACCGGTCCCAGTCATGCTACTGTAGCTTGGTGTCAAGGTTCTCGCGGCAAGTTCACCCTGTTTGTTCTAGCGCAATCACATTAAGCCCGTTGTCCATACACTTTCATGGCAAGTCGACCTGTTAGTGAGTATGATCTCATTTCTGTTTTTGATCTTCTTCATTGATCATAAGCTTATGTCATTGATTTTTCAATGAGTTTTCGTGTCGTTGGGCTAAATGCTCGGGTGAGGAGCACCTAACTTAGAAGGAAACGTGCCTTATATTTTTGGGCTATTTAGCTCTCTTTTCATGATTTTTCATCTTTTTGGAGATCATACACTTATTTGCATCGGTCGCTCGCTTAGTAGTGCTTTAGGATGGTGCTGACTGCTAGTATAAACTACTTGGGGCTGAGTTTGCATAGACACTTGAGACTTTGGTACACGTAGGTAGTGAAACCGACTCGCATAAACCGGAGATCTAAGGTGTCAGGACGGTACTGGTTTTGTTAGAACTGTCGTTTCCTCGGAGTTTCAAAACTTGGTTTGAACTCGGGTGCATTTTCGTGGTGCTTTTGCTTTTGAGGAACGAACGAAAATTTTTGTTTACGTTGAATAATGTGGGGTTGTTTGCGTTACGGAAAAAGGATATATAAATGAGCTTTATTTGCTAAAAATAGAAAATGTTTAAATAGAAATTACGGAATTCAAAGTACAGTGGAATGGAAATAAAGGCTCCACTCCCACACTATCTCAATCAGTGTCCCCACTGATTTTTGAAACATGCGAGAGGGAGGTACAACTGAAATGAAAGTACAAATAAACTGGAAATATAGTAAACAAATAAGGAAAAATGGATAACAAATCACGTCCGCTGCCTCGGTCACGTCCGCGCTGGCATCTTCTGGCTCTGGCAAGGGCTACTCTGTCCTCATAACTCATAGCTCCTGTGTGGTAGACGGTGTCTCGGAGTCCTTCGACCTGCAAAGTCAGATTCGCCAGGTTCTCAGTAATGGTAGCTTGGCCGGTTTGAAGTTGTTGCATTTGAGTCCGGTGCCAAGCTTCGAATTGGTCAGCTCGCTGATTCTGCTGCTGCAGCATAGCGAGTATCTGTGCCTGCTAGTCGAGAGAGCGGCGGAGGTCCTCTTCTGTGTAGTCGGGCACTGGATGATGGCGGCGGCGGCGAGAGGATGTACCTTCGGAAGGAGGAGGCTGTGATGCCTCTGGCTGCTCGGACATGTCCAACTCAGCTTGGATTTCATCGTCAGAACCTTGGGTGTGGTCCTGAGTAGGAACAGCGGCAGCAGGAGAGGCAGTAAGGTCAAATAACCAGTTGGTACGATCCTCTGGGTGTGTGCGGGTGCGTGATGGAAGGATGATGCTTCGGACGGTTTTGCCACGCACTACCGGATGGTACCTGCCGTCGGCTCTGGAGCGGATCAGGTGAGAGGCTCTGCAGTGGTCGGTGTCAAGGAACACCGAGGGGATGGAATGGAGGTGCTGGAGGCGGTCGCCAAGGTTCAGCCCAAGTGCAATGGCAGTGACAATCCCGTCAAAGTAAAATGGCTTCGAGCCACGGTTGTAGTTGGCCTGAATGTGAGCCAGCAGGAACGGAGCAGCGTTGACAGTCTCGTTGTTGAAGATGCAATGGAGGAAGAAGAGCTCTTTCGAGTTCACCTTATGGTTGTTGTCTCTGGCGAAGATTGTGTTGCTCAATGCTCTGTGAAAGTACCGGATGGTTGGGTTATGGATATGTGTGGCGTGCAGAGAGTCCCAACCATCGGCATTGATGCCGGTCAACTGATACCACAGCGCAAAAGCTTCGTGCTGGAACTGATCGGTGAGGCGGCGGTGAGCATTATCGCCTCGAGGAAGTTGTAAGAGGGCAGCTATCTGGTTCTGGTTCACCTGGTAGTTTGTGCCGAACATCCGGAAACATGCGGCACCGGAATGTTGGTTGAGGTCGCCGCTGGATGTGACGTAGGTAAACGAACTCAAGAACTCGAGAGTGAGTTGTTCGTAAGTTGGCAGTGGATTGGTGCAGAGATTCCAGATGCCTGCTCTTTGAAGCATCCAAGTTACGCCTTCAAGGAGTTCGAGCTCCGTAAGCGACGGAATGTGTGGATAATGAGTCGGCTGGAGCGACCTTTGATGGAATGCGATGTAGTTTGCTCGCTGTCTTTCGCCTAAGTCACCTTCGCTGAAGATAATGTTGCTGATATCCGGGGTTTCTGCATTTCTCGCCATTGTTGGAAGATTGAGAGGGTTCTAAAGATTGGGGTTTTTCTGCAGAGTGGGAAGAATTGACAGAAGTGTGGTTGGAAGTTGAGATTGGGGTTGAAATATATGGTGCAATGTGGGGAGAACGAAAATTTGTAGTGGGGTAGGAGTTCTGATGATTGGAAGTTGAAATGAGGGTAGTGGGAGAGAAAACGCAACCCTGTTATATCAGATAGCAGTTTGGGGTTCGTGACGGTCGTCACGTATGTGTGACGGTCGTCACCCGCGTGACGCTCGTCAGGGTCCTGTGACGGTCGTCACAGCAGCAAAATCTGCAGAACGCAGAATTTTGCTCTGAGGGCGTTCTTGCAGTGACTTTTAGGCTTAGTATTGATATGGCAATGTGTTATAGCAGCCAACAAACAAAGAGTAACATAAAAACAGAATAATTGAATAAAGACTATGATTGAAATAACATGAAATTGAAATGATTGTATGTAGTACATAAAGAAAGTAACAATGCGAAAATTCCAAATGATTAAACGAAACTAAACTAAACCAAACTAAACTGAATCTACTGCTAAAACTAGTATCTAGTCTTTTCGTGTCTTCAACTCATCGAATTTCCGTGCGTAGTAGTCGAGCTGGTCACAAACTAAGTCCATGAAGACTACCAGTTCGCTGTGTATGCCTGCGATGTCATCTTTTACAATAGTCAGAGCTGCATCAACGTTGTCCAATCGGAGTAGAACAGTATCCATTTTGTCGATGGTCTCCTCAGGGATAGGCTCAGGATAGGTGTTGTAGTGCGGAGGAGTCATAGGGTCTACTTCAGCTTCGGATACAGCATCCTCATAGTACATATAGTCGTGTGCCTCAGAGATGTGGTCACTGTCATACATATAGTTCTGTGGTGTTGACTGTGGTGAAGGAGATCCCATAGGCTCGTCCAGTTCATAAAGCTAGTTGTCCTTGTTGTGGATACTCGTCATCAGATGATTAGGCAGTGTGAATAGCTGTACTGGTTTTTCGTTAATGAGGTACTCATACGGTCCAGGTCCCATAGTTCCTAAAATGCGCCTGTTAAAGCAGAATTGTATGTTCATGGGTCGGATGGTGCCAAAACGAGTGCTTGCATTTAAGTGGAATCTAAGGCCAAGCTCGTGGGCAATCATTGTCACGAGGCCTCCTATAAGAATAGGTGTCTGTGGTTCCTGCGTGAGGCGTTTGAAAGATCTCATCATGAAAGGCACTGCATTTACTGTACGTCCCTGAGAAGCACAGAACATGATGAATAACTCCTCTTTAGATACTGTAGTAATATTTTCTTCTTTCCCAAACAGGGTGTGAGCTAGTATCTTATGGAAGTATCTGAAAGCTGGGTTGTGAATATCATCATTATACATTTTGTCTGGTTCAGGGTGATAGTCGCCTGTGATTCTACCCCAGAATAGGTCGAGTTGAAAATCAATATCGTCATCTTCTGCACTGATGAACACATGCGGTCCGCTAGGAAATCCTAGGAGGTTAGCTAGTGACATCCGGCTATGGGTTTGGTCCATTCCAAACATTCGGAAGGTAATCAGCTCTGTGTTGGATCCAAAACCATAGTTGGGTATGTATCTGAAAGAACTAAGGAATTCATAGGTAAGATCCTTATAGGTAGAAAAACGTGTTTTCAAAGCAGTGTTCTCCCAACTCAGTTGATTGAACAGGTATTGAATGTTATATGTGATTCCTAGTTTATCCATGGTAGACTTATCATAATACAGCGTTAAGGCGATTTCTCTTTCAGTTAGTGCTGCAAATCTTGCCTTTTGAGCTAGTCCTCGAAAATGAACCTTTGTGAAGTCGTACTCGGCCATACTCGCAGGTAATTCGGAGAAAACAGAAGGAATGTTTTGAAGACTTTAAAAATCCTGAAAAGTTTAAAACAGGAGTTTGAAGTCAGAATTTTTGAAAACAAAAAGCGGTAGAAACAAAAGACAAAAGAGAAAAATAAAAAATAAAAATATGAAAACAAACGAAAGTAGAAAGTAATAATAATTATAATTTTAGAATTTTTGTTGGATTTTCAAAGTAAAATTTTAAATAAAGAATGAAATACAGTAACGAGGGAAATTGGGTTGCCTCCCAGTAAGCGCTGTTTTTAACGTCTAAAGCCTGACGATAGCTTGGTGACAAGCTATTCGGGTGTTTGAGCTGGAAGCTCAAGCAGTGTTATACTGCAGACTTGAGGGCTGGTTTCGTTCTTATTATAATGTTTTAGACGTTGCCCATTTACGATAAACGGTGCATTCGTCTTATCGGTAATTTCAACAGCTCCACTCTGAAGTACTTTAGTCACTTCATAAGGTCCAGACCACCTAGATTTTAGTTTACTTGGGAAGAGTTTTAATCTTGAATTAAAGAGCAATACGATGTCTCCCACACTGAATTGTTTCCTGAATGAACGTTTATCATGCCACTTTTTAGTTCGTTCTTTATAGATACGGGCATTTTCGTAAGCGTCTAATCGAAGTTCTTCCAATTCGTGTAAGTTCAAGATTCGCTTTTCTCCTGCCTCGGTGTAGTTGAAATTGAGTGTCTTAATGGCCCAGAAGGCCTTATGCTCTAATTCTACAGGTAGATGGCAGGATTTACCGTAAACTAATTTGTAGGGTGTAGTACCTATTGGTGTCTTAAAAGCGGTCCTATAAGCCCATAAAGCTTCTTGTAGCTTTGACGACCAATCTTTCCTTGAGGTAGCGACAGTCTTTTCCAATATCTGTTTTATTTCTCTGTTCGAGACCCCTACTTGTCCGCTAGTTTGCGGATGATAAGGTGTAGCTCCTCGGTGTCAGACTCCATATTTAGAGAGAAGTTTATCGAATATTCGCGATATGAAGTGAGATCCGCCGTCACTAATGACGAGTCTGGGTACACCGAATCTAGGAAAGATTGTGTTTTTGAAGAGTTTGATTACTACTCGTGCGTCGTTTGTTGGAGCAGCAATGGCTTCTATCCATTTAGACACGTAATCGACAGCGACGAGTATGTAGTTGTTACCAAAAGAAGGTGGGAATGGTCCCATGAAATCTATTCCCTATACGTCAAAGATTTCTACCTCTAAGATTCCTTTCTGAGGCATTTCATCGCGTCGTGAGATGTTGCCGGTTCGTTGGCATCGATCACATTTTAGCACAGCGATGTGAACGTCTTTCCAGAGGTTAGGCCAGAATAAGCCGGCTTGGAGAATCTTAGCGCACATCTTGGATGTACTAGCATGACCACCATATGGTGCTGAATGGCATTGGGAAATGATATTTTCTATTTCTTCCTCTGGGACACAGCGACGGTATATGTTGTCGGCCCCTCTCTTGAAGAGTAGAGGTTCGTCCCAATAATAGTGTTTCAGATCGTGGAAGAATTTCTTCTTTTGTTGATAAGTGAGATCCGGTGGAAGCACGCCTGCAGCGAGGTAATTAACGATGTCAGCATACCAGGGTAATGTGACTTGGGCATAGACGGCTTCTACGGCTTTTTCGAATTCTGGATCTTCCGAGATTGAGTTGGGTATGTCACTTTCTAATTTGGCTATCAGACGTTCGTACGGGAAATCGTCATTTATCGGTACTGGTTCGTGTCTGATGCCTTCTATTCGGGATAAGTGATCTGCAACAACGTTCTCGGTTCCTTTTTATCTTTGATTTCTAAGTCAAACTCTTGTAACAACAGGATCCATCTCAATAGTCTTGGTTTGGCATCCTTTTTGCTTATTAGGTACCTTATGGCAGCGTGGTCTGTGTATATGATAATTTTTGCTCCTACTAAGTAAGAATGGAATTTGTTAAGCGCGAATATAACTGCTAGAAGTTCCTTTTCTGTGGTAGCGTAGTTCATTTGGGCAGGATCTAAGATTCTACTGGCATAGTAGATGGCATGGATTTTCTTGTCCTTCCTTTGTCCTAGAACTGCGCCTACGGCATAATCACTCGCATCGCACATGATTTCGAACGGTAGTCGCCAATCGGGTGGTTGCATGATTGGTGCGGTGATAAGGGTTGATTTTAATGTTTTGAATGCTTTTAGACAGTCGTCGTCGAAGACAAACTCAGCATCTTTCATCAACAGGCCGGTCAGAGGTTTTGTGATTTTCGAAAAATCTTTTATAAATCTTCGGTAGAAACCGGCATGTCCCAGAAAACTCCGTATTTCTCGTACGGATTTTGGAGGTTGGAGATCTTTTATAATCTCTATTTTAGCTTTGTCTACCTCAATTCCTTTATCTGATATGACATGTCCTAGAACTATTCCTTGTCGGACCATAAAATGGCATTTTTCCCAATTTAGGACGAGGTTCACTTTTACACATCGTTCTAATACCATTACTAAGTTTTGTAGGCATCCTTCAAAACTTTGTCCACATACCGAGAAATTGTCCATAAATACTTCCATGATGTTGTCTATGAAATCTGCAAAGATTGCCATCATGCATCTTTGGAAGGTTGCTGGAGCATTACAGAGTCCGAACGGCATTCGGCGGTAAGCAAAAGTACCATAAGGACAGGTGAATGTAGTCTTTTCTTGGTCATCAGGGTGAATGGGAATTTGGAAGAATCCTGAATAACCATCTAGATAGCAGAAATATGAATGTTTGGCTAATCTTTCCAACATTTGGTCTATGAAGGGTAACGGGAAATGATCTTTGCGTGTGGCCTTGTTAAGCTTTCTATAATCAATGCACATCCTGCTTCCGGTCACGACTCTTTTTGTTATTGATTCGCCTTTTTCGTTTTTAACTACAGTGACTCCTCCTTTCTTTGGTACGACATGAACTGGGCTGACCCATTCACTATCGGAGATTGGATAGATGATTCCTGCATCTAGCAATTTCTTTACTTCATCTCTGACTACCGTGCTTAGGATGGGGTTCAGTCTTCTCTGATGCTCTCTAGAGGTTTTAGAGTCTTCCTCTATTGTAATTCGATGCATACAGATCGAAGGGCTTATGCCTTTTAGATCGCTTATGTTATAGCCTAACGCGGTGGGGTACTTCTTTAGGACTTCTAATAGCTTTTCGGTTTCTGGTTGTCCTAAGTCGGCGTTGACTATCACTGGTCTTTTTAGTTCATCGTCTAGAAATTCATATCTAAGGTTTTTGGGTAGTGTTTTAAGTTCTAAAGATGGGTTCTTCGGACCTGGCATTGGGTTTGGGGTCAGTGCTAAGCTTTCGCTTAGGCTGTCGTCTTTATACGGTTTACGCCAATCGTCGCCTTCAGAGATATCAGGTATTTGGATCTTTATTATTTCTGAATACGTGGTCTCTTCATTTTCAAGTTCTCTTATGCATTCGTCAATTTCGTCTACTAAATAGCAGGTATCGTCTATGGCTGGTGCTTGTAAGAACTTGGTGAGAATGAGCTCTATCTTTTCTTCTCCTACTTCGAATGTTAGCCTTCCTTTCTTCACGTCTATAATCGCTCCGGCTGTAGCTAGGAACGGTCTTCCTAGGATAATTGGGGTAACAGTGTCCTCCTTGATGTCCATGATTATGAAGTCGGTTGGAATATAGAATTGTCCTATGCGTACTGGAACGTTTTCCAGTATTCCGACGGGGTATTTTACTGATCGGTAAGCTAATTGTACGGACATTTTGGTTGGTCTGAGGTCTCTCATGTTCAGCTTTTTGCATATAGATAACGGCATAACACTGATATTGGCTCCTAAATCGCATAGAGCTTTGTCTATTACGAACTTTCCTATGACGCAGGGTATGGAGAAACTACCTGGGTCTTTTAATTTAGGAGGCATGCGGTTTTGAATAATGGTGCTACACTCTGCAGTAAGTGTAACTGTTTCGTTATCCTCGATCTTCCTCTTATTCGACAGGATTTCTTTGAGGAATTTAGCGTATGATGGCATTTGAGTTATCGCTTCTGTAAAAGGAATAGTAATATTCAGCTGTTTAAGGAGCTCTACAAATTTCTTAAACTGTCCTGAAGTTTTGGAGTTTATTAATCTTTGAGGATAAGGGATAGGTGGTTTATATGGCGCTGGAGGTGCTTGAGTTTTTTCACTTGCGGTATCCTCCTTCTCGTTGTCTTCCTTCTTCTCTAACTCGGATTTCTTTTATGCTTGTTCAGTTGGTTTTTGTTGCATGGCCGAGTTTTCGGTCCTCGGATCGATCGGTTCGTCCAATTCTTTTCCACTTCTTAGTATTACAGCATTTGCTTGGCCTTTTGGATTCTGTTCGGGTTGTCCAGGAAATGTGCCAGCAGGTGCGGCAGCAGAGGCTTGTTGTTGAGCCACTTGTGATATCTGTGTTTCTAGCATTTTGTTGTGGGTGGCTAAAGCGTCTACTTTTCTGGTCAACTGTTTAATTTGCTCGCTAGTGTGTATGTTTTGATTCAGGAATTCTTTGTTTGTTTGAGCTTGAGTAGCTATGAATTTTTCCATCATCAACTCGAGGTTTGATTTCCTAGGTGCAGTCTGAGCAGCAACTGATTTCTGATATCCTGGTGGAACAGTAGGCATTTGTAATGCATTTTCGCTTTTGTATGAAAAGTTTGGGTGATTTCGCCAACCTGGGTTGTAGGTGTTTGCGTAAGGATTTCCTTGAGCATAATTTACCTGGTCTGGTGGGATTCCGGCTAGCAATGGGCATTCGGGCGCATTATGAGTGGTGCTTCCGCATAACTCGCAATTTTGAGTTACGGCAGCGACGGTTGCAATGGGGCTAACGGTCAGACTATCAATCTTCTGTGCTAGAGCATCTACTTTAGCGTTGAACTTTTCAAGGCTGCTGATCTCGTACATCCCACCTTTCGCTGTGGTTTTCTCTGTTGGAGTGCGTTCACCTCCCCATTGGCAATGGTTTTGTGACATGTTTTCGATTAATTGATAGGCTTCATTGTATGGCTTATCCATAAGTGCACCGCCCGCGGCAGCGTCTATTGTCAATCTAGTATTGTATAGAAGCCCATTATAGAAAGTATGGATTGTCACCCAGTCTTCTAGACCGTGGTGAGGACATGTTCTTATCATATCTTTGAATCGTTCCCATGCTTCGTAAAGAGATTCAGTATCTTTTTGTCGAAATCCGTTGATTTGAGCTCTAAGCATAGCAGTTTTGCTTGGCGGAAAATATCTTGCTAAGAAGACATTCTTCAATTGTTCCCACGTCGTAACATAGTTGGATGGTAAAGATTGTAACCATGTCCACGCTCTGTCTCTAAGAGAGAATGGGAAAAGACGAAGTCTTATCGCGTCTGGAGTTACTCCATTTTCTTTCACTGTGTCTGCGTATTGTACAAACTTCGTTAGATGTTCGTTCGGATCCTCAGTTGCGTTTCCTGAGAATTGGTTTTGTTGTACAGCTGACAGCAATGACGGTTTCAGCTCAAAATCATTTCGGGTAATTGCTGGGGCAGCAATGCTACTTCTAGGCTCCATCTGAGAGGGTGTAGCGTATGCCTTCAGCGGTTTGTTTGGAGGTCCTTCAGCCATGTTTGATTCTTCTTCGGATTTGGGAATGGGAGTGAGAGGATCGGGAATGTTATGTTTGAGTTGGTACTCAATGATTCGGCTTCTTAGATGTAAGAAGCGCTCTAGTTCTGCGACTGAAGGTTTCAAGATATCGCCTTGTGAGCGATTACTTGGCATACAATCGACAACACTAGTAAAGGAAAAATGAAAATCGTTAACCTAGTCTATACGGCGTAACAGAAGGTTAAACTATTGACTAAACGGGTCCCCGGCAACGGCGCCAAAAACTTGATCGCGACTTTCTATGTCTAATACAACCTAACTGCAAGTGCACAGTCTATCGCGTAGTAATAATAGATATTGATCCCACAGGGACTCGTAATCAAGCTAGTGTTCTCGGGAGTTACTATGTTTAGCTAGGTAGAATATGTTTAAGGGAATAAGATTGTCACTAAAAGGGAACTAAGAATGCTACTTAGATTATAATTGATCGAATCGATATGCAGTAATTGGGTTCTTCAGGGATTTGACAAGTTACCGGTGTATGAAATAATTTTCAGAGTTTATTTAAGTAGAAAATGGTGATTTAAAGACTCTCGCCTCACGATGGTTATTGACGCTAATCATAATCCTAAGGGCCAAACGTACACTTTCGTATCCCATTCGGGGTTAAAATTATTTTTTGGAAATCTCTAAGTTCTAATTCATTTTAAAGTGCTTTCGCTGTTATTAAAATGGATGACTAGTGTTTACTATCTGATCTTACCGCAGCTTTCGCTTGTTGGTTCGTATCTTAATTAATTTCCCACTTTCGTGGCAAAACTACTTTTAAATAAGTTCTCGCTTTCGCGACGAAGTTTATTTCGTAAATTAATTTTTAAACACTCAGACCATAAATTACTTTTGAAAAGACAATTTTCAACCAGTTATTATCAAATCCCTTTCGAATTATTACTACATATCGATTACCTAAGTTTAGCTAGACATGGATTTGGGAAAGATAAAACATAAATAAAAACAATAAATAATAATTTGCATTATAATAAAACTGGAATTACGATTGAAATGAGAAACCTGTAAATATTCCAATTGGCCTTTGGGCAGATCCTCCATAGATGTTGGCAGGATTCTGGTCTTTATGCCAAATTGATCGTACAATAAAAGTAGAAATTACAGAAGAATGAAAATGGAATGCAGGAAAAGTAAAGAGAAACAAATAAGAATATTAAACTGGAAAGGTTTGCTCTGGAAATAAATTTGGCAGCACTTCGTTGTATGAATGCGGCTCCCTTTCTGAGGTCCCCTTCTTCCCCTTTTATAGAAATGGAATTCTAACGGTTATAATTGGAGAGAGTGGACTTTGAGGCAGAAAAATCAAGGAGTAGTGGTCCACTGTGTGGGACTTGGAACTGCTTCTTTAACGTACAATTGAAGTGGGGCGTTTTTGTCTGCATGACGGTCGTCACCCGTGTGACGGTCGTCATGGAGCTGTGACGGTCGTCACATCAGCAAAAACGCCTTCTGCACTTTTCATGATGTTTTCACTCTTTTTTCGTCCATATTTCATCTGAGATTGCTTCTTTTCTTCATGTTGCCTTGTTTAGACGTGATCGTTGAATACCTGCAAAACATCAGACAAATAACACGGAAATAACCCGAAATCGGATCGAAAACGGTTAAACTTTAGTTGAATTATGAATCAAAATATATATACGATTTCGTGTTATCACAACGATCGTCATTCACCAAGAACACCATCACGTAGTTTCTTCAGCGAGTATTTTTCCAGATCTTCCTCAAGACTCTCGTCAGAAGCTCGAGATCTTCGTCATCAGCAGATCTTCTCAGCGCTATCATCCAGGTTTTCGTCTTTTCTCTTCCAGTTCCTTGCATGTTCGTAGGTATCTGGAGAGTTAGGTCTTATGAGGGTGAATATGGAAATTTGTAGGTTAAGATCTTCTGATTAGATTGAGTAATAGGGTTGGTGAGAATGTTTAAATTGGAAATTTTATTCTGAGTTAGCGTTAGTTCATGTTGGTTCAGATGGATGAACGTGTTCATGGCGAGTTTTTTTTGGGCAAAGGTTGTTGATGGTTTAAGGTGTTAGGTTTGTTTCAGAGAGAGGATGGAGAGAGCTCAAGCGGCGCTTAGGGTTTGGGGTAGGGAGACGGTGAACAGTGACGAAGGGAGAGGAGTAGACTCAGGGTTTAGTTGCTCATGCTAGGATTAGAATGGACCCGGGCCTTAGGCCCATTGTGAAGGCTGTTAATCATCTCCCCCCCCCCTTTTACTCGTGGCACCCCTTCTCTGTGAGTTTTCTTGTTTTGGGCCTAGATAGAGTGACTATCCACACCCCCAGTCTGGGGCCCAACCAGGAATGCAAGGAGAGTATTCGCTATTCGCCCCCCCCCCCCCCCCCCCCCCCGTTTTTATTTTTTCCTGGTTTTTTTTTGTTGTACTGTTTTTCTGACTAGTAATGGGCCCAGCGCGCTTCTTATTGCCACCCCTATTCTGGGCCCATCCACATATTACACTATCATGCATTGCTATTCATCACATAGAATTTCCTTTTTTCATTTTTATTTTACATATTATTTTTAGTTTCTTTGAAAAATCATATTAAATTCAAAAATAAGTTTTTTTACATGGGAGTTTTTTCTCCATTTTCATTAATGTCTCGAGAAAATTATAGAAAAATAAAATTAGCATTTTAGTCATTTTTCTATTTCTGGTGAATTTTTACATTTTAGTTGCTTTTATTGCATTTTAGTTTGTATATCCATTTTGTTGAATTTTGTTTATCCATTTCCTTTCACATTTTGAGGTAATTCTTTTTCCCATGGTTATATTAGAGTATTAGGTTCCCCCCTGGAATTTTATCACATTTTTGTGATCTAATTTAAAATAGTTTTGAACCATCAACTTTAGGGTGATCATGATTAGGATTCCATAGTAATTAGGTGCAGTTTAAGGCATAGTTTAGGGGTTTAAATTTGATTTAGGTCTTGGGGTTTATATGGGGTATAGGGTACATAGTTAGTGTCCCCTAGGAATTTAATTAGGATTTTATAATGAGTCTTACTATTTTTACCTGATTTTTGCAATTTGGTTGATATTGGTGTGTTTCCCACTTGGGGTATTGCTTTGTTTGCTTGGGTTTTGGGTATTTCTCTGGGGTGTGGGGCTTGGGCTTGGATTGTGGAGCATGGGGAAGCATGTGAGAAGATTTAAGGCAAGTATCAACACTTGGAGCTTGGGGATTCTTTTGCTTGAAGATGGTTTGTGTAGACATAGGAAATAGGGAAAAATAGGCAGAGCTTTAAATTAGACCAAATTCTTTCACAAACATGGAAAGTCTCTCTTGCTTCTATTCCTCCCAATGAATAAAAGTCCTTCTAAGATATTCACATCCCTCCTTTGGAGGGATAAGTGGCTCATCTTAGAAGTAGAACTTTGAGGGAACCAGTCTCTCATGATGATAAACACTTATAGGCTTCCTTTGGTTGTCAATAAGTTATTTTATCATTCCAACTTATTCTGTTAAGTGATTCTCTTCTGGAGTGCTTGCCTTGAAGTTGGAAGCTTATTGAAGACAAGAGGTTCATTGCATTGAAGATTGACAAAGATGAAGATTGTTCATGTCAAAGCTGTGCAACTGTTAAAGCTAAGGTTTACTGCTGTTTGGGGCTATCTGCTGTCTGAAGCTGTCTGTTTTGAAGGTGTTTATTGTTTAAGGCTCTTTGTTTAGAGGAGTTAGGTGTTCCCTGAAGATGGGGCTTATCTAAGGCTTGGAGGCTATTGAAGTTTGATTTTGGGGTTCATTTGAAGGTTGTTGTTTTTGCTGTTTATCAACTGTCAGAGTTTGATGTTTGTTCAGAGCTGCTGTTGTAGGAGCTGGTGTGCGGTCAGAGCTGGTGTTGGGGTTTATTTTCTTTGCTGTATTGTTTGTTAATTTTCCCATAGGTTTGAAGTGAAGCTGTTTCACTTTGCCTATTGTTTTCCCAGGTTCGAGGTTGAGTGGGGCTCCCTTGCCTCGCTTGTATTGCTGCATTCATGCATTTTACTGCTTTACTGTATATATGTTATTTCTTTTCCGTTTATCCCTTAGGATCTCTGTTTCTCTCTACGCAAGAGAGAAATATGACAGACATTAGGTGTTAACCCATGCATGATAACATTAGGGTAGTTTTGATTCCCATTTTAACCATAGATTTTTAGAGTTCTTTCTCTTCTATCTCAAAATCATTCAAAACACAGTAATAAGGTTTTAAACATCAATAAAAGACAGTTCTTGTGTAAAAGACTGAAAACCAATCAAAGTGTCACTTTTGCCCGCTTGGACCCGTAATCAGGAGAAAACCTTTTTCAGAAGGATAAAAAACAGTCAGACAAATTTGTGTCTCCCGTGGCCCGAACTACGTTTGCTCTGATCTTTCATGCTGTATGAAAGTACGTAGGCATAGGATGCGATAACCTAGCGAGCAACCTTCCCTCCTTTCCCGTAGGTAGGCGAACTACGTTGACTCTGATTTCTCGTTTCAGACGGGAATACGTAGGCATAAAGTGCGATACTTTGCCGAGTCATTTTCTTTTCTTTTAACCCTTGAACTTTAGAATAGATAGAATAACAATCCGTACTAGAAAACAAGCGTGGATCCCGTCGAGTACGACGGACGTGAGGGGTGCTAATACCTTCCCCTTACGTAACCGACTCCCGAATCCAGGATTTGGTTGCGATGACCATTCCTTTCCCGTCTTTGCGTGAGGTTTACTTCGAGCATTTCCTTTCCCTCTGTTGGGATAAATAACGCACGGTGGCGACTCTTCTGTTTAGCCGGCGCCAATTTTTGCAGTAGCGACACCCACAGGGGAAGAATTTCACCGAATCTGAAAAGAATGATAGGTTCCCAAAGAAAACGTATAATTTTGACATCACTAAGTGTGATGAGATTTTCAATTTGTTATTAAAAGATGGGCAAATGATAGTGCCACTTGGTGCTAAAATACCATCTTTAGAACAAAGGAAAAAAAAGGGTTTTGTAAATACCATAATTTTTGGGGTCATAAAACATCTCAATGTTTTCTTTTCAGGGATCTCGTTCAAAATGCAATTCAAGAAGGACGTTTGAAATTCAGGGAGAAGGCCAACAGCCAAATAAAGGTCGATACAGACCTCCTGCAGATGGCAGATGCCCATTATACAGAGTCGTTGGAGATTAACATGGTCGAAGCCACTACTGGCTATGACTTTTTAATTAACACGATAGAGGTTACTGATAATCTCATGAATGAGGTTGTAATGGCAAAGGTTATCATGGGTTTCGGACAAGAGGATTGTGTAAAGATGGCTACTGACGGTCTCGACCAGGTTGCTGATAATCCAAGTTCAAATGACATGGGTAATCCAAGTTGGGAAATGGTGACTAAGGAAACTGCTGATCACTTCGTCAAAATGGATCAGGCCACTAAGATTTGGAGTTAGGCTTGAGGGAACTGCAAATGGTTTTCCTGCAAGGAGACCAACATTCTCTAATAGTTCAAGTGTGTATTTTCTTTGATTAAGAAAGATGCCAACTTGAGATATAACAATATCAAATCCTAAGAAGAATCTCAATTGACTAAGGTCTTTGATTTTGACCTGTTGGTCCAGAAGGTGTTTAACTTTATGGATCTCAGATATGAAATTACCTGCCAAAACAACATCATCTACATATACCAATAATGCAGTAAATTTATGATTGGCATGTTTAACATATAAATAGTGGTCAGCCTGAGATTACTTATATACAAGAGAAATAAGGAATGCAGATAACTTGGAATACCATTGCCTGCTGGTCTGTTTGAGGCCATAGAGAGACTTTTGTAACCTACACACTTTGGACTCACTAAAGCCAGATAGACCTAGAGGAAGAGTCATGTATACCTCTTCATGTAAGTCCCCATAGAAGAATGCATTGTTAACATCTAACTGCTCCAAGTACCACCCCTTAATGGTGCTAGAGATAAAAGAACATGAACTGTGGTAATTTTGACAATAGGGGAAAAGGTATCAAAGTAGTCAATGCCCTCCATTTGTGTATAACCCTTTGCTACCAACCTAGCTTTATATCTCTCTATAGATCCATCTACCTTGTGTTTAATTTTATAGACACGTCTGCATCCAATGGATTTTGAACTCATCTTCAGCTTCTTCTCCAAATTGTCTCTTGGTTATTGAAAAATTGATATGTGGGTTATTGAACCAAAAACCTTTAACCAGGATCTGGTACCATATCAATGTTACAATAACCAGAATACAATTGGAGAAGAAGCTGAAGATGAGTTCAATATCCATTGGAGAAGAAGAAGATGAAGCAAAAGTTTGTTACAAAATAGTTATGAGTAGTAACTGTTATTCTTCATACATTCACAATATCCTAAAAGAATATAAGTATCAGATTACATACAAAGCAATGTGTGGCTATTATGAAGCTAAAGTACATACACGTGTCATAAGGCAACATGCTAAAATTATATATACAATGGAAACTATAATATATATATATATATATATATATATATATATATATATATATATATATATATATATATATATATATATATATATATATATATATATATATATATATATATATATATATATATATATATATATATATATATATATATATATATATATATATATATATATATATATATATATATATATATATATATATTTATTTATTTATTTATTTTATCTTAGCTATATTTCGATTAGGTAGCAATACAGATTCATTGTGGATAGTCTGTGTGTGTGGTTTTGAATTTTCTATTTTATTTTAATTATTATTAGTTTAAAGATTTCATGGTTTTTGGATTGTCAACAATTTTGCTAAAACATGGTTCACTACAGGATGTCGTGTGCAATGTTGTAACATGCTGCTCAGCTCACCTTGAGAGCAGATGTCCTAACAGATGTTGGAACATGTTCTACAAGAACATCTGTTCTAATTATTTTAAAATCTTGACAAATTTGTTTTGTTTTAATTTTGTGATATTCCTTTTGGATTTATCTCAGTAATTTACGTAGGTCAAGATGATGTTATTAGGAACAAAGCTTTGAATCTCTAGCTGTACACAAAATGCTAAATTAAATGACGAGACGTTTTAGGAAACTTTGACAGAGGAAAGAGGTGTAGAACACTTGCAGTTGATCAAGATTGTCTGTTTCCACCAAGTGATGTGTGTTTCCATATTGTGTCTGGACATTATTTCTCTTTGTGCTATACAATTCAAGGGGAGTTCTGCTGATAGTTATGTCAGACAAGATGTCTTAACAAGTTGTTTTGGAGCTGTTGGTTGTTTCTTTTATTCTGTTGTGTATGCTCCTGATACTTCTTCATTAAGAAACTATTTTATCTCATGGTTCATTAAATTTGATGTCATCCCATTGTACTGTGACATGCTGGTCATAATCAGGACCTTAAAGGATTTTCACTTTGCAGCTGAACAAGGTCCTGATGTTTGAGGGAAGGTTTTCTCTACAGAAGGTTGTAGTTTTCAGGAAGAGTGTCTGATTAAAAAAATGCAACATCGAGCATCACCCTCGCCACATCCAAATTATTTTCATAATCAAATTACAAACACTTGATCCAACGTAAATTCGTTTGATGGAACATTTTTTTGTAAGAAAATTGAAAGAAAAGACTGAGAGATGCACATCTCTTTAGACCCTTTAATAGTCGAGCGTTCGGAGCACACCGGATTCCAAACGACTATTTGGTCTTTCAAATTAAAACCAATTAGAATAAAGGGACAATGGTAGCACACTCATGTGAATCCCGAGGAAACGCGCGCTTGATGCCCACATCTGCTAAAATATTTACTCACTTCCCGCAAAGCAACTTAAACCCTTTTTTAGAAATGAGTATGTTCTGTTATTTTCGTAGGTCCATTACTTTCACTACATCGATGTGAATTCCCCCCGAAATAGCAATAGAGCTATTTCAGACATTTCTAATTCGTGGTTTAATTTGAAACCATTTTGCTTCCAACATAGGAGTTGCTAAGAGTCAAATCCGGAAAAAAGAACCAATTGTATGGGAAATACTTCAAGAAGTTATGTCGGGGTATCCAATATTGCTAAATAGAGCGCCTACTTTGCATAGATTGGGCATGCATACATTTCAACCCATTTTAGTATAAGGACATGCTATTTGTTTACATCCATTGGTGTGTAAGGGATTCAATGCAGACTTTGATGGGGATCCATATTGATGTGAGCACTAAGTAAAGGTTTAAAACACTCGATATCTCTAAAGGATTACTCCTTAAAAGCAACCAACCTGTAGTTCTTAGTGAGTAAAACTACGAAGCTCTGATTTTCTCATTAGACCATGAGAAATACGTAGGCGCATTATTCTAATATCTTGGCGAGCACGTAAATAATAAAAAATCTAAGTCTTTTCTTTCTTTCTTTCTCATTTCTCATTCGACAAGTAGAAGATCGTAAACTAATAACACGCTAACACTCTAACACAAAACTAACTAAATGAGTCTCATCGAGTACGATAGATGTAAGGGATGCTAATATCTTTCTCTTACATAATCAACTCTCCGAATCCGATTTAGTTACGACGACCATTTCTTTTTGTTTTTTGTGGATTTTATCGATATTTCTTATTTTCTTTTTTGAAAATAAATAAAGTTCGGTGACGACTTTATTTTATTTATATTTCAAACGTTTCTTTCACCCAAATATATTTCGTGCCGCGACAATCCGTAACGTTTTATCTGAGTTTGAACTTTATCTATATCAAAACTAACATAAACAAGATTTCTTAAGTAATTAGTTGATAATAAAAGATATATTTATTTAGACTCCTTTAAAATAATCTCACTCATGATCTTCCCTCTTTTTAATATTCGTCAAGTAAACTCGTCATAACTTGTTGTAATGTTGAGCACTAAAACGGTAATTAACTCGTTTATTTCTCTATGTTCTGTTGATCTTGAAAACATTTGACGTTCGATTAACAACTTGTTTGAATTTCTATTCATTTGGTTCTCTTCTGTTCCACTTTCACACGCAGTGTAGGTTTGCGCAGAGTTGTTATGAAGAATGTTTTAATTGGATTTTAGACACAACCTTACTTTGATTTCATCAAATAGTTTGGTGCTCTGTTATGGTTACATTCTTCGATGTCAAATTTTTTAGGGGAATCTAAAAGCGTCACTTTCAAAAACACTCTCTCTAGATTGGTTCAACAATGTAAGAACCTTAGAGAAATCAAAATTGTTCATACCCAAATTCTAAAGTCCCCAATTTTACTTACAGATGACCAATATTATCTCATTACCCGTTTACTGTTCTCTTGCTCCTTCTCCAATTATGGTTCTTTCACCTATGCCAGCAATGTCTTTCACATGATCAGGAACCCAGATCTTCGTGTCTATAACATCATGATTAGAGCATATGGATGCATTAATGAAGGTGATGATAACCATTATTTTAAGGCTTTGTTGTTGTATAAGCAAATGCTTAACAAGGGGATTGTCCCAAATAACCTTACTTTCCCTTTTCTTGTAAAGGGTTGTAATAGGTTGCAGTGTGGTGCTACTGCTGGCCAAGTTATTCATGCACAGGGGTTAAAGTTTGGATTTTTGAATGATGTTTTTGTTGGGAATTCTTTGATCAGTTTATTTATGAATTTTGGGCTTTTGAATAATGCAAAGAAGTTGTTTGATGAAATGTTTGTTAGAGATGTTGTCACTTGGAACTCGATGGTTGTTGGGTATTTGAGAAATGGGGAACTTGACATGGCGTTGAATTTGTTTAGAAATATGAATGGAAGAAATATTATAACTTGGAATTCGATTATTACAGGGTTGGTTCAAGCTGGCCATGCAAAGGAGTCGCTGGAACTTTTCCATGAAATGCAGTTTTTGAGTGGTGATAATGTGGTTAAACCGGATAAGATTACAATAGCTAGTGTCCTTTCAGCTTGTGCTCAACTAGGTTCTATAGACCATGGGAGATGGGTGCATGCGTATTTAAGAAAAAACAACATAGAGTGTGATGTGGTGATTGGAACAGCACTTGTCAATATGTATGGCAAATGTGGAAATGTGGAACAAGCATTTGAGATCTTCAACAACATGCAGGAGAAGGATGCCTCAGCATGGACGGCAATGATTTCGGTGTTTGCTCTTCATGGATTAGGAATGAAGGCTTTTGATTGCTTTTTAGAGATGGAAAGGGCTAGAGTAAAGCCTAACCATGTGACATTTGTTGGACTATTGTCAGCTTGTTCCCATTCTGGTTTGGTAGATCAAGGTCGCTGGTGTTTTGATGTAATGAAACATGTTTACTCGATTGAACCACAAATTTATCACTATGCTTGCATGGTTGATATTCTTAGTCGAGCGAGGCTCTTCGAAGAAGCAATGATTCTCATTAGAAGCATGCCAATGAAGCCAGATGTTTATGTATGGGGTGCATTACTTGGTGGCTGTCAGATGCATGGAAATATAGAGTTAGGAGAAAATGTAGCATGTCATTTGTTAGATTTGGAGCCTCTTAATCATGCTTTCTATATGAATTTATGTGATATATATGCCAAAACTGGTAGGTTCGATGCTGCCAAAAGATTAAGGAATTTAATGAAAGAAAGAGGAATTGAAACAAAAGTCCCGGGTTGTAGCATGATTGAAATCAATGGAGTAGTTCAAGAATTTTCGGCTGGAGGATCTTTTGAATTTCCCATGAAAGAACTCACATTGGTCTTAGATAGATTAAGCAATGAGATGAAAATATGAATTCAGTGAGTTACCAAGGGAACTTCTGAAGCAGAATTCCGCTTGTTATATAAAAAATCCGCACATGGTTATCTGAACACTCAAGTTGTCCTCTCAGTGTCATCAGTTCTTCCATATAAGCTTGGTATTTATGTATTCTCATTTGGTATAACATTGTTGCTTTGTTATCTGTTATTTCTTGATGTAATGCTTGCAGGGAACATGCAAGGAAAAGTTTGCTGCATTCAGATTATGTTCATTAGATTCAAACTCAATAAGGTATGGATATATGTGCCATACTCATTTATAGACTAGGTATATCTAAGTTTTCTAGATGTTATATGATAGAACAGAGGTATGATTTAATATGATAAAGAAAAGTATTTTATTAATGAATGTGAAAGTAAAATAAATTCCAGAGCTACTGCTCCTCAGTCAGAGAAACTATTCTCTCATTGCCCAAACCCTAATATCAGAAAAACAGAAAATCAATCAATGCCTAACTACTGCCCCATACACTCCTCTTTATATGGAGAATAATCCCTAAACTAACTCCTATTTATATGGAGAATAATACCTAAACTAACTCCTATTTATTTGTGGAGTTTTCTATTCTTTCTCACATATACCCTCCATTGTTTAGGTCCAATAATATCTCTATTAACTAACACATTCCCATCATCATTTGTGGGATCCGATCCTCTTCCCAGGTAGCATCTCCAACATCCATCCCTTCCCATTGTAACACACTGCTGACCTTGGCAGGATCAACAGCAACCCTTGCTTTGGAAATGACATGGCCCAAATATTCCACTTGGTGCTGACCGAAAGTGCATTTCTTCCGATTTGCCACAAACTGATGCTGCTATAGAATATTAAGAATCACCTCCAAGTGCTGTAAATGTTCAGCCCAACTACTACTGTATACTAGGATATCATCAAAAAAAACCAGGACAAACTTCCTTAGAAAGGGCTTGAAAATTGCATTCATCACCGATTGAAAAGTTGCAGAAGCATTGGTGAGGCCAAACGGCATTACCAAAAACTCATAGTGACCCTCATGAGTCCGAAAAGCAGTTTTATGAATATCCTCTTCCTTCATACGAATTTGGTGATAACCGGATTTAAGGTCAAGCTTAGAGAAATAACTACAGCCATGTAACTCATCTAACAATTCATCTACAGCCGGAATAGGATACTTGTCCTGAATTGTTACCTTGTTGAGTGCACGGTAATCTACACACATACGCCAAGATTGATCCTTCTTCTTGACCACAATGACGGGACTAGAGAAAGCGCTGGTGCTGTTTCTAACCACCCCTTGTTGCAATAGGCTCTGAATCTGTTTTTCAATTTCATCCTTGTGTAAATGAGGATATCTGTAAGGTCGCACACTTACCGGACCCGCACCCTGTAAAAGTTCAATTGAATGACTAGTGTTTCTTGACGGAGGAAGACCTTGGATTTCTTTAAACACAATAACAAAATGCTCCAGCAATCCTTCCAACTCCTTAGTCTGTTGATCAGAGACACACGACACCGGTGACCCTAACACCTCCATCAAGGTAGGCCATTCACAGCCTACTATCATTCGAGAAGGAGTGATAATGCTTTGGAAAGTAGCCATCTTATCATCTACAACCTGACCAAGTAGTTTCACCATATTGCCTTTATGGTTGAACTCCATAGACATTTCTTTCCAATCCATGGCCACCTTCCCCAACGTTTCTAGCCACGCAACTCCTAAAATCAAATCCACACCTCCTAACTCCAACACATAAGCATCAAAGCAAATCTGCACTGATCCCACTTTCATCTGAATTCCGTTGCATCTACCCCTAGTTAGGACACGATGACCATCTCCTAACTTAACACCCAAAGGATTAGAAGGCACCATAGACAATCCCAACTCTTCAACCACCTTAGGTGATATGAAATTATGTGTGGCTCCACTGTCAATAACTACCAGAATTAATGCACCTTGTAAACATCCTTCCAATTTCATCGTCCAGACCTGATTTGGATTAGTGGATACACCAAACAGCCCCATGGTTTTACATTCTAATTCCTCTTGTGTGAGCTCTTCTTCCGTCGCAGCCTCCAACACCACAATCTCTCCTGCATTGTTAACAATTTCGTCATCCCCCAAGATAATCAATCGTAACTGTCTTGTTGCACATTGATGGAGAGGATCCCATCGTTCGTTGCAACGAAAACAGAGTCCTTTCGCACGACGCTCATTAACCTCTGCACTTGGTAGATGGCGAACACCACGAGATTGACGGCGTGAATTGTCACCTAAATTTGGGCGAGAAGATGCTGTAGAATTGGTAGGACTTGTTGAGACGGTTTGAGATCCAGAATCCGAACCAGTCCGCGTTTTGCCCAAAGAATTATTAGGCTGGGTCTGAGTTCTATAACTATATGTGTGAATGGAGTTTGTAGATTTTACATTCTTAGCTGTTGAAAATTTAAGAAATATGAATAGTTTGAAAACGTAGGGCATCTGTTTGTGCCCTTTGAAAACGCGCTCGGGAAGATGAGGAGCAGTGAGATGTGATCCGCAAGCCAACCATCAAGAGTATAACACTATCTCGTCAAATGGTCGCGTTTGACGATGATCAACATAATTGTTGAAATGTACGTGCTCAACAACCAAACAGTTAAGATAGACTTTGTAAGACTCGGTCGCCTGATTCCCTCTGAGCGGGATAAAAGCAGTAAGACGCGACATACCCTCAATATACTCAGGTACACTCGCCCATCCAAAGATGCACAGGAAGTGCTGGAGGTTCCAAGCCTGAAATAAAAAGTTTGGAACACACGAGTCATCGGTAATGGCTTTGCAAATATGAAATGAAAATTAAAAAAAAACATATAAAGACCAAATTTATTACCGTCAATAGTGTCACATTACTTGTGACTTGCTTCGTCTTTCACATACATCCCACTCTCAACTTCGAATACAAGTAGACCAAGCAAGCCACCCCCAGTTGTACTCATGGATTCGCTCGAGATCCACGAAGTAGCGTGGATAGACGACGTTTGTATAAGAGGCACTCTTGTCCACAAAAGTCGTAGTGCCAACCCAATAAAACAGGTATGCTCTCAATGCATGCGATCTGTGGAGCGCCACCTACTCATCATTACCATCAGCCTTGTGTGCTCTAAGGATCTCATTATCATATATCGTCTTTAGGAATTCAAATCTAGCATGAGCACCCCTGGTCTTATCCTCATTCTTCACTGCCTCTCTTGGATCAACCCCAAGATACTTTACCATCATCTTGAGTACCTCGTCTTTGGTAATCCTCTCATGATCTAAGAATCTCCCACTTATCGGAAGACGTAGCAAACACGAGACATCGTTGAGTGTGATAGACATCTCACCATACGGGAGATGAAATGATGAGGTCTCTGAGTGCCATCTATCCACAAATGCATTAAACATCACGTGGTTGAATGTAGTGTAACTGCTCATGCACAAGTCCTTCACGTCAAATAAGGACACAACCAACTGAAACCAATCCTCATCTTGCTGAGGCAAGGTAGCAATCTTTCTCCCGTGGTTAAGAAACTTATGGGGATCACGCTCCTGAAATATGTCAGGAATAATTAATGTCAGAAATTAAAATAAACGTAAAAATAAATAAAGAATCCAACTATTGCTACCTCTTCATCCCAAATATGTCTGACAATATGGTTTGGATACAAAGGCAGTAAGGACAAATCAATTGGACCAACTCCAAAAGCCTCTGGCCCAACATCAGTAGCAGCCTCACCCTTCGGAGGTGGCACTAGATCAACAACATCATCAGTAGAAGGTGTGACAAGAGGTGGGACTGGATCAACAACATCATCCGTAGGAGGTGGCACTGGTGAAACCTAACGCCTACAGAAAGATGGGGGAACTGATACGTCAGATGGTGAATCCCGTCTCTTACGGGAAGAAGAAGATGGGGTGGCCTCAGGATAAGCACGGACACCAGAAGTAGATTGCTCTGCCTGACTAGAGGGGCCTGGAGCATCTGGAACCTGTTATCTCTTCTCCCGCCGAACATATGCGTGTTGAGAAACCTTGTCATGCCTCAGTCTATCATGTCTATCAGCCATTATGCTTGTAAGTTAAAGTAAGGCAAACCATTAGTGCAAGCAAACAACACACAAGCAAGAAAATAAATTAAAAAAAACTACGGTAGGAAATTCCAGAGATGCATCTCTGGGTTTGGGGAAAACTAAAATGTTGAAAATTTCGGAGATGCATCTCGGAAATTCCTGCAAAAAATTAAACATTGAAAATTTTCAAATATGCATCTCCGAAATTTTCTACAATTCAGAAGTTGTGTCAATGGTGTAATATACCACATGCAAGCTCAAGAAAAATTATTTTGATCATCATTTCCAGCCAACAAACAATTAATACACTATGGCTAAGCTATCTTAAATGTGATTTCTACTCATTTCTAACTATAATTATTGATTTTTACTCATTTACAACAAAATTCAAACATTTATCAAACTCGAAAAACTTATAAGAAATTGATGTTTTTCATGAAGTTGGATGATGTTACAGATGAATATTGATGTTTCCTTGAGTTCTCATGAGCCTTGTTAAATGAAATTTGACTTGGTGTAGTTTGAGAGAGATTTAGTTGAGTTTGAGTAAAATGAAAAATGAGGAAGGAAAAGAGTTTGGCACGACCTAACCTCCAAAATGTTTCGAAGATGCATCTCCGAAATATTTTAATGTTAACTGAACTTTTGATGCATTCAGAGATGCATCTTCGAAAACAAGGGGCATTTGTAGAAATTCGCATGGTGCAATAGAAACATATAGGGTGCGTTAAGAAATTCTCATTTATTATTATGTAACGTGTTCATATATTGTGAAATTTTTTAATAATATTAGACAAACTGTTTGATAAGACGACCAAATCCAAAGGTATAGTCTATAGTTCCACATTCTTAAAGATAACGAACATGTAAGCTCTCGCCAAGAGGATGCACACTGAAACCCTACTATGTACTCATTGTAACTGTTGGAACTAATATATCGGTCTCTGTATTCTATGATGCATCCATGGGGAAACGGAACTAATATATCAGTCTCTGTATTCTATGATGCATCCATGGGGAAACGGGTTGAACATAAATTTTTTCAGTAGCACCTTTAACCTAGGGTTCTTGATACCATATTAAAAGATAATATATAAATGTTTTTATGATTTATTCCTCAGTCTAAGGATAATTTTTATAGTTAGAATACAATTAATTCTCTTCTGAAATCAAGAAGAAAATAATTACATTGAAAAATAAAAGCACATAATGAAATTCTCTAGAATTTCCTAGAAAACAACAAAACAGAAAAATAAATATTGATGTATTTTTTAACACTTTCAAATGTTTTTTCTTCTTCTCATCTCTCTTTGTTTTCTTTTCTCTCAAATTTTTCTTTCTCTCATATTTCCCTTCCTTTTTATTTTCCTTGGACATTCTTTTTTCTCTTTTTCTTTTATTTTCACTTCCTTATTATTTTTATTTACTTTTTCAATCACTCCCACTTCCTCTTTCTTTTTCTCATTGATAGAACATTCCATTATAATTTTTTCTCATTTTTAATTTTTTATTTGATCCTGATCCTTTTTCTTTGGAATAAGAGTAATTTGGAGTTTTTCAAATAATAGTAAGTATCTGTTGGTGAGAGGATCATGTTTTGATCGACGTTGTTGCTGCCACGGAAGCATGAGTAGCAAATTCCTCATTTTGGAAGGCATCACATCACACAGTACTTCATCTTTATATTCTCCAAGCGCGAATGGAACTCGTACTTGTGTGGTTATCAAAAAATCAGACACGTGTTCAAACTCTAGATCCTCAAGACTATAAACTTATACAGTTATGGATGCTCAAGAATCGTAAGTCCTAAAACTTCTCCATTGTAGTTGTACTTGCTATTTTGATTCAATATTTTATATCAATGATCAAGTCAAAAATCTTATCATTCACAAGGCATCTTGTAAAGAAAATATTTTTCTTTTGTTTGGGCTCCATGATGAATTACTAAAAAAAAGTTTAAACTTGACAAACAAAACTAAAATATATCAGTAAAAATTGAAACTTTTGACTATTTTTCTTTCTTTTTTATTTTCAAACTTTTTTCTCTCTTTTTATTTTCTTTCAAATTTGGAAATATAACACAAAAAAAAATGGACAAGATTTAAATGGATAAGTAACATCTGAAATGAACCTGAACTTTGATACCACTTGATACCACTTGATGCTAACCAATTTGAAATTCAACAATTTTCTCATAATTAGATTAATTTATGAAATTTTTTATTTTAATGTATTAATATGGAGTAGGAATTACAATTTTTTTTTGTAATATTAGAGTTGTGAATGAATTGAAACAAAGTAAAGTTGAGAAAGAAATGGATGGAAAAGGATAGAAATGAGTTGCCACACTCTTTCTATGAATTACAAAGGATGATAAGCCTAAGTGATGATCACCACAAGAAACATGATTTTTTGATATGATCAAAAACTTGGTCCAATCCACAACTAAAGGAGCAAAGCTCTCAAAATCATACAATGTGTTTTTTTAAACAAAATTCAACTTTCATATGCTTAATGAACTCTTGATCTCATCAGAGAGACTCTTGCGAATAGAAGAAAATCAACAAAAGCTCAATTGCAAGCCATTACTCAACTAGAGGTATTACAACGTAGAAGCCTTAGTGCTACACCTAACGCGATTCTTGGAGATGTTGAATCATAACACATGAGGGCCTATGTGTCTCCCAAACACCTCCGTCCTAAAGCGCTTAACTATCCTTGTAACACCCCAAATTTATTGGAATATTTATTTAATTTATTTAAATAGGAACGTTCGTATTTTTGGTGATTTTCGGTGGTTGGTATGAAGTATTGAGAATTATGGATTTTTGGTTATTTATTTAAATAATAGTATATAATATGAATATATTGGTATTATTATTAATTTAAAAAAATATAAGTGAATTAAGGGAAAAATGGACATTTGAGGAGGAGTTAGTGAGGGTGAAATTGGAAAGCCCATTTTAAGGCTCAAAGTTAGGTTTACCAAAAACGAATTTTGAGGGAATTAAGATTCATTCTTGTTAAACCGTGAAAAGAGAAGAAATAGAGGCCAGAGATCTAAGGGAAGAGGATTGAGGCAAAGCTTCGCGAGATTTCCAAGAATAAAAAAAGAAAGGATTAGAGTCAGTAAATTAAGGTATGAGGAGTATTACCTTCATTGTTTTCAATATATAATTCAATGTATTTAAAGCTGATTTTAGGATTTAGAAGGTTTTTGAGTTTGAGGAAATTAAGCCTTCGTGGTCAAATCTGTTTTTGAGGTTGTTTAAGTATGAGAAGTATTACCTTCATTATTTTTAATATATGATTCAATGTATTTAAAGGCGATTTAAGGGTTTAGGAATTTTGAGTATTGAATTGTTGTTTCCTTTTTGGTGAGTTTAATGAGTTTGAGGGATTTGAACTGATGGTCTGATAGGTTTGAGGCTGATTTGAGAGTAAGGAAAATTAGGCCTTCGTGCCCAAATCTGATGTTGAGGCTGTTTAACCGTATAGGGTAAGTGATTGTGAGAACTTTAATGATTATGGGGTATTTGTAAGAAATCATGGGAATTGGAGGCGTAAATATGATACGGGATTCGCCTAATAAGTCGTAGATTTTGTGCCTTTATTGTCGTAATACCTTAGGAATGAGTTAGGGATGTTTTTGGGGCATTGTGGAAGGAAATCGTAGGGACTTTTGGACTGGTTTTGGTACTGGTGCATAACAGCAATTTTCTGTAATTGCGAGTTCGCACAACGAAGAATCCTTCCCACGACGAACATTCACCCCAGACTCGCATAGCGAACTTGCTAGCCAACGTAGCAGAGTTTCGCGAATTCTGATCTTGTGCAGTGATGTCTTGATGTTTTGATGTTGTGATTTATTTGATGAATTACCATGAGTATGACTATGATTCTTCTGAGATTAATACATGATTGTATGAAGATTCCTATGAGTAATGATGATGAGTTATGATGTTGATTTCATGAGTTTTGATGATTCTATGATGACATGATTATTATGATGATTTTGATGAATGATGATGCACCTAATGAGTTTATTATGAGGATGATATTGACGTGTGCATCATCCATTCATATGCATTCCGGACTTCGGTCGAGGACCTTGATTCTTGTGGCTTCAGTCCCATTGTGCGGATGTGAGGTATTTTGTTGTGCTCCGATTCTCGTGTAGAATCGATTCTACTGTTGTGAATCTGTGGAGGATTGATGTCCCAGTGTCCATCGAATTTTGTTGATTGGTACCACATGCATGAGTCTTGTTGCATTTGCATTTATGTGACACTTTGGTGTAATTTATAATGTTGTGGCCTTTGATGTTCATTGATGATTATGATTATGTTGGATATGAAAATGACACTATTTTATATATTGATTCCTATATTGATTATTATGAATCGTTTTACTTACCCCGCCTGTTTGAATGTTACCTCCACGTGGGTAACGTGTAGATGACCAGGTTTAGCCGTGGATGTCGTCGAAGACTTTTTGGAGTTTTTGACATTTTGGTTGACTTAGAGGGTCTTGCTCTGATAGTGTAACATCGGGTTGGAGTCTTTGAGTTGAACCATGTTTTATTGATTTTTGTTATTTTGATTATGTTGTTGTGCAAGAAAAACTTTGGATTTGCCTATTTGAGTTCCGCTGCCATTTGAGCATTTTTTGAGTAATTTTGGAAAACCCCGTAGTTTATGGAGCATTGATTTTGATTTGAATTATTGAGTAATGTACGCCCTTTGAGGTGAGTTTTATTATGTTTAAAATATTACTCTGATAAATGTGAATGACTTTCCATTATATTTTTGGGGTAGAAAAGGGTGTTACATTAGTGGTATTAGAGCCTGGTTGGTCCGTCCAGCCAAGTTGTCTAATGTATTTGTTCCCTAGTGTGCAACATTTGTGTGAAAACACTGTCGGTACACATTTTCTTTATAACCATTGTCTGCAAAAGTGGAAATGAAACAAGTGGGGGAGAAGCTTGTGTTTCCCCAGGATGCTTCATGTGTGGAGTGGTGGCTCAGTGTGTCGATGAACGCTCTTATAGTTTGGTAAAGATGGTTTATGCCCCATCATAATTTTCGATTTATTGGGAAATTGAGGAACTAATCACCCTTAATCTCTTGTTGATAGTAGATAAGATCATGTTGGATGGGATAGACGTGTCTTGCAAGCTTAGATGGTGTGTGCAGTGAATTGTTTTGAGTTAAGTTAAGTGCTTACAAATTGTTTTGGTGAGTCGGTGCAGGATGGTGCTGAGATATTTATTTTGATGGAAACTTTGAGTGTTAATAAAGTGGGGAAGTTGGTGGTGTGCCAATTTTATTTATTATCCGGAAGTTTTTCCTGATGAGATAAGTCATTTATCACCGAAACGTGAAGTGGAGTTTACGATCGACCTAGTTCCTGGAACTAGTTTGGTAGTGATGACTCCATATCGTATGTCCATACCGGAATCGAAGAAGTTGAAGAATCAACTTGAAGATCTGCTTAAGGAGAGGTTCTTTTGTCCGAGTGTGTCACCGAGGGATGCACCCATTTTATTAGTTAAGAAGAAAGAAGGTTCTGTGAGGCTTTGTGGGGATTATAGACAATTGAACAATATGGCTATCAACAATAAGTGTCAACTTCCAAGGATTGATGATTTGATGGATCAGTTGGTTGTTGCAAGTGTGTTCAGTAAGATAGATTTGAGATCTGGGTATCATCAGATTTGTGTAAAGGCTGAAGATATTCAGAAGACTGCTTTTAAAACGAGGTATGGACATTATGAGTATTTCGTGATGCCATGTGGTGTGACTAATGCACCATGTTTATTTATGGAGTATATGAACAGGATTTTCCATCCTTATTTGGACAAGTTTATGGTTGTGTTCATTGATGATATTTTGATATATTCGAAGAGTAAAGAGGATCATGCTGAGCATCTGAAAATTGTGTTATTAGCATTGAAAGAGAAGTAGTTGTATGCAAAACTGTCAAAGTGTGAGTTTTGGTTGAAGGAAATGAGTTTCCTTGGTCATGTTATCTCGAATAGAGTTATTACAGTTGATATGTTGAAGGTTGAAGCTGTATCGCAATGGGAAGCTCCAAAACCTGTTTTTGAGATTAGAAGTTTTCTTGGGTTGGTAGATTATTATCGAAAATTCATTGAAGTATTTTTCCAAGTTATCTTTTCCATTGATGCAGTGGACTAGGAAGGTTCAAGCTTTTGTTTTGGATGCAAAGTGTGAAGACATTTTCAAGAGCTTTTGAAAAGGCTGACAACAGCTCATGTTTTGATTTTGCCAATCCGGCAGGACCATTATTGTATATTGTGATGCTTCATTGATGGGATGGGGAGGTGTGTTAATGCAACATCAGCAAGTTTTAGCTTATGCTTCAAAGCAAATTAAAGTGCATGAGAGAATTATCTAACGCTGGATTTAGAGTTGGTTGTTGTTGTATTTGTGTCGAAGCTTTGGAGGCATTATTTGTTTGGTTTGAGATTTAAGATGTTTAGTGATCATAAGAGTTTGAAGTATTTCTTTGATCAGAAAGAATTGAATGCAAGGCAGAGGAGATGATTGGGAATTCTGAAGGATTTGGTTTTGGTTTGAATTACCATACGGATAAAGCAAGCGTGGTAGCTGATGCATTGAGTAGGAAATCTTCGCATATACCGATGGTGATGGTAAAAGAGTTAGAACTGATTGAGCAATTTCGTGATATTAGTTTGGTTTGTTAAGAGACTTCTTATGGAGTTAAGCTTGGTATGTTGAAGCTTACTAATGGTATTCTTGATGAGGTTCGAGAAGGTCAGAAATCTGATTTAAGTTGGTAGATCGGTTGAATTTGATGAATCAAAGTCGAAGAGCTGATTTTTGGATTAATGAAAAAGGTATCATGAGATGTCGTGATAAAGTTTGTGTTCCAGATATTGTTTAGTTGAAAGAGTATTCTTGAGGAAGGACATCGAAGTAGATTGAGTATCCATCCCGGTGCTACGAAGAGGTATTGGGATTTGAGGAAATTGTTTTGGTGGCCAGGGATGAAGAAAGAAGTGGTTGAGTTTATGTATGCTGGTTAGACTTGTCAGAATTCGAAGATTGAACATCAAAGACTGTTGGGTCTGAAGAAACCGTTGAATATTCCCGAGTGGAAATGGGATAGCATTTCTATGGATTTTGTGACAGGTCTACCGAAGAATTCGAAGGGATATGATTCAATTTGGGTGATTGTTGATAGATTGACCAAATCGGCTCATTTTATACCGAGGAGGATCAATTATTCGTTACAGAAGCTGGCCGAATTGTATATTGATGAGATTGTGAAACTGCATGAGATTGAGTTCTGCTTATCATCTGCAGACAGATGGACAGACAGAGAGAACTATCTAGTCTTTAGAGGATTAGCTGAGAGCTTGTGTGTTGGACCAAGGTGGATTGTGGGATAGTCATTTGTCGTTGATTGAGTTTACCTATAACAACAGTTATCATTCCAGTATTGGAATGACACCGTATGAGGCATTGTATGGTAGGAGATGTAGGAATCCTTTGTGTTGGTATGAGTTAGGCGAGAGTGTTATGCTCAGACCCGAGATTGTTCACCAGCCAACTGAAAAGATCAAGAGGATCCAAGAAAAGATGAAATTTTCGCAGAGTCGTCAGAAGATTTACCATGACAAGAGGAGGAAAGCACTTGAGTTTCGAGAGGGAGATCATGTATTTTTGAGAGTTACGTCGGTAACTGGTGTTGGCCGAGCTTTGAAGTTTCGAAAGCTCACACCATGTTTTGTTGGTCCGTATCAGATTTCGAAGAAGGTGGGAGGAGTAGCATACCAGTTTGCTTTACCACTGTCGCTTGCAAATTTGCATGATGTGTTTCATGTGTCTCAGTTGAGGAAGTACATTCCAGATCCGTCACATGTGATTCAAATGGATGATGTACAAGTGAGAGATATTTTAACAATTAAGGCATTGCCAGTACGGATTGATAAACGAGAAGTGAAGCAACTACGAGGTATAGAGATTTCATTGGTAAAGGTAGTTTTGGGAGGACCAGCTGGAGAAAGTTGGGCTTGGGAGCGTGGGGATCAAATGAGGGAGTCGTATCCGACTTTGTTTCCTTGAGGTAACTTTCGAGGGCGAAAATTCGTTTAAGTGGGGGAGAGTTGTAACACCCCAAATTTATTGGAATATTTATTTAATTTATTTAAATAGGAATATTCGTATTTTTGGTGATTTTCGGTGGTTGGTATGAAGTATTGAGAATTATGGATTTTGGGCTATTTATTTAAATAATAGTATATAATATGAATATATTGGTATAATTATTAATTTGAATAAATATAAATGAATTAAGGGCAAAATGGACATTTGAGGAGGAGTTGGTGGGGGTGAAATTGGAAAGCCCATTTTAAGGCCCAAAGTTAGGTTTAACAAAAAGGAACTTTGAGAGAATTAGGATTCATTTTTGTTAGACCGTGAAAAGAGAAGAAATAGAGGTCATAACTTTGAGGGAAGAGGATTGAGGCAAAGCTTCACGAGGTTTCTAAGAATCAAAAAAGAAAGGTTTAGAGTCGGTAAATTAAGGTATGGGGAGTATTACCTCCATTGTTTTCAATATATGATTCAATGTATTTAAAGCCGATTTAAGAATTTAGGAGGTTTTTGAGTTTGAGGAAATTAGGCCTTCGTGGCCAAATCTGTTTTTGAGGTTGTTTAAGTATGGGGATTATTACCTTCATTGTTTTCAATATATGATTCAATGTATTTAAAACCGACTTAAGGGTTTAGGGATTTTGAGTATTGAATTGTTGTTGCCTTTCTGGTGAGTTTAATGAGTTTGAGGGATTGGAACTGATGGTTTGATAGGTTTGAGGCTGATTTGAGAGTAAGGGAAATTAAGCCTTCGTGGGCAAATATAATGTTGAGGTTGTTTAACCGTATAGGGTAAGTGATTGTGAGAATTTTAATTACTGTGGGGTATTTGTAAGAAATTATGGAAACTGGAGGCATAAATATGGTACAGGATTGGCCTAATAAGTCGTAGATTTTAAGCCTTTATCACCGTAATACCTTAGGAATGAGTTTGGGATATTTTTAGGGCATTGGGAAAGGAAATCGTAGGGACTCTTGGGCTGTTTTTGATGCTGGCGCGTAACAGCAATTTGCTTTAATCGCGAGTTCGCACAGCGAAGAATCCTTCGCACGACGAACATTCGCCTTAGACTCACACAACGAACTTGCTAGCGAACGTAGCAGAGTTTTGCGAATTCTGATCTTGTGCAGTGATGTCTTAATTTTTTGATGTTGTGATTTCTTTGATGAATTACCATGAGTATGACTATGATTCTTCTGAGATTAATACATGATTGTATGATGATTCATATGAGTAACGATGATGAGTTATGATGTTGATTTCATGAGTTTTGATGATTCTATGATGACATGATTATTATGATGATTTTGATGAATGATGATGCACCTAATGAGTTTATTATAAGGATGATATTGACGTGTGCATTATGCATTCATATGCATTCCGGACTTCGGTCTAGGACCTTGATTCTTGTGGCTTCAGTCCCATTGTGCGGATGTGAGGTATTTTGTTGTGCTCCGATTCTCGTGTAGAATCGACCCTACTGTTGTAGATCTATGAAGGGTTGATGACCCAGTTTCTGTAAAATTTTGTTGATTGGTACCACATGCATGAGTCTTGTTGCATTTGCATTTATGTGACAATTTGGTGTAATTTATAAATTTGTGGCCTTTGATGTTCCTTGATGATTATAATGCTGCTGGATATGAAAATGACACTATTTTATATATTGATTCCTATATTGATTATTATGAATCGTTTTACTCACCCTGCGTGTTTGAATTTTACTTCCACGTGGGTAACATGTAGATGACCAGGTTTAGCCGTGGATGCTGTCGAGGACTTTTTGGAGTTTTTGACATTTTGGTTGACTTAGAGGGTCTTGCTCTGATAATGTAACATCGGGTTGGGGTTTTTGAGTTGAACCATGTTTGATAGATTTTTGTTATTTTGATTATGTTGTTGTGCAAGGAAAACTTTGGATTTTCCTTTTTGAGTTCCGCTGCCATTTGAGCAATTTTTGAGTAATTTTGGAAAAACACGTTGTTTACGGAGCATTGACTTTGATTTGAATTATTGAGAAATGTACGCCATTTGAGGTGATTTTTATCATGTTTAAAATATTACTATAATAAATGTGAATGATTTGCCATTATATTTTTGGGATAGAAAATGGTGTTACAATCCTCCTCATGGTTCAAGAGGCAAATACGGTAGCCACAACCCTCTTGAATATTGTCGCTCTAGGAAATCCCTGCCACGCCATTTCCAATAGAAGGACATGTAAAATACTAAGCCCCAGGATTCCCCTCACCGTTGGAAGAACACTCTCTCCCTACCTATCATCGACTTAAGGATTCCTAAATTCGTCAAAAAATAATAGTTAATGCTAGACAACTATGACAGGACCAAGGACCTAGACAAACACATTAAGAGTATAAACATCATACTCGAATATCATCATTCTAGAAGCGCAGTGAAATGAAAACTATTTGCGCTAACTCTGAAAAGAGGCCATATGATGTGAGTCAAGACCAAGTAGAACAATTCTATTAATTCATGTTGGAAGTTGTGTAATGAATTCACATTGTTATTTAGTGTGTGGAAACGAAAACCAAAAATAATACTCGTCCTCAGTGGGATTAACAAAAGAAGAAGGAAACCCTCCGAGAATATATCGAGTGGCTCATGAAAGTGGCAATGGAAATAGGCGGGTCCAATGATGGGCTAAAATGTTATATCTTCAAAAACCGATTGAGTACAAACTCAATGTCCCATGAGAAGTCATGGCTATAGGGAGCGAGGATCATGAGAAACCACCTCATTAGAGCCCAACCATATATTAATTATAATGAGAAGTTGTTGGCCGAGTTTGGTCAAAAGATAATAGATGACGAGGACAAAGAAGCACAATGGGGGGTGAGGGCAGAAACATGGTACTCATCTTGAAGGTGTGAGAAAACACAAGAAATGGGGGTTTGAATTGGGTTTTTAAAAATGAAAGCTTTTTGTGAAACTCAAATAAAGATCACAAATAAACTAACAAGAGAGAAAGACACATGATATATCCTGGTTCACTTGAAAACTATCAAGCTAATTCAGTACACGCCAAGGTGATTTCCCCTTATACACAAGGACTTAATCCACTATAATCAACTGATTACATTGCACTAGTGTCATACCCCAAATTTTTCCTACTTCGACAATTAATGAATGTTTTACTACTTCATGACTTCTAGCCACGACTCTCCAAGGTCTCTATTTAAATAAGTTGCTTATATGCAAAGGTACTCCACATGATACTTCTAGACACGTTCGATTTAGCCTCAGGCTTTGTTCGATTTGATTGTAAACATAGTACTATATTTGGATTCTAAATCAGTTTGTGACAAACTTAGATTTAGCTAGCAGATTTCAAGTCATCGGTTTGTGACAAACTTAGATTTGACTTACAAATTTTGGGTCATAATTAAGTTAGAATTTGGATGCAATTAGTCAAGAAGATCATCAACTGGTGATGGCATTAGAATAGCAAATCTAATATCATTACTAATCAACACGAATTTAAAATTGCAAATAAGTACGAGTTTGCCACAAGATGGATGCCAAAATACAAATGGATGTTAATATGGCCACATTTTATTGCTTGGATTGTAAGAAAATAATAATACTACAAGCTTGCAAGTGCACAATATGTTCATCCTAGTGTTTATCAAATCAAGCTTATACTATACAGCTAAGTTATAAGAATACAAAGTTCAAGAGGTAAAATTCCATGGTTCTAGAGGGTTTGTCTTGTAAAGTATAGGAAAAGTAAATGAGCAGAATGTTAGTGCATTACAAGAAATCGAAAGTGAAAGTTCAGCAAAGCACTTTATGCTTGAAAAGTAAAGCTTCGTTGCAAACATTACTTGAAACAACATCACAAGGTTCAAGGGTTCAAATAGTGCTACAATTAACCGCAAGACAATTACAAAAGCTCAAAATCAAAGAACTCTAAAGTCTAAAGCATGGAGCTACATGATTGATCAAGTGCAAGACCTAAGGGCGGCGGTTATTGTTTTTTTTCCATGCCAAAATCACTTCTTCATCACAAGTACACAAGCAATATTACATACAAGGTTGGTGCATAAAGTTCCCATAACACACAAAGCATCAGTTACCAAACCAGCCGTTGTTTCACGTCTCACAGCAAACCATGTGAAGCAACATAGTCACTGACTTGTGACAATGGAGTTTACGGCAGCCTTCATGCCACCTCTTCCCTACTTAAGAACAACTCAATAAACCGCTTCGGAAAACACTTCATAACTCTTTCCATGATAAACGCTTTCACTTAGCCTGCATCCTTGGATGGTCGAAGAAAGAGACTTACAACCTGCACGAAAACAGGAGGTAATGATCAGAGCTAGAATGGTCAGGTCATTTTTAGAAAAGGAAATCGAATAAGCATTTAAAGAATAACTAAGTAATTAGATGTTACCAAGATGTTTCCAAAGCCAAGAGTTAGAAGCGGTTTTGTCCATTCCCACCAGCACTTTATATCCAAGTTATGTCATTAAGGTGCTAACCAGGTTAGTGCTCGTAATGATAATTGATGCAAATTCGTCGTGACAACCTCGTTAATAAGACTCACACCAGATTACCATACTACAAGGGAAATGACAAAAGCAGGGGTCAGGATGAATGGAACAGTCCATGAAGAAAATGCATAACGGTCCATGAAGAGAATACACAATTAATCACCTGAGATATTCACAAATAAAAAGTTAACAGGAGGTGATTTGTTGAATCAAAAGAAGGACTACATAATCAACATGGTAAAAAAGGTACACATATTACAAAACATGTTGCAGCAGTAAAAGACGCAAAAAACCAGAATTAAAAATGGTCAATGATTGTTTTGAGTCAAAGGAAGGATTGCCACATCAGCACAAATCCAAGCAGTAAAAATCACAAACTTGACCGTGAAATTTAAAGTAAAAACCAGATATTTTCACAGTAGCTACAGACAAATTAACAGGTCACCATCACCTTGGTCCCTCCACAAAATCCTTGTGCAAAACTTCTCTAACGGTATTGCAGGTCCGCAGCTCACAATCTCACACACTTGAAGGCATATTCCTCAAAATTTCTCTAAAATTCACACGTATGAGAAGGCCCAGAATCTTCCTATAAAAAGGGACCCAATGATTAGTGAAATGGACAAGAAAAAACCCTAAGGCATATGCGTTCTCTGCTCCAGCCGTCATCAATTCTTCAACATAAAAAAAAATTCTCACAAAATAACTCACTGGTCATCTTCAAAAATCATCACCCTTCACAAACCTGCAGAAAACCATTTCACTATTAAACTCACGAACCCAAAGCTTCCAAAGAATAACAACACAGACCAGACTTATCCATGAGAGTGAAGAAACAAAAATGCAAAGATATTTATCTTCGCATCGGCATGACTGAACAAAACACAATAAGGAGATGAGGAGCATCGCATCGAGTGGAAGCTCATTTCGTTTGCTGATAGCATCATACAAACACACCATGATTAGTCCATATTCTAAGGTCACAAGGATAAAGATATAGTGAAGAACTTCCTTGTCTTGATCCGCGAATCCACCGGTTGGTACTCCGAGCTCGCTTCCGAATAAGGTAGTTCAAACTCTCCTTTTGATTCAAACTTGATGCCATGTGATGCATTTAAACCCATAGAATGTTCTCCTCATGTTTAATTACTTTTTACTCACCGTAGGAGCTTCGATTGAGCTCTGATTTTTTTAGGGTTTGTTTCTTTTCGAAACCCTTTTTCTTCATATAACTTGTGAAATACTACATCGTAAGCATCCATGATCAGAGCTGAGTGTGGATTCATTTGCACGGTGAAGCTCAGAGATGCAATTTTCCGCGGTTTGTTTGGAAAGAATGACTCGGTTAAGAAGGAGGGATTGAAGTGATAGGGTTTCTGGGTAAATGCTTCTTCTCTCCTTTTAATTAATAACTGTTTGAATTAATAATGTTTATCAATATATTCTGCACTGCCCGAGGTTGATTATTGGTATTGCATTAATGACCATGAAAGGAATCCGATGGGTTTTGCTTAAGAGGGGATACTTTTCGTTTTTTTTATCTTTATTTTGTGTTAATTGGCAAGTTAATTTTGTTTTAATGTATTATTATTTTCCGTTTTTGTTGGTATTTCCCAATGTACTTAGCTGACAATCCAACAGACTTTTGAGATATTCAATTTTTTTTTCTATTGAGGCTATCTAAGGGTGGCATTTTGATTAAGTATTGGAAATTTTAATTCTCGCGGGCTGTCGTTTTGTGGACCGTAGCCCATTATGCCATAACTTACTGTTTTTGCTTGTTTTTTTTTCTAATTATATTCATTGCATGTACATTATTTTTAAGATTTAAGTTAGTTAAAAAGAGAGAAATTGTTTTTTTTTTATTTTATGAAATTTAACTATTTAATTCACCTATTATTATTTTATTCTTTTTTTAAGATATTATTGCAAGACAAATTATAGTTTTTTTTATGACTATTAAAATAAGTAACTCCAATTTATTTTTATACTAGTTCAATTTATTTTTAATATACAAACTATTTTTAAACTTTATTTCTAAAGTTTTATTTTATTTTATTTTTATTTTTATTTTTTTAATTGTATTTCAATATATATTTTTCAACACTAAAATTATTTTCAATCAAAATTATGAAAAAACTAAATCTTTGAAGTCTAGCACTTCTTAGATTTTTGGACAATCATTATTGAGGTGTACACCTTAAATAATGTATTATTCGACTTTTCATTTTTAAAATACTCTTTTTGAATAAAGAAATATCATAGGAATCTAGCATTCCGTGTGAAATTTCCATTGTTTATACAAACATTTTTCGAATGAAAAGGTGTTGTTAGGATCTAGCATCCAAATGATACCTCGATTAATTGGTTGTGAGACCGACGTCTCATTTATCAAATAATTATCACTTCTCCTATACTTTTCAAATCCAATCTCATATTCTCACTTCTCATACCACAAACTCTTTTCATACCCTCGATTCAATTCAAACTATTTTCTCAACTTTTTTCTCAATTAAAGCTCCGAAAGAAGGAGGTTCTTGGAATCTAGCATTCCTTGAATTTTTGAGTGAATAATTTTTTAGGCACGCTGTTGAGTTGTTATTCACTCAATCTTTCGACTTTTCAAAACATTTCCTCAACCTTTTTCGATTCAAACTCTAAAAGAAGGAGTTTCTTGGGATCTAGCATTCCTTGAATTTTCGAGTGAATAATTCTCGAGACACGCTCTTGAGTTATTATTCACTCAATCTTTCGACTTTTTCACACTTTTTTTTCGACATTTTTCTCGATTCAAACCTCAAAAGAAGGAGGTTCTTGGGATCTAGCATTCTTTGAATTTTCGAGTGAATAATTCTCTAGGCACGCTCTTGAGTTGTTATTCACTCAATCTTTCGACTTTTCAAACTCAATCATTCTCAAACATTCTCCTAAGTCGAATGCTCGTACGCATTCGCAACCATCGACATTTCGTACACACTTCACAACTCATCGTGATTTCGATATTAGGGGCACCCTTAGGGACTAATATCGTTTCTCACAATCCAACCCTTGACACGTCGTCAAGTCGGTTCCGTCTTCAGTCAAAATCCTCGACACGTCGTCGAGCCGTTTTTCAAAACAACTTTCTTTTGCCTCACATTCCGTTTTTTGACCCAATCTTTTACAAACGTTTTTTTAACTTACGAAAGAGGGATATTCTTAGAATCTAGCATTCTTTGGATATTCGAACGATTAACTCTCTAGGCGCGCCCTTGAGTTGTTATTAGTTCATTCTTTGAATTCTTGGAATCTCGCATTCCTTGAATTCTTGAGTGACAAGTTCTTGAGGCACGCTCTTGGGTTGCTTGTCAATCACTCTTTCGTCTCAAACTCAACTTTAATCCAATTCAATCCCGTTTCTTTTCGTGGTTGTTCCCACGAACTACGACTGCTCTGATTCTTTATTCATTCTTGAATATAAGATACGTAGGCACAAGATTTCGATGATCTTGGCAAGCACACTTCTATCTTCCTCCATTATTCTGTCCACACCTTTCCCATCCTTTCTCGTAGTCGAACTACGACGCTCTGATTTCTCATTCTCGTCCGAATGAGCATACGTAGGCACAAGGGCCCCAATCCTTGGCGAGCACTCTATCCTTTAACCACCCATCTCCCCTTAGCGTCTTAAACCTTTTACCCTACCAATTCTACCTTTATCATCCAGAAAAAAACAAGTAAACCTAGACAACACTCTCCACAAAATACCTTAAGAGGTTCCCGTTGAGTACAACGGACGTGAGGGGTGCTAATACCTTCCCCTTGCGTAACCGACTCCCGAACCCGGAACTTGGTTGCGACAGCCCTGTTCCTATTTTTTTCGTTTTTAAGAGGTTTTCTCGATATTTTCCTCTCCCGTTTATTCGGGAAAAATAAAGTTCGGTGGCGACTCTGTCGAACCGCATTTCCGCGCCTTTCGCGCGAGGGTCGTTTCTCAGAAAGGTCTCCGTGATTTTTCGAGGTGCGACAGCTGGCGACTATGCTGGGGATGTTTGCTCCATGCAAAGAGAGAGTCGAGCCTATCTTTTGGTTTGTGAGGAGTGTTGTTTTTATTTGTTTTTCTTTTTGTTTATGTATTTGTTCTCTTGTCGATTTTATTTGTGCTTGTTATCTTGGTCGCCTGTTGGTTCTTGGGATGACATCATAAGTAAAGCTCTACACCCGAGCTTTGGTAAAAGCAGAGAGAACACATAGTTTAAAATTGGTAGTCGAGTAGTGTTAGTCTCTGAGGACTCGCTCCTTGTGGGCCTAGCATGAAAGCTCCTCCAGAGGAGACCTATTCGTAGATCTTGTTGTAACACAGCTAGCCTGTTGCACGACTTGATTCATGAAGGGTCCATGATTCTGGGAACCTTTTTAGCACCAGTTCCAATAATGGTGGTCGTGTAGTGTTAGTCTCCGAGGACTTGCTCCTTGTGGGCCTAGCATGAGGACTCCGCTCAGGAGAGACCTTATCGTCATTATCGTCGTAATACAGCCAGCTTGTTGCGTGACGCTAATACGATTAGTGTCCGTGATCTTGGGAACCAAAACATAGAAACCATCCCGTGAGTGGGTTTATGGGTAATCGTATAGATCTTCCCGTATAGGGCTTACCTATCAGGTTTCTTTGATAAGAAATTGTGGTTACCTACCTGTTACAATTATCAGCTTTAGAGTTGTTTGAACTATGAAAATGCGATCCTGGATCTTGTATCTTGCATATCATTTGCATTGCATCTCATATGTTGTGCATTTTGCATTTCCAATCCTTCAGCAGAATCTTATGTCTTCTTCCTTCCTCTCCAGTAAATCAAGTTGATTCCTCGACATCTCCAATAAATCAAGATGATTCCTCGACACCAGTACGCGACTAGAGCCAATACAAGACGAATGATGGAGCAGATTCAACAGGAGCAAGCCGACTTCAGGGAAGAGTTAGATTTTATCAAAGTAAAGATTGACCGGATCCTCGAAGCCATCATCGCAGCCAGAAGAGAGGAAGAACAACGTGAAGCTGCTACTGTCGTCAACAACAATGGTCAAGGACAAGGGTCTACTTCCATCCCTTTGGTTCCAATTCCAAATCCTCATGGGATGCCGTTGAACTTCAATAACGCAGCTGAAGGAAACACTTCTCAGCCAATCCCAGCGCCTGGAGTTACTGTTGGAGCTATCCCGCAGGCCCAGCCTACTGTCGTACAGATCCCAGCTCCCCATACCGAAGATACTATGATGGATCATTATGACGACGTTCAGAACTATCATGCTGCTATCCCCATTTCCAGTCTTGTTGCTGCTCGGGATTCGGAAGCTATGAAGATGTGCCGAGATCTAGCTGAGAAACTCTGAGCCATGGAGGGGCACAATTCAAATTCTTTCAGTGCTTTGGAATTATGCTTGGTGCCTGATGTTGTCATTCCTCCCAAGTTCAAAGTGCCGGAATTTTCGAAGTACAAAGGTCTCAGTTGTCCAAACATTCATCTAAAGATGTATTGTCGCAAGATGGCTGCCTATGCCAGAGACGAAAAGCTAATGATTCATTGCTTCCAAGACAGCTTGTCTGGGGCATCACTCGAATGGTATATGCAGCTGGAAAGTAACAGTGTGCGCACTTGGGCCGAGCTAGCCGATGCATTTGTCAAACAGTACAAATACAACACAGATCTTGCTCCGAATCGTACTCAGCTTCAGAGTATGACTCAGAAGGATATCGAATCCTTCAAGGAGTAGGTGCAACGATGGAGAGAGCTAGCCACAAGGGTGCATCCACCTCTTGTTGACCGTGAACTGATTGACATTTTCATGGGCACCTTGCAAGGCCAGTACTGTTAGAACACATATTAGTTCTTAATAATATCTACATGTTTTGATGATAACTATTATGAAATTTTGTAATTAAGAATTATATACTCTAAAATTTGCTTAAGAGTTTTTACTCCAGATATTAAAGTAATTATCTCTCCAGAAGCAAATCAGAACTGAACATAAGAAATATGCTAGGCTCTGAAGCGTCAGATGCATCCATTAGAAGATTCTGAATGCTGCCATTAGAAGATCCTGAGCGTAGCCTCCAGAAGGATCTGAAGCAGAAGCTCCAGAAGAATCTGAAGCAAGTCAAAAGCATCTGAATCAAAGAAGAATTTTGTATGAAGAGTTTTCAAGCATAGTTACTACAGAAGATTCTGAGTGTACTAAAGCTGCCAGTACTGAGGATTTGACTCAAATATGCTCTGAACTTATACACGCTAAAAGCACACCTGCTGCAAAGACTCTGATTCAGCAAAACTCTGATCAACATCAGAAGGCTCTGATCAAATTAAACTCTGATGATTCTTGCTGAAAATTGATGAAGAAGAATTCAAAGATTATGTCCGTTGGAATATCCAAACGACTCTTTCCTTATTTATGCTAGACACAAGAACACAGACAAAAAGGATTTCTCTGTGCTTTCTTCTTCTAGGAAAGGTCACTTGATGTGAAGACAAAAAGGCTCAGACCTTTTGGTACACTCTTCTCAACGTGAAATACTCTTGGATCAATGTGCCTATAAAAGGAAGTCTCCAACCATCTTCTTCAGTTGACGTTCCAAAGCTCTCATTCAATTCACATTCTTTCTAGAATTAATTTCTTTGTTCTTAATATTAAGTGAAAAATCACAGTTGTGATAAAGCTTTATTAGAAGCAATTTAAACACTTGTATTTGTTATTACATTTTATTGTAAGAAAACCTTAAGAAGATCCAGTTAGGATCAGTAGTTCTTGAGAAGACTTTGAACAGTTGTTCTTAGTGCTTACTATTGTAATCAGTTGATTAAATAGTGGATTAAGTCCTTGTTTGAGAAAGGCAAATCACTCTAGGAAGGGTGGACTGGAGTAGTTGAGTTCAACGAACCAGGATAAAAATACTTGAGTTTTTATTTCTAAGTTTTTACCTTCATACTTATTCAACCCCCCTTCTAAGTATTTTCTCAACTTCAGTTGGTATCAGAGCTCCGGTTCTGTGTGTGCTACCACTTCGCAGTGACAGTAAAGATCCAATGAGAAAAACTTTGATACATATTTGGTTGTTACTATGGCTGATAATTCAATGTCTAACACTAACAACAAATATGAAGAAAGGGACAGAATCAGCACTAAACCCCCTATGTTTAATGGGGAGAAATTTGATTATTGGAAAGACAGGATTGAAAGTTTTTTCCTTGGTTATGATGCTGATTTATGGGATTTGGTCATAGATGGATATGTTCATCCCATTGATGGGAATGGCAAGAAAGTAGATAGAAAATCTATGACAGAAGCCCAAAAGAAGGAATTTAGAAATCACCATAAGGCCAGAACAATATTGTTAAATGCAATATCTCACACTGAGTATGAAAAGATCACAAATAGAGAAACTGCATTTGACATGTTTGAGTCCTTAAAGATTACTCATGAGGGAAACTCTCAAGTCAAGGAAACAAAGGCTCTGGCTCTAATCCAGAAGTATGAAGCCTTCAAGATGGAAGACTCTGAATCTGTTGAAGCTATGTTCTCCAGATTTCAAATACTTACAGCTGGACTAAAGGTTCTGGATAAAGGATACTCTACTGCTGATCATGTGAAAAAGATCATCAGAAGCTTACCTACCAGATGGAGACCTATGGTGACTGCGCTGAAAATGGCTAAAGATCTGAACAAGATCTCCTTGGAGGAACTAATCAGTTCACTAAGGAGTCATGAAATTGAACTTGAGGAAGATGAACCTCAAAAGAAAGGTAAATCAATTGCTTTAAAATCTAATAAATCTGCTAAAGCATTGCAGGTAATAGAGGAAAGCTCTGAAGAATCCTCATCTGAAGATGAAGATGAACTATCCATGTTGTCCAGAAGAATAAACAAACTCTGGAAGCATAAAGGAAAGAAGTTCAGAAACTTCAGGAAGCCTGACCAAAGAAAAGAGTATTCTGGACACAGAAGATCTGGCAAAAAGGAGGTTGTCTGTTATAAATGTAAAGAACCTGGACATTACAAAAATGAATGTCCAAAGGTGCTGAAAGAAAAGCCTAAAAAAAAATTTGATAAGAAGAAAAAGGTTCTAATGGCCACCTGGGATGATTCAGATACATCTGAATCTAAATCTGAGTCAGAAGAGGAATGTGTCAATGTAACTTTGATGGCAGACATAGAAGATCAGGAGGAAGGAACTTCAGGATCTGAATCTGACTCTGACGCTGAAGAGGTAATGGCTAAACTCACTAAAGAAGAACTTATCAAAGTGTTATCAGAAGTTCTGAAGAGCTATAACAATATTAAGCTCAAATACAAGAAGCGTCAAAGCAATCTTGTATCTGAGAATAATATTCTCAAATCAGAAGTAGCTGAGCTAAATGAAAAGAACTTAAAATTGAAAAATGATTCTGAATTAGCTCAACAAAACTCTGATTCTGAAACTGAATCTGAATGCAAAAATATTTTGGAAAAATATGATTACAGCTTTCAGAAGTTTCTTGCTAAAAGCATAGACAGAAGCAAAATGGCTTCTATGATCTATGGAGTTAGCAGAAATAACAGAAAAGGAATTGGATATAAATCTTCCTTTGGAAAGGATTTAAATCCAAAACCTATTGATAAAATTATCATCAAGAAAACTCCTTTATATTCCCACTTTAAATTTGGTCACTTGAATGATATTGAACAAACACGTTCTGAAAAGAATATTCATGTGTTTAAATCTAAGGCTAGTAAGAATAAACCTTATGTTGAAAAACAGAAGTTTAGACAAACCTTCAGAACAACTAACCCAAAAGGACCCAAGAAGATCTGGGTACCTAAAAGTAAAATAATTCCTATTGCAGATGTTCTTAGCAGTAAGGTCAGGACGCCAATCATGGTACCTGGACTCTGGATGCTCGCGACACATGACAGGAGAAAGGTCTATGTTCCAAAGTCTGGAGCTTAGATCTGGAGGTGATGTGAAATTTGGAGGGAATCAGAAGGGCAAGATCATTGGATTTGGCACTATTGGAAATGGTAAACTTCCCTCTATTACTAATGTCTTACTTGTAGAAGGATTAAAGCATAATTTATTATCCATAAGTCAATTAAGTGACAATGGTTATGATATAACCTTTAATCAAAAATGTTGTAAAGCTATTAGTCAAAAGGATGTCTCTATCCTATTTAGTGGAAAGAGGAAAAACAACATTTATAAAATAAATCTTTCAGAACATAAGGTTCAGAATGTTAAATGTCTCTTGTCTGTTAATGAGGAGCAATGTGTCTGGCACAGAAAATTGGGGCATATTAATATGAGACGTATATCTCAGATTAATAAACTTAATCTTGTCAGAGGACTTCCTAATCTGAAGTTCACCTCAGATGCTCTTTGTGAAGCATGTCAAAAAGGGAAGTTTTCAAAATCATCTTTTAAATCAAAAAATGTTGTTTCTACTTCCAGACCACTAGAATTACTTCATATTGATCTGTTTGGACCAGTGAAAACTGCATCCATCAGAGGCAAGAAGTATGGATTAGTCATTGTTGATGACTATAGTAGATGGACATGGGTAAAGTTCTTAAAACACAAGGATGAGTCACATTCTGTGTTCTTTGACTTCTGTAAACAAGTCCAGAATGAAAAAAATTTCAAAATTATAAAAGTCAGAAGTGATCATGGTGGTGAATTTGAAAATAAATATTTTGAAAAATATTTTAATGAAAATGGTATTGCTCATGATTTTTCCTGTCCTAGAACTCCACAACAAAATGGAGTTGTAGAGAGGAAAAATAGAACTCTGCAAGAAATGGCCAGAACCATGATCAATGAGACTAATCTGGCAAAACACTTTTGGGCAGAAGCAATCAACACAGCCTATTACATTCAGAATAGAGTGTCTGTAAGACCTCTTCTGGAGAAGACTCCATATGAACTGTGGAAGAACAGAAAGCCCAACATTTCATATTTTCATCCTTTTGGATGTATTTGCTATATGTTAAATACTAAAGTAAATCTGAACAAGTTTGATTCCAAAGCACAGAAGTGTTTCATGCTTGGATATTCTGAACGCTCTAAAGGCTACAGAGTATACAACATTGAGACACAGATTGTGGAAGAATCTATTCATGTTAGATTTGATGATAAGCTTGGCAGTAAAAAGCCAAAGCAGTCTGAAAACTCTGCAGATAGAGAAGTAGTCTTCACAGACTCTGAAAGCTCAGAGGCAGATAAAGCTCAAGTGAAGGAACCAGAAGCAACGCCGAATGAAATTCCTTTAACTTCTCAGATGAACAAATTTAAACATTTATGAAGAATCAACTGTTAGAGGATCATCTTCCAGAATCAAAGCTTCTCATCCAGAGAATGTTATTATTGGAAAGAAGGATGACCCTATCAGAACAAGATCTTTTCTCAGATCATCTGAAGCATCATTATTTAGACTGGTGTCAGTAATTGAACCAACTTCTGTAGATGAAGCTCTGCAAGACAATGATTGGATTATTGCCATGCAAGAAGAGTTAAATCAATTCACTAGAAATGATGTGTGGGATTTAGTTCAAAGACCAAAAGGATTCAATATAATTGGAACTAAATGGGTCTTCAGAAATAAGCTTAATGAGAAAGGAGAAGTTGAAAGAAATAAGGCAAGGCTTGTTGCTCAAGGGTACAGTCAACAAGAAGGTATTGATTATACTGAAACTTATGCTCTAGTGGCAAGGTTAGAATCTATACGCCTTCTTATTTCATTTGCTGCACAAAATAACATCACTCTGTATCAGATGGATGTTAAAAGTGCCTTTCTAAATGGTATTATAGAAGAAGAATTTTATGTCCACCAGCCTCCTGGTTTTGAGAGTGAAAAATTTCCAGATTATGTTTTCAAACTAAAGAAATCTCGGTATGGTTTAAAACAAGCTCCCAGAGCTTCGTATGAGAGATTGAGCAATTTTCTTCTGGAGAAAAATCAGAGGCAAAGTGGACACAACTCTCTTTTGTAAATCATTTAAGAAAGATCTTCTAATTTGTCAAATTTATATGGATGATATCATATTTGGATCTACCAATACTATGCTGGGAAAGGAGTTTGCTCAATGTATGCAGGCAGAATTTGAAATGAGCATGATGGGAGAATTGAGATTCTTTCTGGGAATTCAAGTCAACCAAACTCCAGAGTGCACTTACATACATCATACCAAATATGTTAAAGAACTTTTGAAGAAATTTAACATGACTGATAGTAAGCTGGCAAAGACTCCCATGCACCCAACTAGTTCACTAGGCAAGGAAGAGGTAAGTAAGAGAGTAGATCAGAAACTCTACAGAGGTATGATAGGATCTCTTCTTTACTTAACTGCTTCTAGACCTGACATATTGTTCAGTGTATGCTTGTGTGCTAGATTCCAATCATATCCTAGAGAATCACACTTGACAGCTATCAAGAGGATTCTAAGGTATCTGAAAGGTACTTCTAATGTGGGTTTGTGTTACAGAAAATCTGATGATTTCAAATTAGTTGGATTCTGTGATGCTGACTATGCTGGAGACAGAGTGAAAAGAAAAAGTACTTCTGGAAGTTGTCAATTTCTAGGAAGAAATCTAATATCTTGGTACAGCAAGAAGCAACCCACAATTGCACTATCAACCACAGAGGCAGAATATATTGTTGTTGCTGGATTTAGCACGCAGATGCTCTGGATGAAAAGTCAGCTAGAAGACTATCAGATATTTGAAAGTAACATTTCTATATTCTGTGATAATACTTCTGCTATATGTTTGTCTAAAAACCCCATTTTACACTCTAAGGCAAAACATATAAAAATTAAGCATCATTTCATCAGAGACTATGTTCAGAAGGGAATTATAAATTTAGCATTTGTTGATACAGATCATCAATGGGCAGATATTTTCACAAAACCCCTTGTTGAAGATAGATTCAAATTTATTCTGAAAAATATTAGTATGGATTTGTGTCCAGAATAATATTTGTCAGAAGCAAATTTTACAGATGCAAAAATGTTTAATGCTCTGAAGTATTTCATCTGATCTTTTATTCATTTCCTTAAATTACTTTATTTGTGAAACTCTGAACTAACAATACTCAGAGGATCTGAACGTTGGTTAACGTTTCATTTCTCAAGAGAATTCAGAAGCACATGCAAGCAAACACGTGTCACTCTAAATCTGCAAAGATGGCGTGTACACTACTGAAGAGACATTTGAGTGAAGTTTGAATGGTGAAAATCTTGATTTTCCCCCCAATTTGTCAGAATCAATTAATGCTTGAAATGATTTTTATTCTTTTTCATTAATTGTTATGTGTGAACTTGCCATTATCTGTCTGTTTGTATGCCTAAGTGTTTACTATAAATATCTCATTTCTCACCACTTTCACACTTTTCACATCTCAAAACGTTTATGCATTTCTGTCTTCTTTTCTCTCTTCACAAAAACCCTAAACGTTTGACAAACTCATCTTCAATGGCAACTTCATCATCCACTGCTGCACAGTTTCAATCAACCATGGTTGCAGTTACTTCTGCAAATATGGGTGTGACTCCATATACGACACCAAAGAGAACTTTGTTAACACCTGTTGACAAACTGGAAGTTCTCTGTGAATCAATGGTGGAATTTGATTCACTGGCTGAAAATGGATTTGAGTTTCGTTCCATAATTGATGCTCAAAGGATGGGTAAAATACTTTGACAGACTTTTTGGACCAGTTTACCCCCATTTGGTGAAAGAGTTCTGGATCCATGCTGCTGTATACCATAAGTTTATCTTGTCTTCTGTTCTGGGTAAAGAGATAATCATCACAGAAGATCTGATCAGGAAACTCATTGGATATGAGGAGACTGATGGAGTATCTCATCTGCCAGCTGGGCGTGTAGATATGGAAGAAGTGTATGAGGAAGTTATGACTGCTGGACAGGCCTCTAATAAGTTCAAAGATCTGAAGCCTGACTACAAGATCTAGGCAAAGATTTTCATGGGATGCATTCATCACAGAAAATCTACAAACTCTCCAGATTACGTGAACAATGAACATCTCTACTTTATGTACTGCTTAAGTCAGAGCACTAAGGTAGATCTTCCCTACATTATGTTCATGCACTTATGGAATCATATAAATGCCTCCAGAGAATCTGTGAAAGAAAAAGGTCAGAAGATCAGAACATGGATTCCCTTTGGAAGGTTAATTTCATATTTTTTGACAGAAAATGGACTGGTGACTGCTCTATATGCTGCTGGAGTCACAGATGAACTTGAATTCATTCTTGGAAAACCTCTGAATGCAAAGAGTCTTCAGAGACTAAAAATTGTAGAAGAACTCACATCAGCACCCAAGAAGCTGAATATCACTGAACTCAGTCAGAAGAGAATCCCAGTAGAAGACTACCCTCTGTACTTTGCTGAAGAACCAAGGGAAATAATAGTGAGTTATATTGATGCTTTCAAGGCAGATGGAACGCCCATTCCTGCAGATATTCTGAAAAGAGCAAGGGAACCATTGCCTGATGGAGGAGATGAGATCACTAGAAAAAGAAGTCAATCAGAAGCAGAAGATGTGACTGTTCAGAAGAAGCCCAAAGTTGCTGACAAGCCTCAGAAGCTGATCAAGAAGAAAGCATCTGGAGACGCTCCTTCTGTTCCTGCAAAACGTATCAAGATTAAAGGTGCCAAATCTTCTGTATCTTCTGTAAATAATACTGTTGTAAATGATTCAACATTTAAGTCTATTCCAAAACCACCTTCTACTCAAAAACAATATGTTCCTGCTCCACCTCATATATCTGTTCCATCCCCACAAAAATCATCTAATCCTGTTTCCATCTCACCTGTAAAACCTTCTACTACACAATCATCTGCACCAAAACCAACAACAACAACAAAACCACAAAATCAGACTCCACAACCAGAAAAATCAACAAAACAATCTGTACCACAACAACAACAATCAGAAAAACAACCTCAAACAGAAAAACCTACAGAACAATCTGAACAACAACCACAACAACCAGAAAAACAATCTGAACCACAACCATAACAACAAGAAAAACAACCACAACTAGAAAAACCACCATCAACCACATCTGAACCTATTGTATCTACAAAAGTTACATCTGATCCTATTACATCAGAACCACCTACAACTGAACCACCATCAAAACCTTCTGAAAATCCATCAGAAACAGCTAACCCATCTGAAACCCATATTCCTGAGATAGAGGTTCTAAACATTACACCTCTCAAAACGGTTTTTGAAGTGTCCTCTACCTCTTACACTCCAACCTCATCATCCAATTCATCAGAATCTGATATACACCCAGATTTTCTGGTATCCCCCTCTCACAGAAATTCTGAAGTAAACCAACCAGAACCCCCTGTTTCCTCTGAAGTTATTATTCCAAATCCTATTCCAACACCTAAACCATATTCTGAAATTACCATTCCCAATCCTACCCCTGCACCCAAGCCAAGAACATCTGAGCATGTACCTTCTGCTTCGTGCAAACTATCTTCTTCTAACAAACTTCCTTCTGGTTTCACCTTGAAAAATTTCTACACCAGAATTGAACCCTCTGACACTATCACTCCTCTTAAACCTAAACTTACCATCATTCTACCATCTGTGCTTCAAACATATATTAAAACAATGTCAGCAGTACCTTCATCAGATCCAAAACCATCCTCTGCTATATCTGCAAAATCTGATAAACCTGCAAAATCTGCTTTCAAACCTTACTCTAATAAACCATTTGATGTGGTTTCCTATCCAACCAAAGCAAAACCAAATCTGATGAATGCTTTAACCAAATCAAAACCTGACAAATCATCTGAAATTCCATTCATACCCTACTACCCTCCTCCTCTGATCTCCATTCGTAAATCCATCTTTCCACCTACTCCCCAACCAAAGCCAATAACCTTGGAAACTTTGTTAAACCCAAGACCTAGACTGAATGTTGATCATTTATTTACAAGTTTTTTTGCAATAAATACATATGTATTTAGGTTTTGTACAGAGGAAATGTTCATCAACAATGGATGTAAAGGAATTTGATGCCATTTGGAATGGCTTCATAAACAGATTCAACACTGTAGCATCAAATCTGAAGAACGTATGTTCTGATGATGCGAATCTCAAATTTGCTGAAGTTGCTAGAAGTTTGTTCTGGACTATTAAGAGATCTGGATCATTGCTTCTTACAGATACTTCTTCATCATCAGAAGAGAATACTGAATCTGCATCTGAAGACAACTCCTTCTGGCTCTACTGCTCCTAGCTCCAAAGCCCATATGGAAATTGATTCTGTTCAAGCTTCAGAAACTGTTCCACCTTCTTCATCTGAGATCAAGAAAGAATATCCAGATCTTGAAGATACGATTGCAGTTCTGGAAGCTGGTCAATCAGAAATCAAGTCATGGATGGCTAAACAAGATAAGAAGTCTGAAGACATGACTCTGTGGATGTCCCAACAGGATCAGAAGAATGAAACCATGGCCAAGCGGATGTCAAAACAAGAACAGTCTTCTTCTGACATCACGGATCTGTTGAAGATGCTTTTGTCAAAACACTCTTAGTTTATTTATTTTTTCTTCTGATGTTTGCATCTAATGTTTACATATGTATTTGAATATCTTCTGATGTGTGTACTTTTGCTCTGAATGAATGAATGAATGTTTCAAAGTTTTCTCCACATGATTTATCTCATTTATTGTTTCCTTTTCTTTGTCTTTTCTAAGTTATTTCTTTTTGCTTATGACAAAAAAGGGGGAGAAAATAGATCTGAACTGTTTAATTAAACTTCACCAGAATGAAACTTCAGACATATCAATTTTATCTAACATAAAATCTGAGTATTTCAGAACATTTGATATGTACACTCTGTAAAAGAAACTCTGAGTCTCTCAGATCATTTGACAATTATCAGACTCTGACTCTAAAATATGCAAGACACTCTGACTCTCAAATGTTAAAGAACAATTAAGTTCTAACTCTGAAAAACACTCAAGACAAAAGGGTAGTTTCTATTCCTTATTTATATTTAATTCAGGGGGAGATTCATCATCTCAGGGGGAGTTATAATTATTCTATTTTTCAATTAAACAAAATTTCTGATGTTTTGTCATCATCAAAAATGGGGAGATTGTTAGAACACAGATTGGTTCTTAATAATATCTCTATGTTTTGATGATAACAATTATGAAATTTTGTAATTAAGAATTATATACTCTAAAATTTGCTTAAGAGTTTTTACTGCAGATATTAAAGTAATTATCTCTCCAGAAGCAAATAAGAACTGAACATAAGAAATATGCTAGGCTCTGAAGCGTCAGATGCATCCATTAGAAGATTTTGAACGCTGCCATCAAAAGATCCTGAGCGTAGCCTCTAGAAGGGTCTGAAGCAGAAGCTCCAGAAGAATATGAAGCAAGTCAAAAGCATCTGAACCAAAGAAGAATTTTGTATGAAGAGTTTTCAAGCATAGTTACTATAGAAGATTCTGAGTGTACTAAAGCTGCCAGTACTGAGGATCTGACTCAAATATGCTCTGAACTTATACACGCTAAAAGCACACCTGCTGCAAAGACTCTGATTCAGCAAAACTCTGATCAACATCAGAAGGCTCTGATAAAATTAGACTCTGATGATTCTTGCTGAAAATTGATGAAGAAGAATTCAAAGATTATGTCCGTTGGAATATCCAAACGACTCTTTCCTTATTTATGCTAGACACAAGAACACAGACAAAAAGGATTTCTCTGTGCTTTCTTCTTCTAGGAAAGGTCACTTGATGTGAAGACAAAAAGGCTCAGACCTTTTGGTACACTCTTCTCAACGTGAAATACTCTTGGATCAATGTGCCTATAAAAGGAAGTCTCCAACCATCTTCTTCAGTTGACGTTTTACCTGAAAAGAATTCAATATCCAAAGCTCTCATTCAATTCACATTCTTTCTAGAATTAATTTCTTTGTTCTTAATATTAAGTGAAAAATCACAGTTGTGATAAAGCTTTATTAGAAGCAATTTAAACACTTGTATTTGTTATTACATTTGATTGTAAGAAAACCTTAAGAAGATCCAGTTAGGATCAGTAGTTCTTGAGAAGACTTTGAACAGTTTTTCATAGTGCTTACTATTGTAATCAGTTGATTAAATAGTGGATTAAGTCCTTGTTTGAGAAAGGCAAATCACTCTAGGAAGGGTGGACTGGAGTAGTTGAGTTCAACGAACCAGGATAAAAATACTTGAGTTTTTATTTCTAAACTTTTATCTTCATACTTATTCAACCCCCCTTCTAAGTATTTTCTCACCTTCAAGTACTACGAAAAGTTGATCGGTAGTGTCTCCGCTGGATTTTCTGACTTGGTGATCATTGGTGAGAGAATTGAAGAAGGGTTGAAGAGCGGAAAGATCCCAGGAGGTTCTAACAACCAGGCCAATGCCAAGAAGCCTTTCAATGGATACAAGAAGAAAGAGGGAGAAACAAATGCCATCTCTTTGCAGAAAGGGCAAGCTTCTCAACAAGCTCCCGCTCCTATGCCTTATCAAGTTCCCTATTATCAGTATCTGTATGTTGCTGCCGTGCAATATGCTCCAATGCCTTATCAGCCAGCTGTTCAAGCAGTGCAAGCTCAGATGCCATAGCAACAGGCTCCTCAGCAACAAGCCTACAATTAGCAAGGATACCAATATCCTCCTCAGCAACAACAAATGCAAGCTACTCAGCAACGACAAGGTACTCGTCCACAACGTCAGCAGAGAACATGGAGGCCAGATAGAGTCTTTGATCGTTTACCAATGACATATGCTAAAATCTTTGCTCAGTTGATGGAGAAGAAAGCTGTTGTTCCGAGAGATTTGGCTCCTCCAACTGTCATTCTTGCCGATTACGATGCAAATGCTCATTGTGAGTTTCATAAGGGCGCTCCAGGTCATACCATTGAGGACTGCAGAGCTTTCAAGCATATAATTCAAGACATGATCGACAGGGATGCTATCAACTTCAATGGGAAGTCTCCAAACGTCATCAACAATCCAATGCCACCAACCATCTAGTACTAGCAGCAAATCAAATCCAGTCAAGTCAAAGTTCATTTCCCCGAAGAAGGCCGTCACGTTGCCATTTCATCTTACGCATTTCTTATGTTTTGTCTTTGTTTTTTTAAGTATTGTATGCTTTGAACAATTGCCATTTCGTATTTGGTTTTCATTAATGTATCGTTTATGCATGTTTTGAATTAATTATGTCGTATTCACTCATTTTCACTTATCACCGACACATTTATTCACTTCACTCTATTCACTGTTTTTCTGCATGATTTGAGGGAGGATGATGAAAACGAGATACCCATAATTGCAAACCGTATGCTTTCAGACAAAATCTCATCAATGATGTACATGCATTGTTTCAATTTCCCCAAACACTGGAGATATAAGGAGTTAATCCCTAGTAAACCACTTCGAACCTAGAATTTGCAGTTTCCTTTGGATATTCAAACCTTTTACACTCAACCTGGGGCAGGGTAGTGTTCAGTTAATCCAATAATGCATGCAAATCAACAAAGAAAAATCCAAAAGACGGTTGTTCATCAATGACCCACGACATGACAGTCACAACAAAATCAAAAAAAGATAAAATCAAAAGTCTGCTAAGTCAAACACCTCAGAGGGGACTTAGGCAAAATCAAGGCAATCCCGATGGATCTGACAAGCAAAGTCAATCCATGCAAAAGTTAGGGATCAACAAAAACAAAAGCAAAAGAGGACCCTGAAACCCTCAACAAAAACAAAATAAGATTCAGTGGCCATTCAAATAGGGTCACTGATATCCATTAAAATAAGGTGACTGCCACGTCGAGCAAACCTTGAGTCATCAAGCTTATACTGTCAAGACCAGTGTAGAATTAACTGAACATAGGACTGAAGATCATTAAGAAGAAAGGGTGGGTACAAATCATACTTTGAGCCTAATATCCTTTGTTTCATAACCGTGAACCAGACCACGTTACGGCCCTCGAAAGACCTAATTGAGGCGAGGTTTATTCTGAAAGCATACTATCACAAGGTTGCGTAACCTGACTCCTCACATACTTGTTAATCATCAACATTGGTGTCGCTTTCCTTGCTATATCTTTCACGCACTAATCAAAATTAGCACAAAGTTCGGACTAACAGTCCATTCGTCTCAATATCACGACACTTCAATAAAAGACACATTTTCAAATCTTGCATCGAACTTTGCATTAATATTACCATTTATGAATGTATAATTTTATTTGCAAATCAATGCTAGGTATTCAAAGACACTCCAGCAAGAGGCAATCGAGGAGGAATTTGACTTTCAGTGGCGCACACGAGGCAAGATTATTTCAAAGCCCACAGGTTGGGGCAAATCATTCAACAGCTCGAGCAGGGGCATATCATTACCATATTCGGACTGGGGCAAGACCTATCACCCAAATAATCAAGCAAAGTTGCATCCTTCTCTGAAGCAAATTCACAAATTACCAAGTACCCAGACTTGGGGCATCCAGAGCATCTTCTGCTTTAATCATGGAATCTTCAGCAAACTGCGTGTCGAGGTAGTCAATCCCTCCCACCACCCGAAGTCCAATCCGCATTGGCAACTACCAAAAGTCCACCACGCTGGCGTCTCCACCTACATTTCCAATCACCCATCTGCATCATATGCATCATACGCATTGCATTCATCATCATAAGCATTTTGCATCATTTTGCATACCCAATCGTATCATACTTCCCCAGCTCTTGCATCTCCGCTCGTCAGCATTTGCATTTGCACTTCCATTCATTATGGAACATCATTTTACATCCAGCATTAGCATATGCACGTCAAGGTCCAGGATCAATTTCGAAGATTTCCAAGACCATCATCAGCCTAGTCAGGGGCATTCTCCGCAAGACTGTGGGTTTCTCCCCCAAACTTCAAGAATTTCAAAGCAATCATCAGCCCAGTCAGGGGCATTTTTGCAAGACTGTGGGTTTCTCCCACGAAATTCAGAGATATTCAAAGCAAGATTCAGCTCAGACAGGGGCATCTTCAGCAAAACCATGAGCGTTCCTCATGAAGTTGTTCAGCCTTTTGTTGAGCAAGACAAGACATCAAGACAAACTCAGCCCAATCAGGGGCATCCTCTTCAGAGTTCATGGGCGTAACCATGAAATCATTTCAACAAAATTATGATTTTCAAGCAAGACGGTGGGCGTACCCCGTTAATTCATTTCAATCCAATCTTCCTCTTGGTGTTCCCTAATGAGTTGTATTCAGCAAGCGTGACCGTTGTCAATTGCCTTACTATCATCCTTTTGGTGATAGTCGAACCTCGTCAGTTCAACCTAGCCTACATCCTTTTGGGGTATTGGTAACCTTCAATTTGTGTTGTTCTATCATCCTTTTGGTGATAACAACTTGTGTGTGTGAGTTTCGCTCCGTCATCCTTTTGGTGGGGGGTCTGTCATAGTAATTAATGATAGATTGTGTGATATTGTTTGTGTTTTGCTCCGTCATCCTTTTGGTGGGGGGTCTGTCATAGTCATTAATGATAGATTGTGCGATATTGTTTGGTGTGAGTTTCGCTCCGTCATCCTTTTGGTGGGGGGTCTGTCATAGTCATTAATGATAGATTGTGCGATATTGTTTGTGTTTCGCTCCGTCATCCTTTTGGTGGGGGGTCTGTCATAGTCATTAATGATAGATTGTGCGATATTATTTGATGTGAGTTTCGCTTCGTCATCCTTTTGGTGGGGGGTCTGTCATAGTCATTAATGATAGATTGTGCGATATTGTTTGTGTTTCGCTCCGTCATCCTTTTGGTGGGGGTCTGTCATAGTCATTAATGATAGATTGTGCGATAGTTTTGGTGTGGGTTTCGCTCCATCATCCTTTTGGTGGTGGGTCTGTCATAGTCATTAATGTCAGATTGTGCGATTGTGTTTTGCTCTACCATCCCTTTTGGTGGTAGTAGCCGTGTGTGTTTCATTCCATCATCCTTTTAGTGGTGACGACTTTTTGCCGTTTATTTACAATTTACTTTGGCTTACGTTTTCAAGTATTTCAATTCCCGAGCATCTCTTTTCTTTTTGGACAAATTCAGGGTCTTCTTCATATCTAATTAAATTCTACCTCGGGAGAAGGAACGCTGCAGCAGTTCATTTCCCAAGGTTTAAGCCAATTAGATAGGGGCATCTGTCATACCCCAAATTTGTCCTACTTCGACAATTAATGAATGTTTTACTACTTCATGACTTCTGGCCACGACTCTCCAAGGTCTCTCTTTAAATAAGTTGCTTATATGCAAAGGTACTCCACATGATACTTCTAGACACGTTCGATTTAGCCTCAGGCTTTGTTCGATTTGATTGCAAGCGTAGTACTATATTTGGATTCTAAATCAGTTTGTGACAAACTTAGATTTAGCTAGCAGATTTCAAGTCATCGGTTTGTGACAAACTTAGATTTGACTTGCAAATTTTGGGTCATAATTAAGTTAGAATTTGGATGCAATTAGTCAAGAAGATCATCAACTGGTGATGGCATTAGAATCGCAAATCTAATATCATTACTAATCAATACGAATTTAAAATTGCAAATAAGTACGAGTTTGCCACAAGATGGATGCCAAAATACAAATGGATGTTAATATGGCCACATTTTATTGCTTGGATTGTAAGAAAATAATAATACTACAAGCTTGCAAGTGCACAATATGTTCATCCTAGTGTTTATCAAATCAAGCTTATACTATACAGCTAAGTTATAAGAATACAAAGTTCAAGAGGTAAAACTCCATGGTTCTAGAGGGTTTGTCTTGTAAAGTATATGAAAAGTAAATGAGCAGAATGTTAGTGCATTACAAGAAATCGAAAGTGAAAGTTCAGCAAAGCACTTTATGCTTGAAAAGTAAAGCTTCGTTGCAAACATTACTTGAAACAAGATCACAAGGTTCAAGGATTCAAATAGTGCTACAATTAACCGCAAGACAATTACAAAAGCTCAAAATCAAAGAACTCTAAAGTCTAAAGCATGGAGCTACATGATTGATCAAGTGCAAGACCTAAGGGCGGCGGTTATTGTTTTTTTTCCATGCCAAAATCACATCTTCATCACAAGTACACAAGAAACATTACATACAAGGTTGGTGCACAAAGTTCCCATAACACACAAAGCATCAGTTACCAAACCAGCCGTTGTTTCACGTCTCACAGCAAACCATGTGAAGCAACATAGTCACTGACTTGTGACAATGGAGTTTACGGCAGCCTTCATGCCACCTCTTCCCTACTTAAGAACAACTCAATAAACCGCTTCGGAAAACACTTCATAACTCTTTCCATGATAAACGCTTTCACTTAGCCTACATCCTTGGATGGTCGAAGAAAGAGACTTACAACCTGAACGAAAACAGGAGGTAATGATCAGAGCTAGAATGGTCAGGTCATTTTTAGAGAAGGAAATCGAATAAGCATTTAAAGAATAACTAAGTAATTAGATGTTACCAAGATATTTCCAAAGCCAAGAGTTAGAAGCGGTTTTGTCCATTCCCACCGGCACTTTATATCCAAGTTATGTCATTAAGGTGCTAACCAGGTTAGTGCTCGTAATGATAATTGATGCAAATTCGTCGTGACAACCTCGTTAATAAGACTCACACCAGATTACCATACTACAAGGGAAATGACAAAAGCAAGGGTCAGGATGAATGGAACAGTCCATGAAGAAAATGCATAACGGTCCATGAAGAGAATACACAATTAATCACCTGAGATATTCACAAATAAAAAGTTAACAGGAGGTGATTTGTTGAATCAAAAGAAGGACTACATAATCAACATGGTAAAAAAGGTACACATATTACAAAACATGTTGCAGCAGTAAAAGACGCAAAAAACCAGAATTAAAAATGGTCAATGATTGTTTTGAGTCAAAGGAAGGATTGCCACATCAGCACAAATCCAAGCAGTAAAAATCACAAACTTGACCGTGAAATTTAGAGTAAAAACCAGATATTTTCACAGTAGCTACAGACAAATTAACAGGTCACCATCACCTTGTTCCCCCCACAAAATCCTTGTGCAAAACTTTTCTAACGGTATTGCAGGTCCGCAGCTCACAATCTCACACACTTGAAGGCATATTCCTCAAAATTTATCTAAAATTCACACGTATGAGAAGGCCCAGAATCTTCCTATAAAAAGGGACCCAATGATTAGTGAAATGGACAAGAAAAAACCCTAAGGCATCTGCGGTCTCTGCTCCAGCCGTCATCAATTCTTCAACATAAAAAAAAACTTCTCACAAAATAACTCACTGGTCATCTTCAAAAATCATCACCCTTCACAAACCTGCAGAAAACCATTTCACTATTAAACTCACGAACCCAAAGCTTCCAAAGAATAACAACACAGACCAGACTTATCCATGAGAGTGAAGAAACAAAAATGCAAACATATTTATCTTCGCATCAGCATGACTGAACAAAACGCAATAAGGAGATTAGGAGCATCGCATCGAGTGGAAGCTCATTTCGTCTGCTGATAGCATCATACAAACACACCATGATTAGTCCACATTCTAAGGTCACGAGGATAAATATATAGTGAAGAACTTACTTGTCTTGATCCGCGAATCCACCGGTTGGTACTCCGAGCTCGCTTTCGAATAAGGTAGTTCAAACTCTCCTTTTGATTCAAAGTTGATGCCATGTGATGCGTTTAAACCCATAGAATGTTCTCCTCATGTTTAATTACTTTTTACTCACCGTAGGAGCTTCGATTGAGCTCTGATTTTTTTTAGGGTTTGTTTCTTTTCGAAACCCCTTTTCTTCGTATAACTTGTGAAATACTACATCGTAAGCATCCATGATCAGAGCTGAGTGTGGATTCATTTGCACGGTGAAGCTCAGAGATGCAATTTTCCGCGGTTTGTTTGGAAAGAATGACTCGGTTAAGAAGGAGGGATTGAAGTGATAGGGTTTCTGGGAAAATGCTTCTTCTCTCCTTTTAATTAATAACTGTTTGAATTAATAATGTTTATCAATATATTATGCACTGCCCGAGGTTGATTATTGGTATTGCATTAATGACCATGAAAGGAATCCGATGAGTTTTGCTTAAGAGGGGATACTTTTCGTTTTTTTATCTTTATTTTGTGTTAATTGGCAAGTTAATTTTGTTTTAATGTATTATTATTTTCCGTTTTTGTTGGTATTTCCCAATGTACTTAGCTGACAATCCAACAGACTTTTGAGATATTCAAATTTTCTTTTTTTTTTCTGTTGAGGCTATTTAAGGGTGGCATTTTGATTAAGTATTGGAAATTTTAATTCTCGCGGGCTGTCGTTGTGTGGATCGTAGCCCATTATGCCATAACTTACTGTTTTTGCTTGTTTTTTTTTCTAATTATATTCATTGCATGTACATTATTTTTAAGATTTAAGTTAGTTAAAAAGAGAGAAATTGTTTTTTTTTCTTTCTGAAATTTAACTATTTAATTCACCTATTATTATTTTATTCTTTTTTTAAGATATTATTGCAAGACAAATTATAGTTTTTTTTTATGACTATTAAAATAAGTAACTCCAATTTATTTTTATACTAGTTCAATTTATTTTTAATATACAAACTATTTTTAAACTTTATTTCTAAAGTTTTATTTTATTTTATTTTTATTTTTATTTTTTTAATCGTATTTCAATATATATTTTTCAACACTAAAATTATTTTCAATCAAAATTATGAAAAAACTAAATCTTTGAAGTCTAGCACTTCTTGGGTTTTTGGACAATCATTATTGAGGTGTACACCTTAAATAATGTATTATTCGACTTTTCATTTTTAAAATACTCTTTTTGAATAAAGAAATATCATAGGAATCTAGCATTCCGTGTGAAATTTCCGTTGTTTATACAAACATTTTTCGAATGAAAAGGTGTTGTTAGGATCTAGCATCCAAATGATACCTCGATTAATTGGTTGTGAGGCCGACGTCTCATTTATCAAATAATTATCACTTCTCCTATACTTTTCAAATCCAATCTCGTATTCTCACTTCTCATACCACAAACTCTTTTCATACCCTCGATTCAATTCAAACTATTTTCTCAATTTTTTTCTCAATTAAAGCTCCGAAAGAAGGAGGTTCTTGGAATCTAGCATTCCTTGAATTTTAGAGTGAATAATTTTTTAGGCACGCTGTTGAGTTGTTATTCACTCAATCTTTTGACTTTTCAAAACATTTCCTCAACCTTTTTCGATTCAAACTCTAAAAGAAGGAGTTTCTTGGGATCTAGCATTCCTTGAATTTTCGAGTGAATAATTCTCGAGACACGCTCTTGAGTTATTATTCACTCAATCTTTCGACTTTTTCACACTTTTTTCTGACATTTTTCTCGATTCAAACCTCGAAATAAGGAGGTTCTTGGGATCTAGCATTCTTTGAATTTTCGAGTGAATAATTCTCGAGGCACGCTCTTGAGTTGTTATTCACTCAATCTTTCGACTTTTCAAACTCAATCATACTCAAACATTCTCCTAAGTCGAGTGCTCGTACGCATTCACAACCATCAACATTTCGTACACACTTCACAACTCATCGTGATTTCGGTATTAGGGGCACCCTTAGAGACTAATATCATTTCTCACAATCCAACCCTTGACACGTCGTCAAGTCGGTTCCGTCTTTAGTCAAAATCCTCGACACGTCGTCGAGCCGTTTTTCAAAACAACTTTCTTTTGCCTCACATTCCGTATTTCGACCCAATCTTTTACAAACGTTTTTTTAACTTACGAAAGAGGGATATTATTAGAATCTAGCATTCTTTGGATATTCGAACGATTAACTCTCTAGGCGCGCCCTTTAGTTGTTATTAGTTCATTCTTTCAATTTCAAAATATCCAACTCCTTATCTTTAACCTATTCAACCCAACTTCCGAAAGAGTTGAATTCTTGGAATCTCGCATTCCTTGAATTCTTGAGTGACAAGTTCTTGAGGCACGCTCTTGGGTTGCTTGTCAGTCACTCTTTCGTCTCAAACTCAACTTTAACCCAATTCAATCCCGTTTCTTTTCGTGGTTGTTCCCACGAACTACGACTACTCTGATTCTTTATTCATTCTTGAATATAAGATACGTAGGCACAAGATTGCGATGATCTTGGCGAGCACACTTCTATCTTCCTCCATTATTCCGTCCACACCTTTCCCATCCTTTCTCGTAGTCGAACTACGACGATCTGGTTTCTCATTCTCGTCCGAATGAGCATACGTAGGCACAAGGGCCCCAATCCTTGGCGAGCACTCTATCCTCTAACCACTCATCTCCCCTTAGCGTCTTAAACCTTTTACCCTACCAATTCTACCTTTATCATCGAGAAGAAAACAAGTAAACCTAGACAACACTCTCCACAAAATACCTTAAGAGGTTCCCGTTGAGTACAACGGACGTGAGGGGTGCTAATACCTTCCCCTTGCGTAACCGACTCCCGAACCCGGAACTTGGTTGCGACAGCCCTGTTCCTATTTTTTTCGTTTTTAAGAGGTTTTCTCGATATTTTCCTCTCCCGTTTATTCGGGAAAAATAAAGTTCGGTGGCGACTCTGTCGAACCGCATTTCCGCACCTTTCGCACGAGGGTCGTTTCTCCGAAAGGTCTCCGTGATTTTTCGAGGTGCGACAACTAGCAACCGTTGGTGACTAACAACCAAAAGACTAACTGTCTCTTCTTAAGGATTCTAACATAACTGGTCCCTTAAAGAATCACAAACAACTGTTTGAACAAAAATGATTACAATGAATTACTTCTACACGAGCAAATATAAACACTATTAATAACTCAAAAGACTTAAAGAAAACTTATACAATATGAACAATGTTCTTTCTTTGTATTGTGGTGCTTCAATAATATTGCTTCAGTTCTTCATAGTTCGTCTTCATTAATCATTTTTTAAAGTAATCAAGTCCTTATATAGCCAGAAAAAGATCCGTTGAAGGGCAGATCAGGAATATCCTTTAGATAGCTGGCGACTTAAAATAATGTCGTTACTGTTGCACCCCAAAATTTTCCCAACATTTCTTTACCTAGCTTATGTTTCATTTCATTCACATTAGCATTATCATTTGCATTTCATTGACATGCATGCAGGAGATCAAGAGGTATGATTACCAATCAAGGGCTACACAAGACTTTGAAGCTAGCTAAGAAGTTTATTCAAGTGTTCAAGGGTTGATATCTTTGTCAGAGAAGTTAAAAGATCCTCAGAGAGAGTGATTGAAGCCAAGAGTGTGTGCCTCCTAACTTGAGAGTTGAGGGGAGCCATCAGATGATTCTGAGGCCATGAGGATGGACTTGAGGTCTTGAGAGAGCTCAGGATAAGTTTTGAAGGTTACTTTGATGCCTAGACAGGTCATTGTGCAAGATTAAGAAGACTCAGCCATGAGTGGTGCAACTAGGGTTTGACTGGGTCAACCCTAAGTCAACTGATGATTTGAACAAGGTTGAGACCTAATTCAAAGGCCATGTGATCATGGATTGATGCATTGAGATGTTATAAGGATTATTCCAAGGTTAACTCATCATGATTGAAGAGTTTGAGAAGTTTCAAGCTAGGGTTTCTAAGGCTTGACAGTGTAAAATCCCCTAGTTTGACCCCTATCTTCAAGGCAGTTTAGCTCAAAATGTGATTGCCATCTCATCTTGCCCCCAACATTATTGTTGTAGAGCATGGTCTTAGCTTTAATTTTAGTTCTAGAAGTTCTTGATAGGATTTGTAGAACTCAAGTTATGGCTTTGACAAGTTACAAGTCATCTGAGGTATGTGAATTTGGAGCTTGAAAGTTGTCCAACTTGCATGAAACCTTTGCCCTAGAAGGATGATTCCTATGAACTCTTGGTCAACATGAATGTTGTTCCTTATCCTCTTATCTTTCTAGAGAGTACTATAAGTCCTTGATAGGATTTGTAGAACTCAAGTTATGGCTTTGACAAGTCAAGGGTATTTTGGTCATTTGGAGATTATAGGTCATTTCAAGCATAAGGCCATAACTCCTATTTCCAAGCTTCAAATGGGAAAATGTTCAACATCAAACTTGTTCAAAATGATGTTTTAAGGCTAACCAAGAGGTCATGAGAGGTTGGAATTTCTTGTAGCTCAAAATCCCCAAAATGGCTTAAAATAAGGGTGATTTTCAAATGAACCAAAGATGGAAATTGGTATTTTTGATCTACATGTCCAAACCAAGGCATGTAATATGTCATTTTGATTCTAAAACACATTTTAAGATCATTGACATTTCCACAATTTTGACTTGAGTTTTAATTTGTGGACTTACTTTGAAAAGTAGTTACTTACATCTTAAGTAACATTTGCCAAACCAAAATTCAAGGCATGACCAAGGCTTCTTTCAATCCAAACACATCCAAAATACCATTAGGAGAGAAATTGGAAGAGAATGAGGGTGAATACAAGCTGCTAGCAGAACTGAGGTATGCATATCATCAAGAGAGAAATCCATGACATGAGATATTGAATTTCTCATTAGAAGGATCTAGAGCTTTCTAAATCATCCATACATGGCCTATATATTGAATAGAGGTGATCCAAGGCCAAGGTTGGTGATAATTGAAGGAGAGAATAGAGATTGAGATTGGAAATTTCTTGCTTGCAACTGAATTCGGTTACACCATTTTCTTCACTTTCCATCCATTTTCTTGATTGCAATCACTTCCATGGATGCTAGTGAATGATTCCAGATCATAATCAAGGCAAATCCATGGCTGAATAGTGTTCTTGATCTCAGATTTCTTCACCTGCAACTCAGAATTGGTTCCAAGAATCCAGAGCATTTCCATCCATTTCATTGAATACAGAAGCTTTGAATTGATTCAGTGAAGGAGTCTGGAGCATTTGAGAGCTTGATTTGAAGGTTTACTACCTCTGTGCTCACGAAATTCTCAGGTTAGTAACTTTCAATCTCTAGCTTCAATTAGGTAGAATTAAGAAGAATTAGGATGTTAGATGCATTGTGGATTAATGTAGGAAGGTTTATGGATCATTAATTTGAGAATTAGTGACCAATTAGGGTTGTTACCATTTTCGGTTGAGATGTTGTTCTTGCGAATCTTGAGGTTTTAGAGTGAATTAATGGCATGATTGAGTTCCTGAGGGAATTTGGGACAAGTTTCATCAAGGAATCGTGGCCTATGGTGGATTCTATAGCAAGTTAGGGTTGTGAGATGACGACCGGAGAAAGTCACCGGCAGTGACTATGGCGCGCAGGTGACCTGAGTTTCAGGGATTCAAATTGGAGAAGATGACTTGATAGCCATCAGATTGTGGTTGGACTTTGACTGAAGGCATGATCCAACGACCATGGATTGGTTTCAATTTGTGAAGGACTCTGAGTAAAATGAAACGCTGTGTTTCATTTAAGTTGTGGTCTTGGGCTTAAGTCAGAATTGATAACCACACCCCCTTTGTGGCCCAGTCTGGGAAATGAACTGGATTGCCTTGCTATCTGCACCACGCATTTATCATTTTTATCTTGATTTTCTTTTATTTTTTCATTTTATGCATGGTTATTGATTAATTCATAAAAAATGGAAAAATAACTCAATTAATCTCATTCTTTTTACCATGTATTCATGATTGAATCTAGTCTTTTTTAGATAAAAAATATTATTATTTCATGCATTTTCTGATTTTATGGGAATTTTTACATTTTAATTGACATTAAAATAATCATGTTTGATGCTTGGTATTGTTGAATTTGGTTTGAGCATTTGATGATGATTTTGGCCTTGATTTTTTGTGAGTAGTTAGCATAGATATGCATGCTCCCCATAGATTTTTCTCACATTTTTGTGATGAATTCAAGTGATAGTTTAGGTTGAAACCTTTAGAGGCTCCATTTTTAGGGTTTATGGTTGATACCTTGTGATTTAGATTTTATTTTTAGAACTTGGTGGATGATTCAACCTCTGATTTTTGTAGGGTATATTCATGATTGAATTAGGGTCCCTTAGGATTTTTTTGTAGGAATTTTCAATATAGTTTTCTATTTTTGTTTGATTTTAGTTTAGATACTAACTTTAGATGATTCTGATGCACTAATTCAACTAGAATGACTTCTTTAGTTCCCTTAGATTAGGGTGTTCTCTCTCTTGATCTTGGGTGATGATGAAGGCAAGTTGAAGATGCATTGGATTGAATGAAGAAGCTTGGATGTGAAGATCTTCATTTCCTTTGGTGTAGTATTGATTAGGTGTTAAGATTAGGGTTTTGTAGGCAGAGTTTCTAGATAGATTCTCTTCCTTCATAAACATGGAAGATGTTGATCACTTACATTCTTCCCTATGATGTAAGATCCCCTTGTAAAGGCCTTATCCATCCTTTGGTAGGATGTGTGGCTCTTTGCAAGTTGGTAGAACCTTTGAGGGTCCCTTTCTATGATGATAGGATGCTTAGTGGTGACCTTTGGTCTTCACTCTGCTACCAATCATCCAAACTTTGCTCTTGATGGATGAATCTTTCTCCCTTGCTAGAGGATGGAGTTCCTTGCTTGAAGAAGATTTAAGGATGAAGTTGATACTTCTTTGTGTTTGAAGATTACTCTGAGAAGCTGAAGCTTGTAGATGAAGAGGAGCAAGTTGATACTGGTAAAGAGGAGAGAGCTGAAGCTTGAAGACTAAGAAGAACAAGTTGAAACTTGTGAAGAAGATCAAATTGAGATTGAGTGAAGAGCTGAGGCTTGAAGAAGAAAGGATGAGTTGATACTTATGTTGAGACATTGAGAGCCTGCAGGAGCCAAGTTGATACTTGCAGTTAGGAGTGAAGCCTGAAGGTGGAATTGACTGAAAAGCTGAGGCTTGAGGATGAAGAATAAGTTGATACTTATGTTTGATGTGTTAGAAGCTTGGAGAAGCAAGTTGATACTTGATATTGAAGATGATAGCCTTGAAGGGTGGTTGAGTACTGATGGATGAGTTGTTGTCAGAGATTGCTTTGCTGTGAAGCTGGGGAAGCTGTTGATCTGCTTTCTTTCCTGTCTGTTTTCTTTCTATGCAACTGTATTGATGTGACTTGTTTGATTTGCTTGATGCATTAGAATAAGTCCATATTTAGACTGACTTAAGCTAGGAGCATGATTGCACTAGAGGTTGAGTTGCTCCCTCTGCTTGTATTTTTACTGTATGGCCTTGCTTGCGGGTACTTGGTAGAGCCCAGCTCCCTTGCCTATGTGATTTGTGTTGCTTTATGGCATTTCGTTTCCTCTGTATGATTGCAGTTATTATATTTTGCTTGGTAGCATGTTATTTCCTCTGTATGATTACAGTTATTCATATCTGGCTTGAGGTTGAGATGAGCTTGTGGAGGCTGATGCCCCACACACATTTCCTCCCTCACTTGCATTGCATGCATTTTATAATCGTTTACTGTTTACTGTTTAAGCTGATGCTTTATCTGTTTCTGTTTATCATTGACATGATCCCCTAGGAATCTCACTTCCTTGGATAAGGAAGTGATGATTAGAACTTTAGGTTGAAACCTATGCATGATAACTTCTAGGAGTTCCCTAGTTCAAACCTCAACCATAGGATGAATCCTTGGCATGACAACATTAGGACTTGATAGTCTCCCCTTAGTTGAGCCTGTTCTCTCTTCTCATCTCAAAACAAATCAAAATACAGTAATAAAGGTTAACTGACGTCGTACGTTACGAGCCTTAAGCTATCTGAAAAAGGATTGTTGGAGAGTTTCTTTTCAACAGTCTGGATCTTTAGTATGGCACCCTTTGGGTGACATGCGACGCATTCACTCTCAGGTCATAGTCTCTAGTGCGATATTTGTTGCAAACATCCATAAAAAACAGTTCCTCCGTAAAAGACAGAAAACAAACTTCAAACCTTTTTTGCCCCGTGGGCCCATAATTCAAAGGAAGCTTTTCTGAAGAAAAGAGTGTTGTTAACTCCCAGTTCTACTGCAAACGGTAACGCCTAAGTCTCCAAAGGTCGAGCTGCGTACATCCAACTGCTGGAACTGTTTGTTAACCCTACTCGATAAAAACAGATGAATCTGAATCCCTGTAATCTGTATTATCCCGAACTACGCAAGCTCTGATCTCTCATGTCTGTTGAGAGTATGTAGGCACAATACTGATGTATTGGCGAGCCACCTTCCCCGTAACCCGTAGTTAGCCGAACTACGTTGACTCTGATTTCTCATTCTCTGATGAGAATACGTAGGCATAAAGTGCGACGCTTTGCCGAGTCATTTTCTTTTCTTTTTAAGCCAGCCTTGATAGGTAGATAGATAAAACCAACCCGTCAGATAAACACAACAAGCGTGGATCCCATCGAGTACGATGGACGTGAGGGGTGCTAATACCTTCCCCTTGCGTAACCGACTCCCGAACCCAGACAATGGTTGCGATGACCTTGTCTTATACCTTTTCGTCAGGTTTTTCTGATCGTTTCCTTTCCCGTTCCGAGGGATAAATAACGAAAGGTGGCGACTCTTCTGTTTTGCCGGCACCTTATTTTCGCGGAAGCGACAGCTGGCGACTCTGCTGGGGACTTGATAGTTTCTTGGGATCCAACGTCCCGTATGCGAGTCAGTTTGGGGGATCCAACGTCCCCTACGAGAGTCAATCCTAGCGCTTGTATGATTACTTGTTAGGTTGTGTTTGTTTATCGCATTTTATTTTCCGTATTTTATTTTCAGTATGATATGATTATCTGTGCTGTTGTGGGATGGGCATTCTGATGAGTGAGAAGCCAGACCCAGGCTTGAGTGTACCTAGCATTAGTTGTGGAAATTAGTGGGTGCGTGCTTGCTTTGCAGGCACTAGTGTCTCATGAAATCCATACTCAGACGAGGTTCTCCTGGTTCACTTCTTTTTCAACCCTTTGGGTTGAGGGGGTTGTTGGTTTGGAGGATTATCGACTCTGGGGACCGATCATTTGGGATTCAGCTGAGTGAGGCCGCTTCAGGAGATGGTGATGCCACACCTTCTGGGTATCGTATCACCCCTCTTGAATGTCTGTGACGCTGATGACCGCATAGGATGCCAAACTTGTGTCAGTTTAGGTCCATACCTATGAGCAGGGTTGGGTTTGTTGCAGGAAACCTTAACCTTCAGATTACCTGGTTTTCTTGATAGTGAATCAGTTTTGTTGGTATCAGAGGTCCTTATCTTCAGAGATGTATGTGTTCTTGACAGAGCAGATTTATGGTCCTGTATCAGAGGTCCTTATTATTAGATGTTTGTTCTTGACAGAGCAGATTTATGGCCCTGTATCAGAGGTCTTTATTATCAGATATGGGTGTTCTTGACAGAGCAAATTTATGGTCCGATACCAGGGTTTTCTTATCATCAGAGATAGTGGTTGTTCTTGATAGAGCAGTACTGTGGTTTTGTTGATACAGAACCTTCATCTCCTCAACCGCGCAGCTGTCCTGATCTCCTGCTGCATGATTTCATTTTGCATTGTTTGCATCCTCATTTTCATTAACGTGTGTCTGTGTTGCAGGTACCGTTTCCCTCGATTCAGGTTTTCTTGCCTTCTATTATGCTGTCATGGGTTCTCTGAGGAAGACTGTGGCTTACAAGCTCCCCACTCCTGATGTTGTTCAGCTGACTGGTTTGATTGCTTTAGCAGATGATTCTGTGAGATATGAATTCAGAAAGTCTTACGGTAAACTGCTCAATTTGGTTCGTAAACCCTCTGTGTTCGAGTTGAATGGGTTGCACGCCCTGCTGCAGTTCTACGATCCTCCGTTGAGATGCTTTACTTTCCAGGACTTTATTCTCGCTCCCACACTAGAGGAGTATGTTGATTTGTTAGGTGTGCCTATCAAGAGTCAGATGCCCTTTGTTCATATGGATGTCGAGCCTGACCTGGCTAGTCTAGCTCCCTCACTTTATCTGGGTGCCTCCGAGTTGATATTGTCTAGTTGGAACAGGGTTCCCGGTTTCTCCTTGCAGTTCTTAGTGGGGAAAGCTCAGCAGTGCGCCAAAGACAGATGTTGGGTCGTGTTCAACGCCATCCTCGCTCTGTGCATATATGGCATCATTGTGTTCCCCAATATGCCTGACTTTGTGGACTTCGACGCCTTCCACATCTTTGCCTCAGGGAATCCAGTCCCTACCTTGATAGGAGATGTCTACCATTTCGTCCACTACAAAAACGAGAACAGAAGGGGCAAGAATGTCTCGTGCTGTGTGCCCCTACTCTATAGATGGCTTGATAGTCACCTACCCAAGAAGGGTCCCTTTGCTTCCTCTGCAGCCACAACTGAGTGGTCTGAGCGCTTGATGAGCCTATCAGCGGAGGATATTGCCTGGTTTGATAGAGATAGGTTGGGTACTGAGATTATCTTCAGCTGCAGCGGGTTTCCGAATGTGCCTTTGATAGGCAGGAAGGGCTGTATAAACTATAATCCATCTCTGCTGGTCCAACAGTTTGCTTATGCTTTGAGAGCTCCGCCGAAGGATGAAGAGGTGCAGGAATCTCTGTACCTCACTGGTCTTCTAGAGGGGGATATGTTATCTAAGCTTCAGCACACTTGGAATGGTATCTGTAAGCGGGGAAAGCCGTTGCTGGGGAAAAGTAATAGCCAAGCCTACGCTCCGTATGTGACTTGGATCAGAGCCAGAGCAGATGCTATAGGAATTCCGTTTCTTCTTGCCAAGCCAGAAAGCCCTCCAGTGATTGAAGAGCCTACCACCGTGCCTATTCAGCAGTACAATCAGGTGTTGGCTGAGCGAGATGAGCTGAAGAAGGCAAATGAAGAACTGGAGAAAGAATTGGCGCAACTCAGATGCGAGAGAAGCGAAGCCGTCCATTCCTTCAAGAGGCAGACAGAGCTGGTGAACCAGTTAGGGACAGATTTGACTAAGCAGATAGCTGAGCGTGAGTGTTTGGGTCGAGACTTCAAAGCTGTCAATGATGTACTGGCCACTAAGAAGCAGCACTTGGATGAAGCGTATCAGAGGATATCCAAGTTTAACCAGCACTGGAAGGCCACCCTAGCCAACGACAAAGAACGGGAGGATAAGCTGAAGCAACAGATCTCCAGGTTGAAAGCCCAGGCGAAGGCTAGTGAGAAGAGGTTTGATGAAGAAACCGCTCGCAGATATGCCGCTGAAGGCCAGCTCAACAAAGCTTTTGCTAACCTGAAGGAGCGCAAACTGACGTTTGAATCCAAGAAGCGGAAGTTAGAAGATTGTTTCGGCGAAGGAGCATGGGAAGACTCAGTTGAAGGTCTTCAATACACCATTATGCAGAGGGAGTTACTCGTCGGAGGGTTGCTCACTCGGCCTGAGCATCCAGAAACAAGGAATTTGTTAGAAGAGTTTCGCGTCCGTGGCCGTGCTTGACTATTTGTAATCCTTTTGTTTTGATCATTGTTGTATGCTGACCATCACCAGGCTTGTTGGTCGAGGTCATGCTATTGATTCTGCTTGTACTCAGTGACGTTGTGTACCGCTTTGAGGGGCTTTCTTTATATATGAGATGTTATTTCCATGACTGGACTCGGACTTCTTATTATCAGCACTGGCACTCAGACACTAGGATCAGGGGGGAAATCTCCCTAACACACAGACACACGTTTGCATTTGCATGAAGCATTTGCATAACGAGCACTTTGTTGTTTTTTCTAACCCTTTTGTGTATACAGGTTGTTTCAGGTTATTCCAGGATTGATCAGAGACCTATCCACCGCTATCCGACCAGAGCAAATCAAGCCAGAGTTATGGAGCAAGTACAAGCTGATGTTCAAGAACCCCGAGAAAGGATGGACCGCTTCATGGAGCTCATGCAAGTGGTCGCCAACGGCCAGGATCAGCTCAGAACCTTGGTTCAGCCCCTGATTTCAAGGGTCGACAGCAATGGTGTACTCCATGGTGGGACTGTGCCAACCCCTCCACCAGTTGAAACTCCTCAGAATGGCGTCCCCGTGACCGGGGGGAATGGCAGTGCCAACGGCAATGTAATCGCTAACATGGGACTCAACGGTAATACGACTGGCGTCGGTAATGGGAATTTTGAAGCTAATGTCAATGTTGGACTGGGCAACGGCAACACAGGTGTTGGAAATCTGTATGGGCCTCAGCCATGGTTAGAAGACCGTCAAGACAATGTGTTCTCACAGAGAGGTGCTGAAGGGGAGCTGACTGCTGAAGCACGGCTAAGGTTTAAGGCACTCGAGGACAAGATGAGGAATTTCGAGAACCAGAACACCATGGGTGTTGACATGTCCAAGTTGGGACTGATTGCTGATTTCAAGGTGCCTCCCAAGTTCAAGGTACCTGACTTTGAAAAGTACAAGGGCACCACTTGCCCTCGTGTCCATTTAAGATCATATTACCGGAAAATGTCCGCTCATTCTGAGGACGAGAAGTTGCTGATGCACTTCTTTCAGGACAGTCTGTCCGGGCCCTCCTTGGAATGGTACATGAGTTTGGAACCTACCAGTGCGCGCACGTGGAAGGAACTTGCTGAAGCATTCGTGCACCATTACCAATATAACAGTGACTTGTCTCCGAACCGGGTCCAACTGCAGAATCTGTCACAGAGGAACAACGAAGGGTTCAAGGAATACGCCCAGCGGTGGCGTGAATTGGCAGCCAGGGTTCAGCCGCCGATGGTTGAACACGAGCTTGTAGAAATGTTCGTAGCCACCCTCCCAGGGGTTTATTACGAGAAATTGGTCAGCAGTATGTCTGGAAGCTTCTCAGATCTCATTATCACGGGTGAGCACGTTGAAAATGGGATCAAATTGGGGAAAATTCAAGGTGATCTATCCTCAGCTGGAGGAGGAAAGAAACCATATGGTGGCAAAAGACGGGAAGGGGAGACGAGCGCCGTGTCCAACACTCGAAGAAAGGGTAAAGGCCCTCACCAGCAGGTGGCCAGTATAACTATCCCCGTTGTCCAACAACCCCAGCCGCAGCAGCAGCAGCAGCAGCCGAATCAGCAAGGGTACAGAAAGTATCAGAATAGGGCACCTCTGTCGAGCCTTCACCTCGAGACGCCGCCCATGTCTTATGCTCAGTTGTTACAAACTCTGCTCCAGTTACAGCTGATACAGAAGAGAACCCTGACTCCCTTGACAGGGGCACCTCCGCCAGGTTATGATGCGAATGCGACTTGCGAATTTCACTCAGGGGCACCAGGCCACACGATAGAAAATTGCAAAGCCTTCAAGCATAAGGTGCAGGACATGGTGGACGCTAAGATCATCAATTTCTCAGATAATGTGCCAAATGTCACGAAGAACCCTATGCCGAATCATAGGTGTCGCTACTGCGAAAATCGGCGCCGGCTGAACAGAAGAGTCGCCACCGTGCGTTATTTATCCCAACGGAGGGAAAGGAAACGCTCAGAGTAAACCTACCGCAAAACGGGGAAAGGAATGGTCATCGCAACCAAAACCTAGATTCGGGAGTCGGTTACGCAAGGGGAAGGTATTAGCACCCCTCGCGTCTGTCGTACTCGACGGGATCCACGCTTGTTTTCGGGTATGGATTGTTATTTCTATCTAAACTAGAGGTTAAGGGTAAAAAAGAAAAGAAAATGACTCGGCAAAGTATCGCACTTTATGCCTACGTATTCCCGTCTGGAACGAGAAATCAGAGTCAACGTAGTTCGCCTACCTACTGGAAAGGAGGGGAAGGTTGCTCGCTAGGATATCGCATCCTATGCCTACGTACTTTCATACGGAATGAAAGATCAGAGCAAACGTAGTTTGGGCCACGTACGACACGAGTTTGTCTTGATTGTTTTTATTCCTTCTGAAAAAGGGTTTTTCTGATTACTGGTCCAAGCGGACAAAAATGACGTTTTGATGAGTTCACATTCTTTTACGGAAGAAGTGTCTTTTATTGTGTTTGAAATATTTATTGTGTTTTTCTATTTGTTTTTGAGAAAGAAGAGACAGAACTCTAACCTACGGTTGAAAAGGGAATCAAACTAACCTAATGTTATCATGCATGGGTTAAGACCTAATGTCTATCATGTTACTCTCTTGCACAGAGAGAAACAGAGATCCTAAGGGAATAGACGGAAACAGAGACAATAGCATAAAGCAGTAAAATGCATGGATGCAGCAATACAAGCGAGGCAAGGGAGTCCCACTCAACCTCGAACCTAGAAAACAACAGGCAAAAGTGAACAGAATTCACTTTCAACCTAACAGGTTAAACAACAAGCAATACAGTCAGGGAAATTCAATCAATACATCAAGAATTATAAACAGCAAAAGACTAAACAACAAAAGCAGTCTTCATCAACATCTGTCCTCAAGTCATCTTCAAACATCTACAAGCTTCAAGCAAGCATCAGTCTTCATCTTCACAGCTTCCAAGCAAGGTCTTTGTCTTCAATCCTTCCATGGCTTTTCTTCAAGTCCCAATCTCCCAGCTGAGGAACCAATCAAGAGGATGAACTGGGGGTGCTAAGCAATTAGTTGACCACCAAAGGTGGCAAACAGACTGCTAACAACACATAGAATGTTTCTCTCAAGAGTTCTATCTCTTAGACACTATCACCAAGCCTTCCAAAGGAAGGGGGTGAGGGTCCTAGAGAGACTCTGCATCATAGAGAGGGATGGAGGCAAACAAGACCTTCCATGTTTGTGAATCAAGTTTTCTACTCTAGAGCTCTGCCTAACTCCTAAAGCCCATAACCTTCAACATCTGCCAGCAAGAGATACCTTCATCAACTCTAGAAATTGGTCTTCATTCTTTAATCTTCAATGGGCTTCATCAGCCCAGTCTTCAGCTCAAACCCTAACCCCAAGCAGGCCCAATACCCCACACAGTCAAATAATAACCCTAGAGAGGGCACACCACACAATCAAGCCAATGCAGGAATATACTAGTAGTAATAGTAGAATAGGGGAAGCCTAACATTTTCTAAGGGATCTATTATTTACCCATAACCCCTATAGTCCCATACCCCAAAATTCAAATTACAACTCCTAAAAGAAATGATTTATCACACCTATGTTATATCTAAACCCTAGTTTTGATTCTCCTAATCACACCTAAACAAACCATCTAAAATTAAATCCTAAAATCATGAATTAAATCTCATATGAAAATTAAAGTCCTAAGTGAAGTACTCTAAAAAGAATGGGTCTAAAATGTACAAGGGTCTAGCTAAACTAAAATCAACAATATCAAGTGTTAAGCTAAACATCATTTAAAACCTATTTAAAAGAAAAATATACTAAAAATGCAAAAATAAGATAAAATGCTAATTTTATTATATGACAATTTTCTTGATAGAAATATGAAAAAGATGCAAAAACAACCATTTAAAAATATGAAATTTTCAATTTGTTATGATTTTTCAAAGAATTAACAAAAATAAAAGAAATTAAAATGAATTATATGAGGTTAGGGGTGCAATCAGTAATTATTTCAGTTAAAAAAATGATGGGCCCAGACTGGGGGGCGCGCATAGCAAGGCGCGTTTGGGCCCAGCTAATCAGAAAACACAAAAATAAAATAAAAAGGAAAACGGTGCGAAAAGTAAAAATACTAGTTCATTTCATGTTGGGCCTTGAAAGTGGTGGTGTGAAAAGCAGTAACAACTTAAGCCCAGTCCGAGTCATAAGTGAAATGGTGCGTTTCACGTCTTTGAATTCCCTCCTTTTCTCAACTTTGAATCGTGGCCGTGCGATGTGTTTCCAGTCAACATGGTCGTATCCAATCCAACGCCTGTGGAGCTTCTTCTTCCTCTAGTCTAGGGTTTCACCATTAATGAATCATGCACGAAGCTCATGAACCAGATTTCAACACATTCATACAACCTCATTTCTCCATGAAATTCAATTCTGTAAAAAACAAAATTGCTCTACATCTTCTCCTCTACACAGCCATGGTTTCAGTTTCTTCTAAAACTCAATCTAGAGCCAAACCCGATAGGTAGAAGACCTTGGTTCCACCATTTTACACTGAGATCAACCCTGCTGATTCTTGCTAACTCTTACACTAATGCGCTCTACATGCTATGCTGATCATTCTAATCTATCTAGCTAAGATTATCATGCCCTAACCTAAGTGTTCTAAGGCTCAACAGTTTTGGTGCTCCAATGGTGAACTCCATAAAAGGCTCTCAAATTCATTGGAAATGATCCTCTACCTATGCCTAACAGTTCTAACCTAAAGATTCTTCATCATGCTAACTAATTCTAACCAATTCGATGGAAACACTAACCTGGTTTAAAGTTGAAGACAGAGGTATGAAATCACCACTTCAAGCTCAGCAATGCTCCAATGGCAATCAATAGACCAAGATCTTGATTCTGTATGCAGTAGCTCTTGCTTAATCCCCTTGGATTCTTGTAACCACTTCCTTTTGCAATTTGGATGATACTCTTGGATAGCACGAATTCCACTTCAATTCAGCCAGATCTTAATGGAAACTTGCTCTATGATGAATATAGATGATGATAGGATCAAGAATTTTGGAAAATGATGAAGATTTGATAGAGTTTGGAATGAATTTGCAAGATTGAAGAATGAGATGTAACTATGTGTTTCAACCAAAATTAATCACCAACCCATGATTGGATCCACTCTTCTCAATATATAGCTGATCATAGAACTCTCTAGAACTTGTTAGAACTTTCTTGCACTCAAATCCCTTGAATTTTGGATGTGTTACTTCTTTTGTAAGCCAACTAGCATAACTTCCAAACTTTGAACTAAACTAAACAATCTACTTTTGCCAATGTTCTTAAAACATTTTTTCCAATCAAAATGACCTATAACTTCATCCCATTTGGACATGGTATGAAAAATCTCACTTTTAGGTCACTTTTATTCATTAAATTCATCTTTTAAATGACCAAATTTGGAACCTTGAGCTATGAGCATTTCAAAACTTTCATGATCACTTTTCTAGACTCAAAATGTCATTTGGAGCAAGTTTGCTGTTGTGAAGTTTTTCATTTGAAGCTTCCTTGTATGAGTTTTGGGCATAGGCTTGAAATGACCTGTAATTCTCAAATGACCATAATACCCTTTGCTTGCCAAGATCATAAATAGAGTTCCACAAATCAGATGAAGGCATACCATACCTTTCTAGAAAGCTAAGATAATGAGGAACAACTCTCATGTTGACCTGAAATCCATTTGAAAGCTCCTTGAGGGGTAAACGTTGCTTGGAAGACAAGTAACTTTCACAGACAAAATTTCAGATACCTCAGATGACCTGTAACTTGCAAGGACCATAACTTGAGTTCTATAAATCTCCTTGATGTCTTCCACCACTCAAATTAAAGGTCTTGAGATCCTATACAAGTTTCATGTTGGCCAAGGATCCATTTGAAGCTTTCATTTTGACTTATCTTGCTTGGAAGTTTGACCTAAATCAGGGGATTTTACACATAAACCCTAATTTAGAAACTCCTCTTCTTCTTGATTTCTCTTGATTTCTCCTTGGCACAACACCACATCCATATCTACATTTCAAATGATGAACCCCACATCTCTCAAATAGACCTTGATGCCTTTCAATCAATCATTTGACCTATGGTTGACCTAGGGTTGACCCAGATGAAACCCTAGTTGACTGTCTTCAACTGCAACTCTTGTGATCATATCAATGACTTGTCTCACTTTCAAAATGGCTCTCCATGTCTTCCATGATGTCTATATACCCTCCATGCTCTCAATTCACAGCTCACAACTTCTTTGATGATCTTCAAATGCCCTCAGATAGGAGATAGATTCACTGCTTGATCCACTAACTTCTCAGATTTCAATTTCTTTCTGATGACTTGGATAAGCCTGAATTTGAACAATAACCTCTTAATAGGCTCATAGAGATGAGAATAGTACTTGGTCCATTGTTGGATAACTCGCTATGCTATGCTATGCAGATGATTAGACTATGTACCTGACTCTATATGCAAATGCTAATGTAATTGAAACATAAACCAAGTGAAATAGGTTGAGCAAATTTTAGGGTGCAACAGCTGCCTCTATTCAAGCGACTTGGACCCGATTGGGTGAAGAGAGAACTGCCTTCAAACATTCGAGGTACGAGACGGTTGAATACTAAGAACCCGGAAATTTGCCAACCGCAGAAATGAACTGCACCACTGCTTGAATAACAACATCTGCTGACTGGATCTGGTTGTTACGGCAACAAACTGATCCATTAGCGACCGCTGGGGATTATTTTCATCAGCCTGAAAAAGATTCTGTCATCGCAGGGATAGAACTTTGTCCATGTTAGGACGCCTGTTTCATCAACACGAAGAAATCTCAACTAAAACTGGTCCACGTCAGGACTCCACCTACCGTCAGCACGGAAAACTCTCGGCGACTTCGCTGGGGATGACTCGTCTGCATTTCGTCAGCACGAGGGGATCCTATCAACATAGGAATGAATTGTCCACGTCAGGAATAAATCGTCCACGTTAGGAATAAACTTTCCACGTCAGGAATAACCTTTCCACGTCAGGAATAAACTTTTCCACGTCAGGAATAACCTTTCCACGTTAGGAATAACATCGTCCACGTTAGGAGTAAACTTTCCACGTTAGGAATAACCTTTTCCACGTTAGGAATAACATCGTCCACGTTAGGACTAGCCTTTCCACGTTAGGAATAACATCGTCCACGTTAGGACTAACCTTTCCACGTTAGGAATAACGTCGTCCATGTTAGGACTCACACCTTGTCTTGATTTGTCCACGTCAGGACTCACATCTTCGACCCGCTGAGGAAATAAAACTTGTCCACGTCAGGACTCACGTTTCACCATTACGAAGAAAGATATCTGCTGGGAATAAATGGTCCACGCCAGGACACCAACACGAAGAGTAATCAATGTCGTCCACGTCAGGACTTCACATTCAATCAATACGGAGAAATCGAATTTGTCCCCGTTAGGACTAGCACATCTCGTCAACCCGAGGAAATAAATCTGTCCATGTTAGGACACCCATTTCTCTAGCACGAAGAAATCCCGTCAATATAGGAATAAATTGTCCACGTCAGGACTCATATTTTGTCAACGCGAGGAACTCCCATCAATATAGGCAATAAAATTTTGACGACTCCAGGGAAATACTCCTGTCAACCAGTAAGAAGATACATCTGTCTGTTCCTCCGGGAAGATACTCTGAATACAGTTTCTCTGCTTATCTCCACAGTAACTAACTCCATTGGTCCCAACCCACAAACCTTTTAGCACTAACGTGACAGCGACTTGGAGGCGGACTATACTGGGGATATTCGGAAACCAAACTACCGGACGCCTGTTCTGATAACCGGCGGCAGCCTCTGAAATTCTGATTCATGAAACCCTTTGATGCTGACGTAACAACAAATTTGAAGAAAATAATCCGCTGGCCGGACTAGAGACACTTCAACAAGCAACTCCGACGGGGAAAACAAGAGAAATTTACACAAATAACTCTGTTCGAGGACAAAGAGAAACTTAACCTAATAACTTTGTGGGGAATAATGCCAAAACTGACATTTTCGTTGCATGTCTCCCGCCGAGATCTTGAATGTTTGGTAATTCATTTGAGCAAGAGCTCCTTCCACCTGTAAGGGAAACAATACTTGAAACAAACGGTTAATCAACCTGGTTTATATTTCAAAATGCATATGTTTGACAATGACGCAATGCTCCATTCGACATGGAAATGCTACGCGTTTTTATTTGGTGGATGCAAGTATGACACTATATGCCGATGCAAATGCAGACTCGAACTGTTGGGATACAGAAACCTACTTCAGCAAAATAAATGCTGAAGACAACACTGAATCCACTGGGAATAACCAGGTGCCACAGAATTATTCCAACAAAATAAGTGCTGGAAGAGTGAAACCCGCTTCGCTGAGGCATAATTGAATGCGTCAATCAGGATTGGACTTCTGCTGGAGAGTGAATGGGTATCACACGGTATCTCGACAAAATAAATGCCGGGACACACCACCAACTCTGCCGGGGAGAGTTTTAATCTTCGAGTTCCACTGGGAGGAAAGACAACATTTGCTGGAAAGAGAACTTTGCTGAGGACGAAACGATTCTCTTGGGGAAAATCAACTGACCCCGCTGGGGGAGAGTAAATGACCCTACTGGGAAGGGTAGACTGTCTGAGTACAGCTCACAAGTTGGAGATTAATCTTCTGAGGCTAAACCACTCTGCTTGAGATGGGGGATCCTTCTGGGGGATACCACGCTGTCTGAATACAACCTACAATCTTGGAATCGCCAAACTCTGCTGAGGGTAAACGACCCTGCTGGAGAATGTCCTTTGGATAAGCTGCGACTAGCTGGGGGATTCGATCCTTCTTCAGTGAGGAACAATGCTCTCTTGGAAGTGCGACCTGCATGGGGATTCACTTCACATAACGATCAAGTTTCTTCGTTACGAGCTTCTGGTCAATACTGCAATCTTTTGATCGTCCACTTCATACGGCTACGAACCCTGCAACACCACAAACAAGACAAGACAAGTCTACGCAACCAAATCTATTCAGGTTAGCGTTAGTGACATTATTTTCAGTTAATTCAAAGTTTTAGCAATTATTGGCAAGGGCCAGCGACGTTATGTACTTGCTAGTTTCATTAAACCTAGGCGTTTATCATGCACAAAACAGTAAAGAATCAGCATCAAATACTGAATAACATGTTTTATTGATTGGGCCCCTGAATAGGCGGAGTTTTATACACGGGATGTAACTCCTGAAAAGAGGAAGCTACGCACAACAAATATACAAGTATACACAAGAAGCATAAATATAATGACAAATCAAATTTGTACACATGTCGGCAACGGGAGGCAGACGAACATCATGAACTGATCCTCCTATGACTCGCCCGACTCTAATGCTTTCCCAGTATCCACACTTCCGAAGAGATTGTATCTGATAATCGACCCCTCGGGTATATTCTCCCGCACCAATGCTCACTGTAGTATCAAATTCGGACCGCAATCATTTGCTTTTCAAATCCCTAACTTTTGCGTGAACCGCTCTTTACGGGTTTTCAGTTCACCGGGATACCCCTTTTTGCCGAAGCCGCCCAGTGTAGGTTTTCAACTTCGCGGGTGTACATTTCTTTCAATTTTATCCCTAACTTTTGCCCGAACCTTTCATTCTGTTTTTGGTTCGCCAGGATGCCCCATTTTGGCCTGGACTCTCTTTTTTTTGTCCAGCGGGTCAATTTTAAGCAAAGTATTTTTTAACTGCGTCCGAATTCACAGGCGACGTAAAGTCTTCACCGTCCATGGTGGACAACAATAAAGCCCCTCCTGAAAAGACTTTTCTGACAACGTATGGCCCTTCGTAGTTGGGGGTCCACTTGCCCCTGTGATCTGCCTGTGGCGGGAGAATCCTTTTCAACACAAGGTCGCCTGTCTGAAAGCTCCGCGGATGTATCTTCTTATCATATGCTTTCTTCATTCGGCTCTGGTACAAACGACCGTATGCTAGAGAAGCTAGCCTCTTCTCATCCATTAAACTCAGCTGGTTCAACCTGTCTTTCACCCATTCTGCCTCGTCTAGTTGGACATCTCGTAGTACTCTCAGAGAAGGAATCTCAACTTCCAGTGGTAGCACTGCTTCCATTCCGTATACCAATGAGAACGGGGTTGCCCCGGTTGATGTGCGTACCGTCGTACGATAACCGTGCAAAGCAAAAGGTAGCATCTCATGCCAATCCTTATAGGTCACCACCATCTTTTGAACGATCTTCTTTATATTCTTATTGGCCGCTTCAACAGCGCCATTCATCTTGGGTCGGTAAGGGGAGGAGTTGTGATGCTCGATCTTGAAATTCTGACACAGCTCCTTCATCATTTTGTTGTTCAGGTTTGAACCGTTATCAGTGATTATCCGCTCGGGGATTCCATATCTGCAAATGATATCTCTCTTGATGAATCTGGCTACCACCTGCTTAGTCACGTTTGCGTAAGATGCCGCCTCCACCCATTTGGTGAAGTAATCGATTGCTACTAGAATGAAACGGTGCCCGTTAGAAGCCGTCGGCTCGATCTTTCCAATCATATCGATTCCCCACATCGAGAATGGCCATGGCGATGACATCACATTCAGAGGACTCGGAGGCACATGGATCTTATCTGCATAGATTTGGCACTTGTGGCACTTCCTCGCAAACTTGAAACAATCAGTTTCCATAGTTAGCCAAAAATAACCTGCCCGCAGCAGCTTCCTCGTCATAGCATGCCCACCCGCATGCGTACCAAAGGTACCCTCATGTATTTCCTCCATGAGCAGCTTCGCCTCTTTCTCATCTACACAACGTAGTAGCACCAAGTCGTGATTTCGTCTGTATAAGACACCGTCCGGATTCAAATAGAAATTACCCGCCAATCTCCTGAGAGTCTTCTGATCTTAAATGGATGCCCCAGCCGAATACTCTTTGTTCTTCAGGAAATTAAGGATATCAAAATACCATGGTTTATCATCGGATGCTTCGTCAATGGCAAATACGAAGGTAGGTCTGTCGAGCCGAGAGATAACAATTCTGGGAGCCTCATTCCAGAAGTTGACTTTGTACATGGAAGACAAAGTGGCCAGGGCGTCAGCCATCTGATTTTCTGCTCTCGGTACATGATGCAATTCAACCTTATCAAAGAAAGGCAACAATCTCCTTGCGTAGTTCATGTAAGGTATCAAATTGGGCTGACGTGTCTCCCATTCCCCTTTTATTTGATTCACCACCAGAGCTGAGTCTCCGTACACATCCAGATCTTTGATTCGCAAATCAATGGCTTCTTCAAGCCCCATGATACAAGCTTCGTATTCGGCTTCATTATTGGTAACCGGAAAGGTCAATCGGGCGGTAAACGGGATGTGCGACTCGTGTGGAGTGGTGATGATTGCCCCTATTCCGCTACCGTAGGCGTTTACAGCTCCGTCAAATATCAACTTCCATTTCGAACCCAATTCTGGTCCTTCGTCTGACAACGGCTCTTCACGATCTTTCACCTTTAGGTACATGATATCCTCGTCAGGAAAATCAAACCTCATCGATTGATGATCCTCAATAGGCTGCTCTGCCAAGTACTCAGACAATACACTCCCCTTTATGGCCTTCTACGAGACATACTGGATGTCGTATTCAGTCAAAACCATCTGCCAACGGGCGATTCTCCCCGATAATGCCTGCTTTTCGAATACATATTTGATAGGATCCATCTTCGAGATGAGCATGGTTGTATGATTCAGCATGTATTGCCTCAAACGCTTGGCGGCCCAGGCTAGCGCGCAACATGTTTTTTCGAGCATTGAATATCGAGATTCACATTCAGTGAACTTCTTACTCAAGTAGTATATTGCATGCTCTTTTCTTCCTGTCTCGTCGTGTTGACCGAGAACACAACCCATACTTCCCTCAAGAACTGTCAAATACATAATCAAGGGTCTCCCTGCCACTGGGGGTATCAAAATAGGAGGCTCCTGCAAATACTGCTTTATTTTATCGAACGCCTTTTGACAATTTTCATTCCATGTTACAGCTTGGTCTTTTTTCAACAGCTTGAACAATGGCTCACACGTAGCCGTTAGGTGAGATATGAATCGGGCGATGTAGTTCAACCTCCCTAAAAACCCGCGCACCTCTTTTTCCGTTCTAGGCGTCGGCATCTCTTGTATTGCTTTTATTTTGGCAGGATCAACCTCTATTCCTTTTTCGCTCACGATAAACCCCAGCAGTTTACCCGATCTCACCCCGAAGGTGCACTTGTTAGGGTTCAGTCTCAGCCTGAACTTCCTAAGCCTTTTGAATAACTTCAGCAGATTCACCAAATGCTCTTCCTCCGTCTGGGATTTGGCAATCATATCATCGACATAAACTTCGATCTCCTTATGCATCATATCATGGAAAAGAGTCGTCATTGCACGCTGATACGTTGCCCCAGCATTCTTCAATCCGAAGGGCATCACTTTGTAGCAAAATGTTCCCCAGGGAGTAATGAAGGTAGTCTTCTCCATGTCTTCTGGCGCCATTTTGATCTGATTATAGCCCGAGAAGCCATCCATGAAGGAGAATACGGAGAATTGGGCAGTGTTGTCAACTAGCACATCGATGTGAGGAAGCGGAAAATCGTCTTTTGGGCTCGCTTTGTTCAAATCACGGTAATCTACGCACATTCTCACTTTACCGTCTTTCTTTGGCACTGGTACAATATTAGCGACCCATGAGGGATATTTTGTAACAGCTAGGAAACCAGCATCCCACTGCTTTTGAACCTCCTCCTTAATTTTCACTGCCATATCGGGTCTAGTTCTACGAAGCTTCTGCTTGACCGGCGGGCATTCTTCTTTTAACGGCAGACGGTGCACAACCATATCTGTATCAAGCCCAGGCATGTCTTCATACGACCAAGCGAACACATCACTATACTCTCTGAGCATTTCAACCAGTCTTCGCTTGACGTCGCTCTGCAGCGCGGCTCCTATACGGATATTCTTTTCAACCCCTTCCGACCCTAGGTTAATGATTTTGATGACCTCCTCGTGAGGCAGAATGGCTCGTTGTTCTTGCTTCACCAACCAACACAATTCTTCGGGAACGTCACCATCTTCAACAATCTCTTCTTCGGCCTGAAATACCGGGTGCTCAAAGTCGAGACGAGTCATAGGCGGTTCAATGATGTCATCTGAAAATGTTATCCTGCAAAAGGAATGGTTAAATGCTTCAAAATGCGTATAAAGCGAATAACCATGTTGCCATTTTATTGTAAAACACAAAACAGGAAAAACAGAGATCGCAATATTTGTACATGAAAAAACGCCTTTTATTTAATGATTAAACACGCAATGTATATAACAACACAGCCCTAAGCAAATCACGATGCCTCGGGTAAGACACCAGATTGTTCAATGATGGGCTAAAGACGTGTCTACTTATGCGTCTAGCGGTATCTTACTGCAAGTGCACAGCCTATCGAAGTAATATTTAAGATTATCGATCCACAGGGATTCTATGGTTACTTAGTGCTAGATGAACTTCTAGTTTAGCTAAGGCGAATGGTTGTCACGATTGTTGTTGGTTTTTAAGACTATTAAAGGCGGAATTAAATTTAAGTTTTTAATAAAGTAATACTAAGGCGGTCGGTATGTAATTATACTAACTTAGGTGGGTCAATCTGACCTAGGCTTATAGAGATGTTCACTTAATCTATTCGGTAGAGATTACCAGTTTAAATACCCTCAACTCACACTCTCGTGGTCTTATATCAGATCTTATCCCTAAAGCCCTATGCCTGCTCTCGCTAGCCCATAAGTGTTTAGCGGTAATTTTTGGAAACTAAGTAATTCTAATATATCTTAAAGCGCTCTCGCTGTGTTTAATTTAAATGCCTAACTTTAGCTATCTGGTTAAAATCTCACACTCTCGTGGTCTTGACCTAACCTAATACTCTTTTCTTACTCTCGTAACGAAAAGGTCTATTTCAATTAAAAAGTGTCAGCTAGAATGTTAAGTGATTAACTATTTTCAGCCTATGGTTATATTTTACCGGTTAAGTTTGTTATAACTACATACCGCCCTAAGGTGTTTAGCTACTCATCGATGATGAACAAGACAGAGACAGAGAATTTAATAATAACGTACTCATGGCAGAAAAATAAATAGACATTATAATTAAATTAAATTGCAATATAATGAAAAACCTGGTTAACAATTATTCGAGCAGACTCCTTCTTCCACAGATGGAAAGCTTGGAGTAGGCGGAAATTAAAAATAAACGAATGCTGAAGGTTTAGAAACAAATAAATGTATAACAATTTCCTGATGTTGGAAATTGTTATATGGTTGGTTTGGATACAAATAAAAACGAAACAGAAACTAAAAATAATGCTGGAATGGAAAGGCAGGGTCGCAATACAGTTCGGCAGAGCTTCCGCAGAAATTTGAATAAAGAATTCTGTCCTTTGTTCATAGAACTTGTACTTATTTATAGAGTCTTTAATGGGCTGGATTTTTGGTCCTTTGTTGCATGGGCCTTGCTGAAGTTGTTGAAGGAATGCTGGAACGTGGCAACAAAATGGGAGAAGTGGTCTTCACGTAATGCCAAGAGGAGAAATAAGAGGAGAAGTGGTCTTCACGTAATGCCTTGACGTAGTCTGAGTCAAAACCAAGTTTTATCCTTGTTACGGTCGTGACAGGGTCTTCACGTTCGTAACTTGAGGTTTTTAAGTGTCACGGTCGTGACCACTCTCTTACGGTCGTGATGGCCCAAATTGGGGTGTCACGGTCGTGACACCCTTGTAACGATCGTGGCTGCAACAAATTATGCAGTCTTTTTGCAGGCTTCTACGTTTCTTCATCTCCTTATGGTTTCTTTTGTTCCTTTTTCTCTTAATTCATGATTTAGCTCCATATAATGATGTACCTGCAAAATGGTAAGAAAAACTCGGGAAATCGAGTGTTAAAACGGTGAATATGCGATAAAACGTTAATGAAACCTAGCAATATAATCGATGCGTTTTCTCGTTATCAAACTTCCCCAAACTTAAACCTTTGCTTGTCCTCAAGCAAATAGTCAGTTGAAAATCGGCGGACAAGATTTTATTCACGCATACTCATAACAAACCGTACGAGGGATCGTTTTGTCGGATTTCCCGGTACTTTGATAGAACACTACCGATACACTAATGACACAAGCAACAAGCTGTGTCGTCGACTTCCCGTTAAACGAAACAATCGGCAATCACATTACGATTTCACCTAGAGTTTTTCGATCTTATTTCGCCCGGTTTCATTCTAGCGCAGTCACATTAAGCCCTTTGCCTTAGCACACACGTAGTGGAGTGGCCGGTTAGCGATTTTGATCCTTTTTGAGCACAGGGTCTGGTACACGAGTGTGGTAACCCTACACATTTTATCCGATTTGGAGGTTGTGGGGGATCGAGCCGTAGCACGCCCTACCGAGTTCAGAACCAGTACCTCTGAACCAACTCGCAACGGACTCCTTCTCATATTTCTCGTTTCTTATATGCGACCGTGTACTTTGGTGCAATTTCTTTTCATTTTGCATCGAGATATGAAGGATCATTATTGATTAGGCATCAAACGCTTATATTCATCGGCTCCCCACGTGGTTTGTGTTCAGACGGTGCTGACTGCTAGTATAAACTACTAGGGGTTACTTTTGAACTGAAACTAAAAGCGTACTCGTAATGGTGATCGGGATGGACTTGCTTAAGTAGGGAGTCAAAGATGTCAAGATTGTATTGGTCTTGTTTAATCGTTCTCGGCTTCCTAGTTACGATTCCGTAGGTAAGTCGGGTAATGCGAATAATTAAAGATTTTTTTTCTGGTATAGCTTAATAATCGGGGAAAGCTCGAAATTAAAGATAATAGCGCAAAGATTTGCTCATTTCATTAATTTGCTAAAAGAAATACAACGGAATTGAAAATACAACGAAATGGAAAAGTGAGAAAAAGGGAAAATGCGGAAATGAAAGGTACCTCTCCCACACTATATCAGACATTGTCCTCAATGTTGTGATATAAATGCGGTACAAATACAGTACAACGACAAAAACGAAAAATAAACATAAAACTAAACTATGGCTGCTGAGGACCGCGGGCTCGGCCTCTGGTGCGGGAGCGGCGTCTGGAAGGAGTCGCTTCAGGATCAGAACCGGTGCCCGAGGCAGCAGTGATGCTAATGCAGAGGGCTTCTAGCTCGCTGAAAATTTCTCCAAACCGCTCATTAGTGGATTCCTGGTTTGCTGCAATAGTGCTGAGTAAAGCATCATACTGCGCCTTCTGTCGTCGCTCCAGTGCGGCGTTCATCTGGTTCTGCTGATGAATCGCAAGGAGGACTTCCTCAAGTGTGACTGCGGGAGCAGGGGGCTGTCGGGTAGATGTCTCTGGTATATCCTGGACAGGCTCAGCTGCATCCATAGCGTCCTGCATCTCGTCCGCTGGAGGGTCTGCCTGATCATCATGAATAGGGACGTGATCGGCAGCAGCAGGTAAAACAAAGAGCCAGTTGGCTCGGTTGGACGGGTCGATGCGGTTGCGGGACGGCAGAATGATATGATGGAAAATGGTGCCATTGACAACAGGGCTATATCTGCCATCCTCTCGCTGCGCAATCAGGTGAGCGGACCTGCAATAGCTCTTGGTGAGGAATTTTGCGGCTAGGTGAGGTTGATTGACGAGCGCGTCACCAAGCCCCAACTGAATGGCGAGGGCGGTGACAATGCCGCCTATGAAGAACGGGGAGGAGCCTCGGTGTGCAATGGCCTGGATATGATGAAGCATGAAAGGGGCAGCGTTGATTGGCTCGTCATTAAGAGCGCAGTGTAAGAACAAAAGCTCCTTGGAGTTGAGCTTATGGTTGCTTTCTCTAGCGAAGATGGTGTTGCATATGACCCGGTGAAAATAGCGGATTGCCGGGTTGTGGATGTGTGTGGCGTTGAGGCTTTGGAAGGTGGATGCACGGGTGTTGGTTAAGTCGTGCCATAGAGTGAAAGCTTGTTCACTAAAATTATCGGGCACGCGACGGTGGGCTTCAGTTCCGTGATCGAAGCCTAACAACTCGGCTATCCTGGTTTGCAAAAGGTTGAACTCTTGGCCATGCAATCGGAATGTTGCGATACCGGTGAGCTGACTCTGAGAACCGGGAGGGGTGATGTAACTGAAAGAGCTTAAGAACTCCAGTGTCAGGAGTTCGAATGTGGGCTGAGGTTGACTGCAAAGATCCCACAGACCGACCTTTTGCAGCAGGCTTTGAACGCTGGCAAGCATTCCGAGTTCCCTCAAACAGTCAGTGGCAATGTAGCGGGTAGGTTGCACACCGCGGTTTTGGAATCGGATGAAACGTTCTCTCTGGGTTACTCCAGCATCACCTTCTCTAAAAGTGATGGAATCCATAGCATGCAAGAGTGAAGAGCGAAGGAAGAAGGTTTTGTGAGGTTTTGTGGAAAAAAATGGTAGAATGAAGGAAATAGAGGTTCGGGTTAAATAAGGGAGAGTGATAATGTGATGGGTTATGATAATGGGGGGTTAATGAGGGTAATGGGGAGGTTACGGAGGTTATGGAGAAAATGGGTAGTTTTTGGGGAAGTTATGGAGGAAGAAGAAGAAGAGGCACGATGAGAAACAGTTCTGTTTCTCACGATTCCTATAATAGGGGTAGTCACGGTCGTGACAGGGGCGTGACGGTCGTGACACGCTAATTAAGCACGTCACGATCGTAAGATGGGTGTGACGACCGTGAGGGCATGCTTTGCTGAATAATTTCCAGAAAAAAACATTTTCTCACGTGATTCATAAATTAATAATAATTTATTTTCTTCACTAACACTCATATTAAATAAATACCATATTGTATATAATTTGCAACACAGTATTATACGAACTTGCATGAGAGATTGTATATATGAAATAATGCAGGCATAACAGTATATAGAAAAAATATATAAGTTGCTAAAAATGGAGAAATATTTGGAATTAAAGGTGCATTGCATAAAGTAATTAAAAATGAAGTTACAAAAACGGAAATTACGGTATGAAATTGTTGCGAAAGATAAATCTAACTAGAAACGAAAACAATGAGAAAAAATAAACTAAATCACTTATAGCATTTTCAAAAGCGTTTCTTCAGGTCTTCGATGGCGGAGTCCAAGTGATAGAATTGTTCGCAGGCCATGTCAGTCAATCCTATAATGTCCAATCGCATGCTCTTAATGTCTTCTTTAAATAGATTAATGTCAGTTTGGTAAGCATTGAGAGTGTTCATGATGTTTTGTAAGTTGTTAGCATAATCTCCTTGATTCACTTCAGGGGTTTCATGTACTTCGTCAGTTGGGTCAATGTCATGGTAACCAGGAGGTGTCTCAGGGTCAGTTTCAACAACGGTCATTATATCATCTTTTATCCTGTGAGACTGAGGTGTTTCAGGAGTAGCTGGATAATCAGGTGGGTTTAACTCATAAAGCCAGTTATCCTTATTGTGAACACTTACTCTAGCATGATTAGGCAATGTGAACAGGGTTACTACTTCGCTCCGGATTAGGTACTCAAAAGGTGGGCGTCCTAAATTCCTTATGATATGTCTATTGAAGCAGAATTTAAGATTCATAGGGCGGATTGTTCCTAGACGGTTGCACCTGTCCAGTTGGTACCTAAGTCCTATGGCATCAGCAATCATGGTTACAAGACCTCCTACTAATATAGGTAATTCAGGTTCTTCTTGGATGCGGGTGAAGGTTTGCATCATGAAAGGTACACCATTAACAGACTGTCCATTAGTGAAACATGACATAATAAATACTTCATCTTTAGAAACTCCGGTAATGTTTTCTTCTTTTCCAAAGAAGGTGTGGGCAAGGAATTTATGGAAGTAACGGAGAGCAGGATTATGGATCTCATCATTATTCATGTTATTTGGTTCAGGGTGGTAGTTTCCGGTTAGAGTTCCCCAAAAGAAATCTAGCTCCACATCCATCAATTCTACCTGTGTGGTAGTAAAAGCAAATGGTCCACTAGGGAATCCTAACAAGTCAGCTAGTTCTTTATGGTTAAAGTCATATTCTATTCCAAATAGGCGGAAACTAATAAATCCTTTCCTAAATCCAAAACCGCGCTCAGGTAGGTAAAGTAAGGAGCTAAGGAACTCAAGGGTGAGCTCGCGGTAAGTCGCAAACTTATGTTGGATCAATGCATTCTCCCATCTGAGTCGGTTGAACAAGTACATGACACTATCATGTATACCTAGGGTTTCCATAGTCTTATCATCCGGGTACAGGGTCAAATCCATTTGCCTCTGTGATAATTCTTCAAACTTCACTCTTTGGTTCCTACCTCTAAATTTGGTTTCCATATGGTTAATTGGTTGGTTAGCCATGGTCAGTGCAAATATGGGGGAAACAAATCAGTGGAAAAGACTTTAGAAAATCTGTAAAAAGTGATTTAAGGTAAAAATAAGAAAATGAGATGCATAATGTAATGGCGATAATAGTAATATAAAATAAAACTATAAAATGACAAAACAATTAAACAAATAGTAAAACGATAAATAACAATATGCTAAAAGAAAAGAATAGTTTAAATAATTAAATAAGTAAATGGGTTGCCTCCCACTAAGCGCTGTTTTTATCGTCAAAAGCCTGACGTAGTGCTTAGGTTTAGATTAATCAGGGGAATTAGTGGACAATTCTAAAAGCTTTAGATTATTCGCATAATCTCTATTTTCAACTTTATGATAGTGTTTTAGGCGTTGTCCGTTTACTATGAATGGTTCATTATTCTTACCCTTAATTTCTATTGCTCCACTCGGGAATACTTTAGTTATATCAAAGGGTCCTGACCATCTAGATTTTAATTTTCCAGGAAAGAGCCTAAGTCTTGAATTAAAAAGGAGTACAACGTCTCCCACACTAAATTCTTTCCTAGATAGGCGTTTATCATGCCATCGCTTAGTTCTTTCTTTATATATCTTAGCATTCTCATATGCATCTAACCTTAATTCTTCTAATTCGTTAATGTCTAGGATTCGCCTTTCTCCTGCAGCATTATAGTTTATATTGAGAGTTCTGACCGCCCAATAAGCTTTGTGTTCTAGTTCTACTGGGAGGTGACAAGATTTTCCATAAACTAGTTTGAAAGGTGTAGTACCTATGGGTGTCTTGTAAGCGGTCCTATAAGCCCATAGAGCTTCATTAAGTTTAGATGACCAATCTTTCCGAGATATGGCGACAGTCTTTTCTAAGATTTGTTTAATTTCTCTGTTTGAGACTTCGACTTGTCCACTTGTTTGTGGGTGATATGGTGTAGCCACACGGTGTCTTACTCCATATTTAGATAGTAATTTGTCAAAGATTTTTGAAATGAAGTGCGAGCCACCGTCACTTATGACGAGTCGAGGCACACCAAATCTGGGAAAGATTATATTTTTGAAAAGCTTTATTACTACTCGTGTATCATTTGTAGGAGAAGCTATGGCTTCAATCCATTTCGAAACATAATCGACAGCTACGAGTATGTAATTATTACTGAAAGATGATGGGAATGGTCCCATGAAATCTATTCCCCAGACGTCGAAGATTTCTACTTCTAAAATTCCCTTTTGGGGCATCTCATCTCTTCTTGAAATATTGTCAGTGCGTTGACACCGATCGCAATTTATAACGGCGATGTGGACATCCTTCCATAGATTAGGCCAGAATAAGCCGGCTTGCAAGATTTTTGCACAAGTCTTGGAAGTGCTTGCATGTCCACCATAAGGAGATGAATGGCATTGAGCAATGATATCTTCTATTTCTTCTTCGGGAATACATCGGCGAAAGATTCCATCTGGTCCTCTTTTGAACAATAATGGTTCATCCCAATAGTAATGTTTCAGGTTATGAAAGAATTTCTTTTTCTGCTGATAGGTTAGATCGGGTGGAAGAGCTCCTGCGGCTAGGTAGTTGACAATGTCAGCGTACCATGGCAGTCCTACAGTTGTCTGGATTGTTTCCACGGATTCTGGTTCATTTATATCTAACTGAGCTAGGTCGCTTCCTATTTGTGCTATCAGCTGTTCATACGGAAAATCATCGTTAATCGGCACTTGTTCGGGTTTAATACCTTCTATTCTAGATAAATGGTCCGCTACGACGTTCTCAGTACCTTTCTTGTCTTTTATTTCTAGATCAAACTCTTGTAAGATTAAAATCCATCTTAAGAGTCTTGGTTTAGCATCTTTCTTAGTTAATAGATATCGGATAGCAGCATGGTCTGTGTAAATGATTATTTTCGCTCCAACTAGGTAAGAGCGGAATTTATCAAGCGCAAAGACAACTGCTAGCAATTCTTTTTCTGTAGTAGCGTAGTTCATCTGGGCAGAATCCAAGGTTCTACTGGCATAGTAAATCGCATGAAGTTTCTTTTCCTTTCTCTGGCCCAGAACTGCGCCTACAGCATAGTCACTCGCATCGCACATGATTTCAAAAGGTAATCTTTAGTCAGGGGGTTGCATGATTGGTGCGGTGATGAGGGCTGTTTTTAGAGTTTCGAATGCTTTAATACAATCTTCATTGAATATGAACTCAGCTTCTTTCATTAATAAACCAGTAAGAGGTTTAGTGATTTTCGAGAAATCTTTGATGAATCGTCGGTAAAAACCGGCGTGTCCTAAAAAGCTTCGTATTTCTCGAACGGTTTTAGGGGGTTGAAGATCTTTTATTACTTCAATCTTAGCTTTATCAACTTCAATTCCCTTGTCGGATATTACATGACCTAACACTATTCCTTCGTTGACCATAAAATGACATTTCTCCCAGTTAAGCACGAGATTTACTTTTACACATCTTTCTAACACCCTTTCTAAGTTCGATAAGCATCCTTCAAAACTTTGCCCGCATACAGAGAAGTCGTCCATGAACACTTCCATGATGTTGTCTATAAAATCTGCGAAGATTGACATCATACATCTTTGAAAGGTTGCAGGAGCGTTGCATAATCCAAAGGGCATTCGCCTATAAGCGAACGTTCCATAAGGACATGTGAATGTAGTCTTCTCTTGATCGTCAGGATGGATAGGGATTTGGAAAAATCCCGAGTAACCATCAAGATAACAGAAGTAAGAATGCTTGGCTAATCGTTCTAACATTTGATCTATGAAAGGTAGTGGGAAATGATCTTTTCGAGTGGCTTTGTTTAGTTTACGATAATCTATGCACACTCTATATCCCGTCACTACTCTTTGCGATATCGATTCGCCTTGAGCGTTTTTCACAACAGTGATACCTCCTTTCTTTGGCACTACATGTATTGGGCTAACCCATTCACTATCAGAGGTCGAATATATTATCCCGGCATCTAATAATTTCTTAACTTCTTCTTTTACTACAGTGCTAAGGGTTGGGTTAATTCTTCTTTGAGATTCTCTGGAGGTTCTGCAATCTTCTTCTAGCAGAATACGATGCATACAAACTGAAGGACATATTCCTTTGAGATCAGATATGTTATATCCTAATGCAGTTGGATATTTCTTCAAGACATCTAAAAGTTTCTTTGTTTCTATAGTTCCTAAACTGGAATTTACTATAACTGGTCTTTTACATTCAACGTCTAAGAATTCGTACCTTAGGTTATTAGGTAAAGTTTTTAATCCTAATGTAGGTTTATCTTTACTTGGCATGGGATCCGGTGTAAGTGCTAAACTTTCGTTTAGACTATCATCCTGATACGGTTTTCGCCAATTATCATCTTCGAAAATCGGAGGGATTTGAATTTTCATTATTTCAGAATAAGTGATCTCTTTCAGTTCCATTTCTCTTACACATTCGTCAATTACGTCCAATAGATAGCATGTATCCTCTATAGCTGGTGATTGTAAGAATTGTGTTAAAACAAATTCAACTTTCTCTTCACCTACTTCAAAGGTTAGCTTTCCTCTTTTTACGTCTATTATAGCTCCGGCGGTAGCTAAGAATGGTCTTCCTAGTATGATAGGTGTAGTGGAGTCTTCAGAGATGTCCATGATTATAAAATCAGTAGGAATGTAGAATTGTCCTATACGTACTGGGACGTTTTCTAGTATGCCTACAGGATATTTAACAGAGCGATCGGCTAGTTGAACAGACATTTTAGTTGGTCTTAGGTCTCCCATGTCTAGCCTTTTGCAAATCGTTAAGGGCATAACACTGATACTGGCTCCTAAATCGCATAGAGCTTTGTCAATGACGAATTTTCCTATTACACAGGGTATAGAGAAACTTCCTGGATCTTTTAGCTTAGGAGGCATGTTATTCTGAATTATGGCGCTGCACTCGGCAATAAGTGTAACTGTTCCGTTATCCTCTATCTTTTTCTTATTAGATAAGATTTCTTTTAAAAACTTAGCATACGAGGGTATTTGGGTAATTGCTTCTGTAAACGGAATGGTAATATTCAACTGTTTCAGAAGTTCGACAAATTTCTTAAATTGACCCGTCGTCTTGGAATTTATTAATCTTTGAGGGTACGGAATTGGTGGTTTATAGGGTGGTGGAGGCACATAAGGTTGTTCTTTCTCCACTACCTCTCGATTGTCATCTTCCTTTTCTTCTGGATCATTCACCACTTCAGTCGGTTTATCCGGTTTTTGGTACATGGTTGGATTGTCAAGTCTTGGATCGGTAGGTCCGTCAAGTTCCTTGCCACTTCTTAATATTACAGCGTTAGCATGTCCTTTCGGATTAGGTTGAGGTTGTCCAGGGAATACTCCAGCTGGTGCAGCAGTAGGTGCTTGTTGTTGAGCTACTTGTGAAATCTGAGTTTCAAGCATTTTGTTATGTGTAGCTAATGCATCTACTTTGCTCACTAATTGTTTAATCTGCTCACTAGTGTGAATGTTTTGGTTTAAGAAGTCCTTGTTTGTTTGAGATTGGTTAGCTGTAAAGTTCTCCATCATCAACTCAAGGTTCGATTTTCTAGGGATATTAGGAGCAGTCTTTTGATATCCTGGTGATGTAGCTGGTGCTTGACCTGGTGCGTAATAAGCATTGTTATTCTTATAGGAGAAGTTCAGATGATTCTTCCAACCTGGGTTGTATGTGTTTGAGTAAGGGTTTCCTTGAGCATAATTCACTTGATCAGTGGGAGTTCCTGCCAATAGTTGACAATCAGAAACTTCGTGTCCTGGGACTCCACATAACTCACAGTTAGGTGTTACTGCAGCCACGGTGGCTGCAGGTGTTATGGCCAAGTTATCGATCTTTTGGCTTAGTTGGTCAAATTTCACATTGACTTGGTCCATACTACTTACTTCGTACATACCTCCCTTTGTTGGTTTCTCAGTTGCGACTCTCTCGCTTCCCCAAAGGTAATGATTTTGAGCCATACTTTCGATAAGTGCATAGGCATCACGATATTCTTTGTCCATCAATGCACCACCCGCGGCAGCGTCAATTGTCATTCTTGTATTGTACAAGAGTCCATTATAGAAGGTATGGATGACCATCCAGTCTATTAATCCATGATATGGACAAAGTCTAAGTAGATCCTTATAGCGTTCCCAAGCTTCGAATAATGATTCACTTTCTCTTTGCTTAAATCCGTTGATCTGAGCTCTCAGCATAGCTGTCTTGCTAGGTGGAAAATACCTATTCAAGAAAACTTTCTTAAGTTCTGCCCACGTAGTTACTGAGTTCGAAGGCAGAGATTGAAGCCAAGCTCTTGCTCTGTCTCGAAGCGAAAAAGGAAATAAACGTAGTCTAATAGCTTCTTGGGTAACTCCATTGGCTTTTACGGTATCTGCATATTGCACAAAGATCGAAAGATGAAGATTCGGATCCTCGGTAGGATTTTCGGCGAATTGATTTTGTTGCACGGCTGATATCAACGAAGGTTTTAGTTCGAAATCATTTCGGTTGATAGCCGGCGCTGCAATGCTTGAATGCGGTTCACCTTGCGAAGGATTAGCGTAATACTTGAGTGGATGAGTCTGTTCTTCAGCCATCTCTGCATCCTCTGATTTTATGACTGGTTTAGGCGGATCTAATTGAAGATCTGGAATATTGGAATTGTTTTCGAAATCGAATATACGTCTTCTTACGTGTAAGAAGCGTTCCGATTCAGGGATTAGAGGTTGCAAGTCTTCGCTTTTAGAGCGAGTACTTGTCATACACTCGGAGATTAGATTAAATTAAATAGTTGATACCTTAGTCTAGACAATGCTACCTAAATGCACTAGTAACTAAATTAAGGAATCCCTGGCAACGGCGCCAAAAACTTGATGGGCTAAAGACGTGTCTACTTATGCGTCTAGCGGTATCTTACTGCAAGTGCACAGCCTATCGAAGTAATATTTAAGATTATCGATCCACAGGGATTCTATGGTTACTTAGTGCTAGATGAACTTCTAGTTTAGCTAAGGCGAATGGTTGTCACGATTGTTGTTGGTTTTTAAGACTATTAAAGGCGGAATTAAATTTAAGTTTTTAATAAAGTAATACTAAGGCGGTCGGTATGTAATTATACTAACTTAGGTGGGTCAATCTGACCTAGGCTTATAGAGATGTTCACTTAATCTATTCGGTAGAGATTACCAGTTTAAATACCCTCAACTCACACTCTCGTGGTCTTATATCAGATCTTATCCCTAAAGCCCTATGCCTGCTCTCGCTAGCCCATAAGTGTTTAGCGGTAATTTTTGGAAACTAAGTAATTCTAATATATCTTAAAGCGCTCTCGCTGTGTTTAATTTAAATGCCTAACTTTAGCTATCTGGTTAAAATCTCACACTCTCGTGGTCTTGACCTAACCTAATACTCTTTTCTTACTCTCGTAACGAAAAGGTCTATTTCAATTAAAAAGTGTCAGCTAGAATGTTAAGTGATTAACTATTTTCAGCCTATGGTTATATTTTACCGGTTAAGTTTGTTATAACTACATACCGCCCTAAGGTGTTTAGCTACTCATCGATGATGAACCAGACAGAGACAGAGAATTTAATAATAACGTACTCATGGCAGAAAAATAAATAGACATTATAATTAAATTAAATTGCAATATAATGAAAAACCTGGTTAACAATTATTCGAGCAGACTCCTTCTTCCACAGATGGAAAGCTTGGAGTAGGCGGAAATTAAAAATAAACGAATGCTGAAGGTTTAGAAACAAATAAATGTATAACAATTTCCTGATGTTGGAAATTGTTATATGGTTGGTTTGGATACAAATAAAAACGAAACAGAAACTAAAAATAATGCTGGAATGGAAAGGCAGGGTCGCAATACAGTTCGGCAGAGCTTCCGCAGAAATTTGAATAAAGAATTTTGTCCTTTGTTCATAGAACTTGTACTTATTTATAGAGTCTTTAATGGGCTGGATTTTTGGTCCTTTGTTTCATGGGCCTTGCTGAAGTTGTTGAAGGAATGCTGGAACGTGGCAACAAAATGGGAGAAGTGGTCTTCACGTAATGCCAAGAGGAGAAATAAGAGGAGAAGTGGTCTTCACGTAATGCCTTGACGTAGTCTGAGTCAAAACCAAGTTTTACCCTTGTTACGGTCGTGATAGGGTCTTCACGTTCGTAACTTGAGGTTTTTAAGTGTCACGGTCGTGACCACTCTCTTACGGTCGTGATGGCCCAAATTGGGGTGTCACGGTCGTGACACCCTTGTAACGATCGTGGCTGCAACAAATTATGCAGTCTTTTTGCAGGCTTCTACATTTCTTCATCTCCTTATGGTTTCTTTTGTTCCTTTTTCTCTTAATTCATGATTTAGCTCCATATAATGATGTACCTGCAAAATGGTAAGAAAAACTCGGGAAATCGAGTGTTAAAACGGTGAATATGCGATAAAACGTTAATGAAACCTAGCAATATAATCGATGCGTTTTCTCGTTATCATTCAACAATTAAGAAAACAAAGTATTACTGTTTGAGAGTCACAGGAACAATCTCCTGAATAGACCAATTGCATAATCCTTGTCCTGGCATGCCCGGCTGAATCCAGGCATCCATATCGCAGTCACTGTCTCCTTCGTCGGACCCTGAAGCAGCGTTGATGGTCTCGTGACATACTCCACTAGCAGTGATGGTTATCGGTCCTCTGAAACGGGGTGCCCCCACAGCAGGTGCTGATGACGACGGTTGATATCCCAGCCCAAATCGGTCCATCTTCACGGGAATATCCAGCACCTTGCCCCAGCCCTTTGTCTCACCAGTCTCTACTAGAGCTTGAGCTTCCTTATATGACGAGACAGCTACCTCTGACGCTTTACTCGGCCCGGGACCTTTGTCTTTGATGCGCAACCCTTCAAAGGCTTGACAGGGTGTTTCATGAATCTCGTCGTCGACCTCTACATACTTAAATGATGACAGATGGCTGACCAATATATCTTCTTCTCCACAAACCATGACCACGCTGTCCCCTACCATGTATTTCAGCTTTTGATGCAAGGTAGACATGACTACCCCAGCACCATGAATCCAGGGTCTTCCGAGAAGGTAGCTGTATGCTGGCTGGATATCCATAATATAAAATTCAGTTGCGAAAACCTCCGGTCCCACCTGTAGAGGTAACGTTATGGATCCAAAGACCGTTCTTCGTGTACCATCAAATGCACTGACCACCAGGTCACTAGGCATACACATGATTCCTCTGACATCTAGTTTCATCATCGCCTTCTTAGGCAGCACATTTAAGGAAGATCTGGTATCGACCAGTACATGCGACATGACTGAACCTCTACACTCAACTGAGACGTGTAACGCCATGTTATGCTTTCTCCCCTTCGGGGTCAAATCAAAGTCTGTAAATCCCAAGCTATGGCCTGCGTTCACATGCGCCAACACCCCCTCTAACTGATTCACAGAAACATCCTGGGGTACGAAGGAAGTATCCAGAACTTTCAACAATGCATTTCTGTGAGCTTCAGAACATAATAGCAACGACAGTATAGATATCTTTAACGGCGTCTGTTGAAGATGCTCAACAATCTTATAATCACTTTTACAAATCAAGCGCATGAACTCTTCCACATCTTTCGATGCCGTTTCCTTTTTGTTCCCCTGCACGGGGACAGTTTCATTCATCTTTCCTTTTCCTTTTGCCAGTCGTTCAGCCTCTACCTCAGGCGATATGAAGATTCTCCCACTTCTTGTCATACCTCCAGTACCGACGACGTTGTCTACAACCTCAACTGGCTGCTTATTAACATCAATTTTCACCCCGTCACAGTACACTTCCAACCCATAAGTCCAGGGGACTGCCTTAGTGCTCTCGTAAGGGATTGGTCCTGCCTTAGTGATGGTGATCGGCGGTCGCTTGGCCGGCGTCGTTATAGTTATCGTTTTTCAGAGAATCATCACAGTAGCTACATCACTTTGCTTGTCTGCTAATACCCCTGCAGGTTCTTCAATTGCTGCTCGGTCAAATTGCAATGTGCCTCCATCTATTAAGGTCTGAATCCCCTTCTTCAATTCATCACAAACCCCAGCTTGGGTCCAACACTCTAAGCAATACTCGTCGCAACCTGGATACACACCCCCTTGCAATAATCTGCTCTTTATCTCGCACAACGGTGTCTTTAGGTCGTCGACATTCATAATCAAGTTCAAACTCTCCTCGGTTAAAATGGCGTTTGCCCCATGGTTGGGAATGGGCTTTTGCACTATGTTCGGACCCGCCTGTCCAAAATTGATAGCCTTACTATCCAATAGATCCTGCACTACATGCTTGAATGCGTGGCAACCCTCTACATCGTGGCCAGGAGCCCCAGAGTGGAATTCACAGTGCCTGCTTGCATCGTAACCGTATGGAGGAGTGCCTGTTATTGGCGCCAGAGTTCTCTTCTCCACCAAGTTCAAACCTAGTAACGTCTGTAGCAATTCTGCATACGTTGAAGGAGGCTTTTCAAACACCCTCCTTGGTTTGCCCCCCTGGAATCTGCGTTGGGCATGGGGTGCCCCCTGTTGTAGCTGCTGTTGCTGTTGTTATTGTTGTTGTTGAAATGGTTGTTGCTGAAAGGGAATAGTAACACTTGCCACTTGCTGCGGCTGATTGTACTGGTTTCGACCTCTGCCCCGGCCTCGGCCTCGGCCCCCAAACACTGCGCTTGCATCACCTTGACGGCGCCCACCGAAAGCCCTTCTGCTACTGCCAGCTGAAGTGGATTCCTCAGCTTGGAATCTTCCCTGTTTAATGTTGCTTTCAATCTTCTCTCCCATCAGAATTAAGTCTGAGAAACTGCCCAAAGAAGTGTGAAACAACTTGTCATAAAACATGCCAGTGAATGTTCCTATGAACATATCATTCATTTCTTTGTCCTCTAGAGGAGGATGGACTCGAGCAGCCATGTCACGCCATCTCTGCGCATACTCTTTGAAGCTCTCGCCCTTCTTCTAGGACAACCCCTGCAATTGGACCCGGTTGGGTGCCAAGTCACTGTTGTACTTATAGTGAGCCACAAATGCTTCAGCCAGCTGCTTCCACGTCTTTATGAGTTGGTTCCTGCCCCATATACCATTCGAGGGAAGGACCAGAAAAGCTATCTTGAAAGAAATGCATTAACATCCTCTCACCAGTTGAATACGCCGACATCCTTCTGTAGTATGACCGCACGTGCCCTTTTGGACAGGTGTCCCCCTTGTATTTGTCGAATGTGGGAGCTTTGAATTTGATTGGCACCCTCAGGCCAGGCACCAGACCCATTGTTGTCATATCTAAGCCAACTGCGCTTTGATTCACGACCCCCTTCATCTGCTCCTCGAGCATCCTGGTTCTCTGAGAGTCATCCATAGGACCTTCGAAACCTCCACCGGAGAAAGCATCCTCTTGCTGGTCTTCTTGCCAATTACCATTCCCAGCTCCGTATCCATCGTACCCGTTGTTGCGGCCAACTCTGGTCTGATTCATTACCGGGCCTCGCCCCCTGTTACCATATCCCGGAGCGACTCCTGCAGGTCCGAAAGCCATTAACCCAGCGCCATTTCCATTTCTGAATCTGCCACAACCCTGAGTAGTCATACCAAATCCGTCCTGTCCGAAGCCTTGAGTGTTGAAGTCGTACTTCCCAGCATGATCAAACCCCTGGTCATTGAAGCCGAATCCAATATTACCGAAGCCATTACCTCTCATATTATCACCCAGGTTGCCATCTCCGAGCCCAACGTTGTTGATGACAGTCTCGTTCCCGATTCCAACGTTACCATTCCCGGCGGCAGCGCCGTTGTTCACATTGACAGCAGGTATGTTTACCACAGGTGGAGCCACCGGTGTGGGGGTACCATCCCCGTGAATAGTGTCGACTCGCACAGACTGATGATCCTCATTTCCATGCCCAGCATTTCTTACCAACAGAGGCTGCACCAAAGCTTGCAAATTCTCTTGTCCTTTCGCAATGGTCTCCATTGTCTGCATGAAGAGCGCCAACTTCTCACGCATGTCCTGCATTTCATTCTGCATTTGATCCATAATTCTTCGGCAGTTGGTACGAGTGGAGTATCGGTGCGGGCGCTGACCTTCAATCCTGAAAAAGACCTGGTACAGTGCAAGAAATGAGATACCGTTCAATAATCACCTGTAATGCAATATGAATGGGAATGCAATGCAATATGTGTCTATGCATTAGGGAATATCATTCCCCGATTCTAGTGCGAATGTGCCAGTGCAGTGACAGTGACAGCAATACGGTGATCGGAGCCGAATCATAGAAAACCTCATATATTGCAGGGAAATCCATTAAGCCACATAATATAATATCAAGGCGTACAATAAGAAGGCATGACCTCAACCAACAATCTGGTGATGGTCAGCGCTATGCAAATAAAGCATACACGTTAATACATGGAACAGTCAAGTACTCTCATAAGCCTGGTACTCTTCTAGTAACTTCTTAGTCTCTGGATGACTTGGTCGGGTAAGCAGACCCTCAACAAGTTGATTTCTTCGCTTGAGAACACGTCGCACGTCACCAGCGGTTTCCTCCCATGCCCCTTCTCCGAAGCGATCCTCTAGCTTCCGCTTCTGAGACACAGCTTCGTTCCTGCCTTCGATGGCCTTGTTCAATGCATTCTGGAGACTATATCTGGCCATTACCTCCTCTTCATGCTTCTTAATGCTAGCCTTCAACTGCTCTTCGAGTTCAGAAATTTGCTGCTTCGTTTTTTCTTCCCTCTTTTTGTTGTTGGTTAGCGTAGCATTCCACGTCTTGTTACAAGAAGAGATTTCCCGGTGGACGGCGTCGAGTGCTTTCTTTTTGGACTCCAACATGTCATGGGAGCTTCTGAATTCTTTCCCTAGACGTTCGCGCTTCTTTTTCTCTTCAGTCAATTCAGCACCTAGCCTGTTTACTAACTCGCTCTGATGTTGGAAAGAATGCACAACTTTGTTCTTCTCACTACGCACCTGAGCTAGTTCTTGTTCTAACCCTTCATTAATCTTCATCAAGGCTTATTTTTCTTTTACAACTCGCTCGTAGACCTCCATAGTGACAGTGGTTGGTTCTTCCACCGGAATATGAACAGGGACTGGTGCATCTGGAAATGGCATCCGCAACTGTCTTGCCCTCTCTTGGATCCAAGCTTTGTAGGGTGCATAAGCCTGACAATCATTCTTCCCTAACAGTGGTTTCCCTCTTCTGTTGATACGCACCCATGCGTGCTGAAGCTTGGCTAGCAATTCTCCATTCAAATCACCGGTGAAGTACAGAGATTCCTGTACTTCCTCCTCCTGAGGTGGGTTCTTCAACGCATATCCAAACTGGCGAATGAACAGAGATGGGTTATAATTGATACACCCTTTTCTTCCTATCAAAGGAACATTAGGATACCCCGAGCAACTGAAAATAAGCTCAGACCCCAACAAGTCTTGGTCAAACCACTCAATGTCTTCAGAAGATAGTCTCATCATGCGCTCTGGCCAGTCAGCTGTAGTCGCACTATCCACAAAAGGTCCCTTCAGGGGAAGATGGCTCTTAAACCACATGTACAGCAAAGGCACACAACAAGAGACGTTCTTACCTCTCCTGTTCTCATTTCTGTAATGCATCGAATGGTAGAAGTCCCCGATCAATGTGGGTACCGGGTTGCCAGCAGCAAACAAATGAAACGCATCCATGTCCACGAAATTTGGGAAATTGGGAAACAACACTATCCCATAAATGCATAGAGCCAAAACAGCGTTAAAGACTACCCAACATCCATTTTGGGCGTATTCTTGAGCCTTACCAACCAGAAACTGGAGAGAGAAACCTGGAACACCGCGCCAAGAAGTCATCAACAGCTCCGAAGCGTTCATGTGCAAGGCCTTAGCTAAATCCTCCAACTTGGGCTCAGCGGCAGAGTGAATAAAGGGAACCTTATTCTGTACTGGCAGCTCAGTAAACTCTACATACTCTTCCATGGTAGGCCCCAAAATGAAGTCAGCTAATGTGAAGCATCTCAAAGCAGGGTCGTAGAATTGCATCAGTGTATATAGCCCATTCAGTTCATCATCAGTTGGTTTGCGAACCAGTCTCAACAGCCGTCCGTAACTCTGCCTGAAGCTTCTACGGACATCCTCATCAGCAAGAGAAATCAGACCCAGGAGGGGAGTAATGTCAGGGATAGGTAACTTGTAGGCGACTGTCATCCTCAAACCAGCCATGATCAATACTCAGAAGTCCGGACACTAGAACCAGGGAATATGCAAATGCACATGCAGCACAGACACACGTTAATGGGATGCAATGATAATGGTTATGCGAACAATGCAATGCAAGTAACATGCAACAGGGACCAAATGCCATAGCTGAGAAGCCTGAACCATATCAAAAGTCTCAGATAGACCCTCCAGAATTCCTCGAACCCTGGTCTCAGATAGACCCAATACAAAGCTCTAACACTGGTCTCTGATATACCCCATAACATAACTCCAACTGGTCTCTGATAGACCTCATACCATAACTCTGACTGGTCTCTGATAGACCTCACAACTGTCCATAAATACTCAGGATCTCAGATCGAGAAACAACCGGTATCTAAAGGTCTAGTTACCTGCATAACCCCAAAACCCTCTCACAGGTAGGTGTCCTAGTAACGGACAAAGGTGTGGCATCCTATGCGGTCGTCGACGTCACAGACTTTCAAGGTTGATGATACGATTCCCAGAAGGAGTGGCATCATCAAATCCTGAAGAGGCCTCACTTAGCCAACTTCTAAATGATCGGTTCCCAGAGTCGACAATCCAACTAACCAGCAACCCGAGCCACCCAAAGGGTAGGACAGGAGGCCAACCAGAAGAACCTCGTCTGAGTGTGGATTTCGCAGGACACTAGGACATGCAAAGCATGTGCGCGCCCACTACTTTCCACTCTAATTCTAGGTGCACTCAAGCCCAGGTCCGGCTTATCTCTCCATCATAGAATCACCCGTCACAACCCCAATACAGCAATAATAACAATAATATAATGCTGAAAGTAAATGACAGAAATATAAATCCATACAAAATCCTCGACGGGAAAACAAGCGCTAGGATTGACTCGCTTAAGGGACGTTGGATCCCAAATGCACAAGGAACTATCGCAGTCCTTAGCAGGCAGGGGACGTTGGATCCCCAACAGAGTCGCCAGCTGTCGCTACTGCGAAAATCGGCGCCGGCTGAACAGAAGAGTCGCCACCGTGCGTTATTTATCCCAACGGAGGTAAAGGAAACGCTCAGAGTAAACCTACCGCAAAACGGGGAAAGGAATGGTCATCGCAACCAAAACCTGGATTCGGGAGTCGGTTACGCAAGGGGAAGGTATTAGCACCCCTCACGTCCGTCGTACTCGACGGGATCCACGCTTGTTTTCGGGTATGGATTGTTATTTCTATCTAAACTAGAGGTTAAGGGTAAAAAATAAAAGAAAATGACTCGGCAAAGTATCGCACTTTATGCCTACGTATTCCCGTCTGGAACGAGAAATCAGAGTCAACGTAGTTCGCCTACCTACTGGAAAGGAGGGGAAGGTTGCTCGCTAGGATATCGCATCCTATGCCTACGTACTTTCATACGGCATGAAAGATCAGAGCAAATGTAGTTCGGGCCACGTACAACACGAGTCTGTCTTGATTGTTTTTATTCCTTCTGAAAAAGGGTTTTTCTGATTACTGGTCCAAGCGGACAAAAATGACATTTTGATGAGTTCACATTCTTTTACGGAAGAAGTGTCTTTTATTGTGTTTGAAATATTTATTGTGTTTTTCTATTTGTTTTTGAGAAAGAAGAGACAGAACTCTAACCTACGGTTGAAAAGGGAATCAAACTAACCTAATGTTATCATGCATGGGTTAAGACCTAATGTCTATCATGTTACTCTCTTGCACAGAGAGAAACAGAGATCCTAAGGGAATAGACGGAAACAGAGACAATAGCATAAAGCAGTAAAATGCATGGATGCAGCAATACGAGCGAGGCAAGGGAGTCCCACTCAACCTCGAACCTAGAAAACAACAGGCAAAAGTGAACAGAATTCACTTTCAACCTAACAGGTTAAATAGCAAGCAATACAGTCAGGGAAATTCAATCAATACATCAAGAATTATAAACAGCAAAAGACTAAACAGCAAAAGCAGTCTTCATCAACATCTGTCCTCAAGTCATCTTCAAACATCTACAAGCTTCAAGCAAGCATCAGTCTTCATCTTCACAGCTTCCAAGCAAGGTCTTTGTCTTCAATCCTTCCATGGATTTTCTTCAAGTCCCAATCTCCCAACTGAGGAACCAATCAAGAGGATGAACTGGGGGTGCTAAGCAATTAGTTGACCACCAAAGGTGGCAAACAGACTGCTAACAACACATAGAATGTTTCTCTCAAGAGTTCTATCTCTTAGACACTATCACCAAGCCTTCCAAAGGAAGGGGGTGAGGATCCTAGAGAGACTCTGCATCATAGAGAGGGATGGAGGCAAACAAGACCTTCCATGTTTGTGAATCAAGTTTTCTACTCTAGAGCTCTGCCTAACTCCTAAAGCCCATAACCTTCAACATCTGCCAGCAAGAGATACCTTCATCAACTCTGGAAATTGGTCTTCATTCTTTAATCTTCAATGGGCTTCATCAGCCCAGTCTTCAGCTCAAACCCTAACCCCAAGCAGGCCCAATACCCCACACAGTCAAATAATAACCCTAGAGAGGGCACACCACACAATCAAGCCAATGCAGGAATATACTAGTAGTAATAGTAGAATAGGGGAAGCCTAACATTTTCTAAGGGATCTATTATTTACCCATAACCCCTATAGTCCCATACCCCAAAATTCAAACTACAACTCCTAAAAGAAATGATTTATATGTTATATCTAAACCCTAGTTTTGATTCTCCTAATCACACCTAAACAAACCATCTAAAATTAAATCCTAAAATCATGAATTAAATCTCATATGAAAATTAAAGTCCTAAGTGAAGTACTCTAAAAAGAATGGGTTTAAAATGTACAAGGGTCTAGCTAAACTAAAATCAACAATATCAAGTGTTAAGCTAAACATCATTTAAAACCTATTTAAAAGAAAAATATACTAAAAATGCAAAAATAAGATAAAATGCTAATTTTATTATATGACAATTTTCTTGATAGAAATATGAAAAAGATGCAAAAACAACCATTTAAAAATATGAAATTTTCAATTTGTTATGATTTTTCAAAGAATTAACAAAAACAAAAGAAATTAAAATGAATTATATGAGGTTAGGGGTGCAATCAGTAATTATTTCAGTTAAAAAAATGATGGGCCCAGACTGGGGGGTGCGCATAGCAAGGTGCGTCTGGGCCCAGCTAATCAGAAAACACAAAAATAAAATAAAAAGGAAAACGGTGCGAAAAGTAAAAATACTAGTTCATTTCATGTTGGGCCTTGAAAGTGGTGGTGTGAAAAGCAGTAACAACTTAAGCCCAGTCTGAGTCATAAGTGAAACAGTGCGTTTCACGTCTTTGAATTCCCTCATTTTCTCAACTTTGAATCGTGGCCATGCGATGCGTTTCCAGTCAACATGGTCGTATCCAATCCAACGCCTTTGGAGCTTCTTCTTCCTCTAGTCTAGGGTTTCACCATTAATGAATCATGCACGAAGCTCATGAACCAGATTTCAACACATTCATACAACCTCATTTCTCCATGAAATTCAATTCTGTAAAAAACAAAATTGCTCTACATCTTCTCCTCTACACAGCCATGGTTTCAGTTTCTTCTAAAACTCAATCTAGAGCCAAACCCGATAGGTAGAAGACCTTGGTTCCACCATTTTACACTGAGATCAACCCTGCTGATTCTTGCTAACTCTTACACTAATGCGCTCTACATGCTATGCTGATCATTCTAATCTATCTAGCTAAGATTATCATGCCCTAACCTAAGTGTTCTAAGGCTCAACAGTTTTGGTGCTCCAATGGTGAACTCCATAAAAGGCTCTCAAATTCATTGGAAATGATCCTCTACCTATGCCTAACAGTTCTAACCTAAAGATTCTTCATCATGCTAACTAATTCTAACCAATTCGATGGAAACACTAACCTGGTTTAAAGTTGAAGACAGAGGTATGAAATCACCACTTCAAGCTCAGCAATGCTCCAATGGCAATCAATAGACCAAGATCTTGATTCTGTATGCAGTAGCTCTTGCTTAATCCCCTTGGATTCTTGTAACCACTTCCTTTTTCAATTTGGATGATACTCTTGGATAGCATGAATTCCACTTCAATTCAGCCAGATCTTAATGGAAACTTGCTCTATGATGAATATAGATGATGATAGGATCAAGAATTTTGGAAAATGATGAAGATTTGATAGAGTTTGGAATGAATTTGCAAGATTGAAGAATGAGATGTAACTATGTGTTTCAACCAAAATGAATCACCAACCCATGATTGGATCCACTCTTCTCAATATATAGATGATCATAGAACTCTCTAGAACTTGTTAGAACTTTCTTGCACTCAAATCCCTTGAATTTTGGATGTGTTACTTCTTTTGTAAGCCAACTAGCATAACTTCCAAACTTTGAACTAAACTCAAAAATATAATTTTTCCAATGTTCTTAAAACATTTTTTCCAATCAAAATGACCTATAACTTCATCCCATTTGGACATGGTATGAAAAATCTCACTTTTAGGTCACTTTTATTCATTAAATTCATCTTTTAAATGACCAAATTTGGAACCTTGAGCTATGAGCATTTACAAACTTTCATGATCACTTTTCTAGACTCAAAATGTCATTTGGAGCAAGTTTGATGTTGTGAAGTTTTTCATTTGAAGCTTCCTTGTATGAGTTTTGGGCATAGGCTTGAAATGACCTGTAATTCTCAAATGACCATAATACCCTTTGCTTGCCAAGATCATAAATAGAGTTTCACAAATCCGATGAAGGCATACCATACCTTTCTAGAAATATAAGACAATGAGGAACAACTCTCATGTTGACCAGAAATCCATTTGAAAGGTCCTTGAGGGGTAAAAGTTGCTTGGAAGACAAGTAACTTTCACAGACAAAATTTCAGATACCTTAGATGACCTGTAACTTGCAAGGACCATAACTTGAGTTATATAAATCTCCTTGATGTATTCCACCACTCAAATTAAAGGTCTTGAGATCCTCTACAAGTTTCATGTTGGCCAAGGATCCATTTGAAGCTTGCATTTTGACTTATCTTGCTTGGAAGTTTGACCAAAATCTGGGGATTTTACACATAAACCCTAATTTAGAAACTCCTCTTCTTCTTGATTTCTCTTGATTTCTCCTTGGCACAACACCACATCCATATCTACATGTCAAATGATGAACCCCACATCTCTCAAATAGACCTTGATGCCTTTCAATCAATCATTTGACCTAAGGTTGACCTAGGGTTGACCCAGATGAAACCCTAGTTGACTGTCTTCAACTGCAACTCTTGTGATCATATCAATGACTTGTCTCACTTTCAAAATGGCTCTCCATGTCTTCCATGATGTCTATATACCCTCCATGCTCTCAATTCACAGCTCACAACTTCTTTGATGATCTTCAAATGCCCTCAGATAGGAGATAGATTCACTGCTTGATCCACTAACTTCTCAGATTTCAATTTCTTTCTGATGACTTGGATAGGCCTGAATTTGAACAATAACCTCTTGATAGGCTCATAGAGATGAGAATAGTACTTGGTCCCTTGTTGGATAACTTGCTATGCTATGCTATGCAGATGATTAGACTATGTACCTGACTCTATATGCAAATGCTAATGTAATTGAAACATAAACCAAGTGAAATAGGTTGAGCAAATTTTAGGGTGCAACAGCTGCCCCTATTCAAGCGACTTGGACCCGATTAGGTGAAGAGCGAACTGCCTTCAAACATTCGAGGTACGAGACAGTTGAATACTAAGAACCCGGAAATTTGCCAACCGCAGAAATGAACTGCACCACTGCTTAAATAACAACATCTACTGACTGGATCTGGTTGTTACGGCAACAAACTGATCCATTAGCGACCGCTGGGGATTATTTTCATCAGCCTGAAAAAGATTTTGTCATCGCAGGGATAGAACTTTGTCCATGTTAGGACGCCTGTTTCATCAACACGAAGAAATCTCAACTAAAACTGGTCCACGTCAGGACTCCACCTGCCGTCAGCACGGAAAACTCTCAGCGACTTCGCTGGGGATGACTCGTCTGCATTTCGTCAGCATGAGGGGATCCTATCAACATAGGAATGAATTGTCCACGTCAGGAATAAATCGTCCACGTTAGGAATAAACTTTCCACGTCAGGAATAACCTTTCCACGTCAGGACTAAACTTTTCCACGTCAGGAATAAACTTTTCCACGTCAGGAATAACCTTTCCATGTTAGGAATAACATCGTCCACGTTAGGAGTAAACTTTCCACGTTAGGAATAACCTTTTCCACGTTAGGAATAACATCGTCCACGTTAGGACTAGCCTTTCCACGTTAGGAATAACATCGTCCACGTTAGGACTAACCTTTCCACGTTAGGAATAACGTCGTCCATGTTAGGACTCACACCTCGTCTTGATTTGTCCACGTCAGGACTCACATCTTCGACCCGCTGAGGAAATAAAACTTGTCCACGTCAGGACTCACGTTTCACCATTACGAAGAAAGATATCTGCTGGGAATAAATGGTCCACGCCAGGACACCAACACGAAGAGTAATCAATGTCGTCCACGTCAGGACTTCACATTCAATCAATACGGAGAAATCGAATTTGTCCCCGTTAGGACTAGCACATCTCGTCAACCCGAGGAAATAAATCTGTCCATGTTAGGACACCCATTTCTCTAGCACGAAGAAATCCCGTCAATATAGGAATAAATTGTCCACGTCAGGACTCATATTTTGTCAACGCGAGGAACTCCCATCAATATAGGCAATAAAATTTTGACGACTCCAGGGAAATACTCCTGTCAACCAGTAAGAAGATACATCCGTCTGTTCCTCCGGGAAGATACTCTGAATACAGTTTCTCTGCTTATCTCCACAGTAACTAACTCCATTGGTCCCAACCCACAAACCTTTTAGCACTGACGTGACAGCGACTTGGAGGCGGACTATACTGGGGATATTCGGAAACCAAACTACCGGACGCCTGTTCTGATAACCGGCAGCAGCCTCTAAAATTCTGATTCATGAAACCCTTTGATGCTGACGTAACAACAAATTTGAAGAAAATAATCCGCTGGCCGGACTAGAGACACTTCAACAAGCAACTCCGACGGGGAAAACAAGAGAAATTTACACAAATAACTCTGTGGGGATTGGCGGAATCACTCGTAGCGGGAGAGTGTTTGCTCCACCCGAGATCGTGGCGGAAAAAGCGGACAAAGTTGATGTAACTGATAAAGGTAAAAGTAAAGTCGTTGAAGAAACCCCTCGTGGGGTAGAAAAAGACTTACTTGTTAAAGACGCCGAAGAGTTTATGAGGTTGATTAAGAAGAGTGACTACAAGATCGTGGATCATCTCCATCAAACACCCTCGAAAATTTCCATCCTGAATTTGTTGCTGTGTTCTGAGGCACACCGCAACGCGCTGCTGAAGGTGCTGAATGCCACGTATGTACCGCAGGAAATATCGGTCAACCAGTTGGAAGGGGTTGTAGCCCACGTGAATGCTGGAAATGGGCTAGGGTTCACTGACCTGGAGCTGACGCCGAAGGGGAGGAATCACAATAGCGCCCTGCACATCTCGATAGAGTGTAGAGGAACGATTATGTCTCACGTGTTGGTGGACACGGGGTCGTCGCTCAATGTTCTTCCGAAGAAAGCATTGATGAAGTTGGATACTCGGGGATTGATCTGCACACCCAGTGATCTGGTGGTGAAAGCGTTCGATGGAACCAAACGCCATGTTTTCGGGGAGGTGACGTTGCCAATCCAAGTCGGGCCGGAAACATTCGACGCGGTCTTTTACATTATGGACATCATGCCTGCCTACAGCTGTCTCTTGGGCCGGCCATGGATCCATTCTGCGGGTGCCGTGACCTCCACGTTGCACCAGAAGCTCAAGTATGCTGTCGGAGGAAGCATTGTGACCGTATGTGGCGAAGAAGACATAATGGTGAGCCATTTGTCATCCTTCAAATATGTTGAGATGGATGGGGAAATCCACGAAACCCTATGTCAGGCGTTCGAAGCTGTCAAAGTCAAGAACGTAGCTCATGTAATCATTGAGAAGCCAGAGATGACTCTCTCTTCCTTCAAGGAAGCCCGGGCCGTTGTTCAAGCCGGATCTACCCCAGGCTGGGGGTGAATTCTAGAGATACCTAACAAGCAAGACAAGTGTGGGTTGGGGTATTCTCCTGCGGCTGAAGCCTCCTCTTCTAGCAGTGCGTCGCGAGGTAAAGGGTTGATCCAGTTTACCAGTGGCGGGAGGATATTTGAAAGCATCAACGCAGTGTCTGAAGACGGTGAAGACAGCGACTGCGATCTGGACTCTTGGATCCAATCAAGCAAGCCAGGCGAGAGCCTCAACAACTGGTCCGTCAGGGATATTATCCAAGTGGCAGGCAAAGAGTAATGATTTACTTTTTTCAATCATTGTACAACCCTACGTCCTACCCGAGGCCTTGTGGTTTTATTGTCAGGGTCTTGTTTGATTATGTACATGCATTTTATCAATAAATCAAAAGGCGTTTTTCTTCGTATTCAAATATTTTGATCTCTGTTATTCCTGTTTTATATTTGTTTTGAAAAACAACAAAATGGCAATGGGGTTTGTGCTAACTTGCATATCCTTGTTTTAAGCTTAACCCTGGTTATTGCAGGATCCACATAGCAGATGACATCGACTCTGGACCTTCTACGACTCACTTCGACTTCGATTGCCCGATCTATCAAGCCGAAGAAGAGATTGATGAAGACGAAGACCTTCCCGAAGAGTTGGCTCGCTTGTTGAAACAAGAAGAGAAAGTTATTCTGCCTCACGAGGAAGAGATTGAGATCGTGAATCTGGGTTCTGAAGAACTTGTCAGGAACGTCAGGATAGGGGCTGCATTGCAGAGTGATGTCAAGCAGAGATTGGTCGAGATGCTAAGAGAGTATAGTGACGTCTTTGCTTGGTCATACGAGGATATGCCCGGACTTGATACTAACATTGTGGTCCATCACTTGCCGCTGCGAGAAGATTGTCCTCCCGTTAAGCAGAAGCTTAGAAGGACACGACCAGATATGGCCGTTAAGATCAAAGAAGAAGTGCAGAAGCAGCTTGATGCTGGCTTCTTAGCGGTCACTACTTACCCTCCGTGGGTCGCCAACATAGTGCTTGTACCGAAGAAGGACGGTAAGGTACGAATGTGCGTCGATTATCGGGATTTGAATAGGGCGAGCCCTATAGATGATTTCCTGCTGCCTCATATTGATGTGTTGGTCGACAATACAGCCCAGTTCTCCGTATTTTCGTTCATGGATGGCTTCTCCGGCTACAATCAGATCAAGACGGCGCCGGAGGATATGGAGAAAACTACGTTTATCACACCTTGGGGAACATTTTGCTACAAGGTAATGCCTTTCGGTCTGAAGAACGTAGGGGCCACTTACCAACGAGCAATGGTTACTTTGTTTCATGACATGATTCATCATGAGATTAAAGTCTATGTTGATGACATGATTGCGAAGTCCCAAACGGAGGAAGGACATCTGGTCAATTTGTTGAAGCTTTTTGAGAGGCTTAGGAAGTTCAGGTTGAGGCTGAATCCTAACAAGTGTACTTTCGGAGTACGGTCTGGAAAACTACTGAGGTTTATCGTGAGTGAAAGAGGCATCGAGGTTGATCCTGCGAAGATAAAAGCAATACAAGAGATGCCAGCGCCAAAAATAGAAAAAGAAGTTCGTGGTTTCCTGGGCAGAATAAACTACATTGCAAGGTTTATTTCTCAGCTCACGGCCACGTGTGAACCGATGTTCAAACTGCTAAAGAAAGATCAGGCGATTATCTGGAACGAGGATTGCCAGAAGGCATTTGATAAGATAAAACAGTATCTACAGGAACCTCCAATCTTGATACCCCCAGTGGCCGGAAGACCCCTAATCATGTACTTGACAGATCTTGAGAATAGTATGGGGTGTGTTCTCGGTTAGCACGACGAGACGGGCAGAAAGGAGCATGCCATTTACTACTTGAGTAAAAAATTCACAGACTGTGAATCTCGTTACTCGATGCTGGAGAAAACGTGTTGTGCACTAGCCTGGGCTGCCAAACGTTTACGACAGTACATGCTCAATCACACGACCATGCTAATTTCGAAGATGGATCCGATCAAGTACGTCTTCGAGAAGCAAGCGCTTTCGGGCAGGATTGTCAGATGGCAAATGGTGTTGGCGGAATATGACATTCAGTACGTTTCCCAGAAGGCCATCAAGGGAAGCGTATTGTCTGATTACCTTGCCGAACAGCCGATCGAGGATTATCAGCCGATGAAATTTGAATTCCCTGACGAGGACATCATGTTTCTCAAGGTGAAAGATTGTGATGAACCGTTGCCCGACGAGGGGCCAGATAGGAAATCCCAGTGGAAATTGATATTTGACGAGGCGGTTAACTCTTATGGAAGTGGCATTGGGGCGATCATCACGACTCCCCACGGATCCCACATCCCGTTTACTGCGAGACTGACGTTTCCGGTCACCAATAACGAAGCGGAGTACGAAGCATGCATCATGGGGCTAGAAGAAGCAATTGATTTGAGAATTAAGAACCTAGATGTATATGGTGACTCGACACTCGTGATTAACCAGATTAAAGAGGAGTGGGAGACTCGTCAATCGAATTTGGTGCCGTACATGAACTATGCCAGAAGGCTGATTCCGTTCTTTGACCGAGTGGAACTCCATCATGTGCCCAGAGCGGAAAATCAGATGGCTGATGCCTTAGCCACGTTGGCTTCGATGTATAAAGTCAATTTTTGGAATGAAGCTCCAAGAATTGTCCTTTCTCGTCTTGATAGACCTGTATTCGTCTTTGCAATCGAGGAAGCCTCCGACGGAAAGCCATGGTTCCATGATATCCAGACCTTCCTTAGGACTAAGGAGTATCCTGCAGAAGCGTCAACCCAGGATAAGAAGACTCTGGGGAGGCTGTCTGGAAATTTTTATCTCAACCCTGATGGAGTTTTGTATAAAAGAAACCACGATCTCGTGCTACTCAGATGTGTAGATGAGAAAGAAGCGAGTATGCTCATGGAAGAAGTCCATGAAGGCACATTTGGTACGCACGCCGGCGGGCATGCTATGACAAGAAAGATCCTGAGAGCAGGATATTACTGGCTGACGATGGAATCAGATTGCTTCAAATTCACGAAGAGATGTCATAAATGCCAGATTTATGCTGATAAGAATCACGTGCCGCCGTGCCTGTTGAATGTCATGTCCTCCCCGTGGCCGTTCTCCATGTGGGGCATCGACATGATAGGCAAGATCGAGCCCACTGCATCTAATGGTCATCGCTTCATTCTAGTAGCTATCGACTACTTCACCAAGTTGGTGGAGGCAGCCTCGTATGCTAACGTGACCAAGCAGGTGGTGGCTAAGTTCATAAGGAGGGACATCATCTGTCGTAACGGAATTCCCGAGCGGATCATTACTGATAATGGTTTGAATCTTAATAACAAGATGATGAAGGAGTTGTGCTAGAGTTTCAAGATTGAACACCATAACTCATCTCCTTACCGACCGAAGATGAATAGCGTTGTTGAAGCGGCCAATAAGAACATCAAGAAGATTGTATGAAAGATGGTTGTGACCTATAAAGATTGGCACGAGATGTTGCCATTTGCACTGCACGGTTATCGCACCACGGTGCGTACATCAACCGGGGCAACTCCTTTCTCCCTGGTGTACGATATGGAAGTTGTCCTGCAGTTAGAAGTTGAGATTCCTTCTTTACGAGTTTTGGTTGACGTGAAACTCGACGAGGCAGAATGGATTAAGAACCGACTAAACCAACTCAGCCTGATGGACGAGAAGAGGTTAGCATCGATTGCACATGGCCGTCTGTACCAGAGCCGAATGAAGAAAGCTTATGATAAGAAGGTGCGTCCTAAAAGCTTTCAGACGGGTGATCTCGTCCTGAAGAAGATTCTTCCTCCACACTTCGATCACCGGGGCAAGTGGACTCCCAATTACGAAGGTCCGTATGTCGTCAGCAAGGTCTTCTCGGGAGGAGCCTTGTTGTTATCCACGATGGATGGTGAAGATTTTGCGTCCCCGATGAACGCGGACGCAGTTAAAAAATACTTTGCTTAAAAACGATCCGCTGGAAAGAAAAAGAGTATCCAGGCAAAAATGGGGCATCCCGGCGAACCATAAAAAAGAAAAAGGTTCGGGCAAAAATTAGGGATATAAAAGAAAGAATGTACACCCGCAAAGTCGAAAACCCGGAGGGGCGAATTTGGCAAAAAAGGGTATCCCGGTGAATCGAAAACCCGAAAGGGCGATTCAGGCAAAAGTTAGGGATTTGAAAAAGCAAATGACTGCGTTCCGCGTGTGGACTTTCATTGTTTGGTGGCTTGGAAGACCTGAGGGCCGTTTATCTGAATCAATCTCTTCTGAAGCTGAAGCGTCGGAGAGGTATCGAAGTCGAGTGGGTCATAGAGGGATCAACTCATGGTGTTCATCTACGCCTCGTTGCCGACATGTGTATATACTGATGTATATTTATGTTTTATTTTTGCGCAGCTTCCTCATTCCAGGAGCTTGCATCTGTTGTAAAACATTTTTACCCATTCAGGGGTTCGTTATTAATAAAACGTATACTATTCAGCAATTATGTTTGTCTGTTTAGCATCTATCTATTTTGTTTGCGAAAAAGAACGCCGATGTTTTTGATAAAATGCGCATACATAAACTTACTGGCCTAGGCCACTGATTGTTGAAACAATGAATTACTTGAACATTGTCACAAGATGATAACCTTGATAGGTCCCTTTGAGAAGGGTATCTTGTCTGTTTGTTTGTGTTGTTGCAGGTATAGCATACTCCAGGAAGTGTGTCGTATGCGTCCCCAAGCAGGATGATTCCTTCCTCCAGCAAGGTTCAGCAGCACCTCCCCGTGGAGTTTGAACATGAGATCGTAAGCATTGATATGTCTCCCCAAGCAGAGAAGATTCTCTCCCCAATCAGATGCATCCTGAAGGATCATCGTCTCCCCAACTGAGTCATGTACTGAAGTGTGCAGCACTCGATAGTGCAGACTCAAGTCTCCAGGAGAATTGAAATTCCCCGCAGAGTTGCACTCTCCCCTGTAAGCAGGATGATTCCTTCTTCCCCAGCCGAGTTTGCAGAGCCCCAAGAGAGCCGAGTTCTTGGAAAGCAGTTAGGACCATGATTGGTTTTCCCCAATAGAGTGATGAACAGCTGATGCTGTATTTCCCCACCGGAGTCGTTATCTCCAGGAAAGCTTTAGCCGCGAAGGCCATGCAGTTTATTTCTGCAATTGACATCGTTTCTCCTCGGCGGGATGATTCCTTCCTCCACTAGAGTGGTTCTTTCTCCTTGACAGGAGGATCCTCCCTTCAGCATTTATTTTGCTGATGGGTCCATAGCATTTTGCATGATTGCATAGCATTTACCCTAAGAATGCGTAGCATTTCCACCGTGTGGAGCAGTGCGCCATTGTCGAACCATATGCATATGAAACATGAGCTAGGTCGTTACCGTTCTTGTTTTGCAGGTGTTCCCCGACAGGGTGTCTGCTCAGGATGATTCCTGAAATCTCAGAAGAGTGGTGTGGTTCAAGATGATTCTTGACTTCCCCCAGCAAAGTCGCTTGCCCAAGATGATTCTTGAATTCTCCAGCGAAGGTGTTTGCTTAAGATGATTCTTAAAATCCCCAGTGAAGTCGCCAGAGAGGGTTTCTCAGGTTGATGCTTAGAGGCCCCGACAGAGTGTTTGCTCAGGATGAATCCTGAAATCTCCAGCAGAGTCATTGGTTCAGGATGATTCTTGAAGTCTCTGGCGGAGTTATTTGTCCAAGATGATTCTTGTAGTCCTCAGCAGAGTTAATTCACCCAGAATGATTTCTGGATCCCCGAAGCAGAGTTACTTGATAGTTATCCAAAATCCCCAACGGAGATGTGTCATCCCCAGCAGGTTCTAAACCGAGAAGTTGAAATTTCCTGGAAGACTTGATGACTGAAGTCTGGCAGCGGTGCCGAAACCCCACACTTACTGATGAAGTCTAACTGCGATGTCAAAGTAGTTCTACCAGCTGACGCGAAATGTCTGACAGCAAAAGAATGTATATCCTTATTGGTTCATGATTGATTAAGGATTCCATTTGAAGACTTACTGACGAAGTCCAACTGTGATGTCGAAGCAGTTCTCTCAGCTGACGCGGAGTGCCTGATGGCAGAAGTTTGGATATCCCTAATTGGTTCATGATTGACTGAGAATTCTATTCCCGACTTAGTGGTGAAGTTCGGCTGACGCCCAAAAAATTTTTTGAGTGCCCGATGGCATGATTAACTTGATTGTTGACCTGATGAGTCCCGAGGAATATTGATGCCTGACGGCATGATCGACCATGTATCATCGGTTATCGTGTGACCAATTCCCCAGCTAGTTGCCGTGCAGCTAATATTTCAGTTTTCGAAGATTTGTTCCCATCAGAGTACCGTGTACTTGTGCAGTTGGCAAATTTCTGGGTTTGTTGGTATTCAACCGTCTTTTACCTTGATTGTTTGAGAGCCGTTTGCTTCTCACCCAGTCAAGTCCAAGCCGTTTGAATAGGGGCAGCTGTTGCACCCCAAAATTTGCCCAACATTTCTTTACCTAGCTTATGTTTCATTTCATTCACATTAGCATTATCATTTGCATTTCATTGACATGTATGCAGGAGATCAAGAGGTATGATTACCAATCAAGGGCTACACAACACTTTGAAGCTAGCTAAGAAGGTTATTCAAGTGTTCAAGGGTTGATATCTTTGTCAGAGAAGTTAAAAGATCCTCAGAGAGAGTGATTGAAGCCAAGAGTGTGTGCCTCCTAACTTGAGAGTTGAGGGGAGCCATCAGATGACTCTGAGGCAATGAGGATGGAATTGAGGTCTTGAGAGAGCTCAGGATAAGTGTTGAAGGTCACTTTGAGGCCTAGACAGGTCATTGTGCAAGATTAAGAAGACTCATCCATGAGTGGTGCAATTAGGGTTTGACTGGGTCAACCCTAAGTCAACTGATGATTTGAACAAGGTTGAGACCTAATTAAAAGGCCATGTGATCATGGATTTATGCATTGAGATGTTATAAGGATGATTCCAAGGTTAACTCATCATGATTGAAGAGTTTGAGAAGTTTCAAGCTAGGGTTTCTAAGGCTTGACAGTGTAAAATCCCCTAGTTTGACCCCTATCTTCAAGGCAGTTTAGCTCAAGATGTGATTGCCATCTCATCTTGCCCCCAACATGATTGTTGTAGAGCATGTTCTTAACTTTAATTTGAGTGCTATAAGTCCTTGATAGGATCTGTATAACTCAAGTTATGGCTTTGACAAGTTACAAGTCATCTGAGGTATGTGAATTTGGAGCTTGAAAGTTGTCCAACTTGCATGAAACTTTTGCTCTAGAAGGATGATTCCTATGAACTCTTGGTCAACATGAATGTTGTTCCTTATCCTCTTAGCTTTCTATAGAGTACTAGAAGTCCTTGATAGGATTTGTAGAACTCAAGTTATGGCTTTGACAAGTCAAGGGTATTTTGGTCATTTGGAGATTATAGGTCATTTCAAGCATAAGGCCATAACTCCTATTTCCAAGCTTCAAATGGGAAAATGTTCAACATCAAACTTGTTCAAAATGATGTTTTAAGGCTAAACAAGAGGTCATAAGAGGTTGTAATTGCTTGTAGCTCAAAATCCCAAAAATGGCTTAAAATAAGGGTGATTTTCAAATGAACCAAAGATGGAAATTGGTATTTTTGATCTACATGTCCAAACCAAGGCATGTAATATGTCATTTTGATTCTAAAACACATTTTAAGATCATTGACATTGCCACAATTTTGACTTGAGGTTTAATTTGTGGACTTTCTTTGAAAAGTAGTTACTTACATCTTAAGTAACATTTGCCAAACCAAAATTCAAGGCATGACCAAGGCTTCTTTCAATCCAAACACATCCAAAATACCATTAGGAGAGAAATTGGAAGAGAATGAGGGTGAATACAAGCTGCTAGCAGAACTGAGGTATGCATATCATCAAGAGAGAAATCCATGACATGAGATATTGAATTTCTCATTAGAAGGATCTAGAGCTTTCTAGATCATCCATACATGGCCTATATATTGAATAGAGGTGATCCAATGCCAAGGTTGGTGATAATTGAAGGAGAGAATAGAGATTGAGATTGGAAATTTCTTGCTTGCAACTGAATTCGGTTACACCATTTTCTTCACTTTCCATCCATTTTCTTGATTGCAATCACTTCCATGGATGCTAGTGAATGATTCCAGATCATAATCAAGGCAAATCCGTGGCTGAATAGTATTCTTGATCTCAGATTTCTTCACCTGCAACTCAGAATTGGTTCCAAGAATCCAGAGCATTTCCATCCATTTCATTGCATACAGAAGCTTTGAATTGATTCAGTGAAGGAGTCTGGAGCATTTGAGAGCTTGATTTGAAGGTTTACTACCTCTGTGCACACGAAATTCTCAGGTTAGTAACTTTCAATCTCCAGCTTCAATTAGATAGAATTAAGAAGAATTAGGATGTTAGATGCATTGTGGATTAATGTAGGAAGGTTTATGGATCATTAATTTGAGAATTAGTGACCAATTAGGGTTGTTACCATTTTCGGTTGAGATGTTGTTCTTGCGAATCTTGAGGTTTTATAGTGAATTAATGGCATGATTGAGTTCCTGAGGGAATTTGGGACAAGTTTCATCAAGGAATCGTGGCCTATGATGGATTCTATAGCAAGTTAGGGTTGTGAGATGACAACCGGAGAAAGTCACCGGCGGTGACTATGGCGCACAGGTGACCTGAGTTTCAGGGATTCAAATTGGAGAAGATGACTTGATAGCCATCAGATTGTGGTTGGACTTTGACTGAAGGCATGATCCAACGGCCATGGATTGGTTTCAATTTGTGAAGGACTCTGAGTAAAATGAAACAATGTGTTTCATTTAAGTTGTGGTCTTGGGCTTAAGTCAGAATTGATAACCACACCCCCTTTGTGGCCCAGTCTGGGAAATGAACTGGATTTCCTTGCTATCTGCACCACGCATTTATCATTTTAATCTTGATTTTCTTTTATTTTTTCATTTTATGCATGGTTATTGATTAATTCATAAAAAATGGAAAAATAACTCAATTAATCCCATTCTTTTTGCCATGGATTCATGATTGAATCTAGTTTTTTTTAGATAAAAAATATTATTATTTCATGCATTTTCTGATTTTATGGGAATTTTTACATTTTAATTGACATTAAAATAATCATGTTTGATGCTTGGTATTGTTGAATTTGGTTTGAGCATTTGATGATGATTTTGGCCTTGATTTTTTGTGATTAGTTAGCATAGACATGCATGCTCCCCATAGATTTTTCTCACATTTTTGTGATGAATGCAAGTGGTAGTTTAGGTTGAAACCTTTAGAGGCTCCATTTTTAGGGTTTATGGTTGATACCTTGTGATTTAGATTTTATTTTTAGAATTTGGTGGATGATTCAACATCTGATTTTTGTAGGGTAGATTCATGATTGAATTAGGGTCCCTTAGGATTTTTTGTAGGAATTTTCAATATAGTTTTCTATTTTTGTTTGATTTTAGTTTAGATACTAACTTTAGATGATTCTGATGCACTAATTCAACTAGAATGACTTCTTTAGTTCCCTTAGATTAGGGTGTTCTCTCTCTTGCTCTTGGGTGATGATGAAGGCAAGTTGAAGATGCATTAGATTGAATGAAGAAGCTTGGATGTGAAGATCTTCCTTTCCTTTGGTGTAGTATTGATTAGGTGTTAAGATTAGGGTTTTGTAGGCAGAGTTTCTAGATAGATTCTCTTCCTTCATAAACATGGAAGATGTTGATCACTTCCATTCTTCCCTATGATGTAAGGTCCCCTTGTAAAGGCCTCATCCCTCCTTTGGTAGGATGTGTGGCTCTTTGCAAGTTGGTATAACCTTTGAGGGTCCCTTTCTTTGATGATAGGATGCTTAGTGGTGACCTTTGGTCTTCACTCTGCTACCAATCATCCAAACTTTGCTCTTGATGGATGAATCTTTATCCCTTGCTAGAGGATGGAGTTCCTTGCTTGAAGAAGAATGAAGGATGAAGTTGATACTTCTTTGTGTTTGAAGATTACTCTGAGAAGCTGAAGCTTGTAGATAAAGAGGAGCAAGTTGATACTGGTAAAGAGGAGAGAGCTGAAGCTTGAAGACTAAGAAGAACAAGTTGACACTTGTGAAGAAGATCAAATTGAGATTGAGTGAAGAGCTGAGGCTTGAAGAAGAAAGGATGAGTTGATACTTATGTTGAGACATTGAGAGCCTGCAGGAGCCAAGTTGATAATTGCAGTTAGGAGTGAAGCCTGAAGGTGGAATTGACTGAAGAGATGAGGCTTGAGGATGAAGAATAAGTTGATACTTATGTTTGATGTGTTAGAAGCTTGGAGAAGCAAGTTGATACTTGCTATTGAAGATGATAGCCTTGAAGGGTGGTTGAGTACTGATGGATGAGTTGCTGTCAGAGATTGCTTTGCTGTGAAGCTGGGGAAGCTGTTGATCTGCTTTCTTTCCTGTCTGTTTTCTTTCTATGCAACTGTATTGATGTGACTTGTTTGATTTGCTTGATGCATTAGAATAAGTCCATATTTATATTGACTTAAGCTAGTAGCATGATTGCACTAGAGGTTGAGTTGCTCCCTCTGCTTGTATTTTTACTGTATGGCCTTGCTTGCGGGTACTTGGTAGAGCCCAACTCCCTTGCCTATGTGGTTTGTGTTGCTTGATGGCATTTTGTTTCCTCTGTATGATTGCAGTTATTATATTTTGCTTGGTAGCATGTTATTTCCTCTGTATGATTACAGTTATTCATATCTGGCTTGAGGTTGAGATGAGCTTGTGGAGGCTGATGCCCCACACACATTTCCTCCCTCACTTGCATTGCATGCATTTTATAATCGTTTACTGTTTACTGTTTAAGCTGATGCTTTATCTGTTTCTGTTTATCATTGACATGATCCCCTAGGAATCTCACTTCCTTGGATAAGGAAGTGATGATTAGAACTTTAGGTTGAAACCTATGCATGATAACTTCTAGGAGTTCCCTAGTTCAAACCTTAACCATAGGATGAATCCTTGGCATGACAACATTAGGACTTGATAGTCTCCCCTTAGTTGAGCCTGTTCTCTCTTCTCATCTCAAAACAAATCAAAATACAGTAATAAAGGTTAACTGACGTCGTACGTTACGAGCCTTAAGCTATCTGAAAAAGGATTGTTGGAGAGTTTCTTTTCAACAATCTGGATGTTTAGTATGGCACCCTTTGGGTGACATGCGACACATTCACTCTCAGGTCATAGTCTCTAGTGCGATATTTGTTGCAAACATCCATAAAAAACAGTTCCTCCGTACAAGACAGAAAACAAACTTCAAACCTTTTTTGCCCCGTGGGCCCATAATTCAAAGGAAGCTTTTCTGAAGAAAAGAGTGTTGTTAACTCCCAGTTCTACCGCAAACGGTAACGCCTAAGTCTTCAAAGGTCGAGCTGTGTACATCCAACTGCTGGAACTGTTTGTTAACCCTACTCGATAAAAACAGATGAATCTGAATCCCCGTAATCCGTATTATCCCGAACTACGTAAGCTCTGATCTCTCATGTCTGTTGAGAGTATGTAGGCACAATACTGATGTATTGGCGAGCCACCTTCCCCGTAACCCGTAGTTAGCCAAACTACGTTGACTCTGATTTCTCATTCTCTGATGAGAATACGTAGGCATAAAGTGTGACGCTTTGCCGAGTCATTTTCTTTTCTTTTTAAGCCAGCCTTGATAGGTAGATAGATAAAACCAACCCGTCAGATAAACACAACAAGCGTGGATCCCATCGAGTACGATGGACGTGAGGGGTGCTAATACCTTCCCCTTGCGTAACCGACTCCCGAACCCAGACAATGGTTGCGATGACCTTGTCTTATACCTTTTCGTCAGGTTTTTCCGATCGTTTCCTTTCCCGTTCCGAGGGATAAATAACGAAAGGTGACGACTCTTCTGTTTTGCCGGCACCTTATTTTCGCAGAAGCGACAGCTACGCAGGGATGAAAACTATACACAAAAGTTTTTCTTTGTACCACCAAATTAGGGTAGTGGAATGGTAGTGGAATAGAACATGTTTGATATGTACTATGTACTATTCCCTCATAAACATTTGATCTTATATTCTGTACATCAGAGGCTTCTGAATAGAGATGATTGAACCATGAGTAGAAGAGTTGATCACTGGGTCTTTAGAGTCTTGAGTCTTTAGAGTCTTCAGAACTTGTTCACAAGAACCTTGTCTTCAGAGTCTTAAGCATCCAGTCTTTAGAATCCTTGGTCTTTAGTAACTTAAGTCTTCAGAGTCTTCATAACGTTGTTTAATAGAACTTTTTATTCAGAGTCTTCAGCACTTAATCTTCAGAAACTCAAGTCTTTAGAGTCTTCAGAACTTTGTTCAGTAGAACCTTGTCTTTAAAGTCTTCAGCACTTAGTCTTCAGAAGATAATGACTTTAGAAGCTAGACAGCCTTCAGAAGTAAGACATCAGAGTCACTCTCAGAACTAAAATCCAAAAGAGCATTACAGCAACAACATATTGTCTTCTTAGAATCTTTCTGAATGTGAGTAAAGCAGAAGCATACTTGCTTCTATGGTGCAGAAGCGACTTTGGTCAGATCAGAGAGACGTTGCACATATTCTCTATCAGAGTCAAAGCTTTCTCTATCAGAGTTAGAACTTGTTTGTTAATTCTTTAGAAAAATTAACGTTCGAATAGAAAAATTGTTCTCACGCAAATACTACTTTATTATTATCAAAACTTAGAGATATCTGGCCAAACCAAATCTTGTTCTAACAATCTCCCCCTTTTTGATAATGACAAAATAATGTATTTTGATGACACAATTTGTACGAAGATAATCAATAGGAAATGATAGAGATAAGTTTAGAAATAACTTCCCTTTATAAAGCTCCCCCTGAATTTTAGACTTACAAAAAATCTTATCAGATTTGGGATACCAGAGCCTGATTATAAAGATCTTGTTATATCCAGAATAGCAGAGCTTGATTATAGTGGTAATGATTGGTTAACTCAGAGCCTGATTGCCAAGATATCAATTATGTTCCTGAAAAATATTCTAAGAAAAATTGTGTGCAATTAAAATGTTAGAATGTCAGAGCTATGATTCAGAGACAAGGTATTTTTATTAAAATAATTTTCCAGTAATATACTCCCCCTTTTTGTTATAATCAAAAAGGTAAATAATGGTTAGTTCAATCATTTGAGTATTGGGTTTGATTCAAGAGAAATTAGGTAAATTAAAATCAATATTCTCCCATTTTGTTAGCAATCATAAAAGAATGCAATAAGATGTAACATAAACAATAAAAGATAAATTTTCATTGGTTAAAAATGCCTGAGGCGCAAGTACATGAGCAAGAAGAAGAACAACCACTAACAAAAAACTAACAGACAAACAAGCAAAACGATTCATCGAAGACATGAAGAGAGAGAACAAAATCTGAAAGACCAACAAGAACGGTCGCCCACCAACCATCAAAAATCTTCCACCTTATCAACCCTCTCACATCTTTCTTCAACCATAGCATTTTTCTGGTCCAAGTATTCTGCCTAAACCAATGATTTCATCCTTGAAGAACAACTCAGACATAATTTTGCCATAGGTAATGAAGGACTTATGGTGATTTATGGAGATTTAAACAAAATACTTGG